>ML780890.1:939376-970417 GCA_009831015.1 Picea engelmannii | reverse complement strand
CGAATCTTGATATTGGTTAATTTGCCAGGATTATATTTGTTCCATGCTTAAAATGTTATATTGTTTAAAATGGATGCTAGGATAATAATTGCTAATAGAAATATAAATTGGTTAAAGGCGCAATGGTAATATTTGTTCAATGGAAACGTTAACCTTGTTTAAATGGAATGCACTGATAGCACTTGTTAAATGTTAAATATTAATATCGTTTTAAGCTGCAATATTAATATTGCCTTAACTGAATGGTAATACATGATGTAATTGTAGTAGTAATAATTGCTTAAGTCGCAATAGTAATAAGGATGGTTGAGTCGCATTGGTAACATTCGTTGGAAGAATGTTCGGATGATGTTTAGATCGCAATATTATTATGGGCTTAGTGGAAATGGTTAAGTGTATTAATTTGCTTGAGTACTAACCAAAAGAAAGGAGGTTGATTGTATGCGTGGGGCAAGGCATGCCGACACGATTATGGTTCCGTGATAATTATTAGGAGAGAGTAAAGTTTACTTTAATAAGGAACTCATATGTTGGATGCCTTGATTTAAGCACAGTGTCGACTGGAATTATTCTGACCTGCGTCTCCCGCAGAGGTCGCAGATGTCCCGGATTTTGTAATACTTAGTGGTATTGTATGGCGTAGTCTGTTCGTGTCGGGTGGGGTATAGACACCTCTTGTGGTATAGTATTTGTGTCGGTGTGTGTATCCGGAGGAGGAATCCAGAGCCGTATCAGTAGTCTCGGGCTGTTTAAAGGCACAGTTCCACTACTGTGACTCTACTGATGGATTCTTTCATTTTGTGACCGTGCTGTGCCGAACCCCTAGTGTCTGTCTCTGCCTACAGCCAGTAGTTGCCCACCTCCGGTCTGGGGGCGTTTGCTTCTTGTTGTCGCTATGATATGTCGGGTTGTCTTGATTGTGTGCGTCTTACTTGCGTCTTGTTGGTTCGAGTATTAACTTAGAGTCTAGGGGGATGTTTCTTCTGCAAGCGCACACTTTAACGAAAAATAAAAAATAAAAAAATTTCACCAGTTAACTGAGTAGATTTCCTTAGCCAGGAGTGTTGTTACATATTTATCGTTGAGAAAATGTAGAAGAATTGTGTAAATGAAATGAAATTATGTTAAAGAAAAATTTGTTATTGTATGTGTATAAAATGAAAGATTAATTGTTTAGCATATTGGTAGGGTGTTACATATGGTATCAGAGCCTAGTTTCAAAACTGAAACCTAGGCTTGACCACCCACAACATTGAGATTTTATCTTTTTAAATATGCAACCCAATTTGGGTTGTTGCATGGCATGCCACCTCTATACCTCAACTCCACGAAGACGAGTATAAATTAACTCAGAAAGTAAAGATTAAACTCATAACCCATCACTTATCATAGCTTTTCTTGATTGGTCTTGATGATTGATCTGGGAGAGTTCATGTTTGATAAAAAATAAAATAATAAATAAATAAATAAAATGGAAGAAAACAATAGAAAGTGACCAGATAGTGGAAATCTCTTTGTCAAACAGATCCACAACATAACTCAATTACTAGAATAGTCGTTGGTTCACAAAACTGTAACTTCCCGATGGGAATGAGTATTTTCTGAAGTCTATCTATACTGGGTATGTTCCTGCTACAGTGGTTATTGATAAAATCCAAATCTGTCATCCATGTAAACACATCACGTATTGTCTGCACAAAATTTTGTTGCTTCTTCAGTTGTTATTGATAAAATTGAAGTATGGCACATCTCGCATCCATGTAAACACATCACGTATTGTCTGCACAAAATTTTGTTGCTTCTTTAGTTGTTATTGATAAAATCGAAGTTTGGCACCCATGTTGAGACATCATGTTGTGATGCAGGAGCATCTCTCCATGCAGCCAGCCAGCCACGTCAACGCGCACTCATTCAGGGCTGAAAGGGAGGCACAACCTCATTTTGAATTTGAATTCAATGTAAAGTAATGCCTTCGGCTGGTGAGCCATGAATGCCATTCCTTTGCGCAGGCTGTAGATAAGATAGACATTTAATGTAGATTGGCTGAGATCTAGGTCCGATTCTGGACTAGACAACCCCATTCATTGTAATTGAATAGGGTAGGTGTACCTGGAGGGAAGCGCTCAATGAGCCCTCAGGTAAAAGAGATTTCATATCTCATTTTGTAATAGGAATGGTAGAGTTGAAGAGCTGAGAGAGAGAAGGAATTGGTAGAGTTGAAGAACCGAGGAGAGCTCGAGAACACCTTGTAAAAATATATAGGCATTTGCCATTATTAATACAGAGAAGTTTTTCCTGCACCAGTCTGTCATTATATGCATGTCTGTACGTGTGTGTTCATTATATGCTGCAATTGTGTATTGTTATCATGTATTTGCAGGGAGTTGGTTTGATTTCAGGTTTGACAGGTCTTTGAGGATTCATGCCATCAGGGCGTGACAGAGTGTTGAGACTCTGAATCCCAGTGCACTGAGGAGGCACTTCTGAACTCGTGAGGAGTCAGACAAAGACATGTTGAGAGAACCAGCCTGGAAGCCAACAACTCATACAGAAGGAGGACTTGAGGTTGCTGAACACCTCAATAGTCAAATCAGTGTAGTTGAGACACTGTTGTAAAAAGAACCTCTGAGGAGTTCTATAGAAACTCTACCAAGAGGGTATCGAGTGTGTGTAAGGAGGAACTATGTTGTGTGTTCTAAAGGAGCAGAAGTCTGTTGAGGATTCTGTGAGAGGCTCTGCCAAGAGGGCATTGAGCGCGTATACATCGGTGTACAGAGAGAAATAACTCTTCTGTGAGTTCTTAAGGGAATACCAGAGTCACTGAGGATTCTGAGAGGCTCTGCCAGGAGGGCATTGAGCAGGTGCAAAAGGTGCATAGGAACCCAGAACTACTGAATGTTCTGTGGGAGAAGAGACTCCGCCAGGAGGGTGTTGAGGAAGATTGTAGACAGACACGAGGAGGAAGGAACTCATTGAGTTCTGTCATCTGAAGGAAGCAGAGTCCACTGAGGGACCTGTATTGGGTTTTTGAATACCCAGAAAGACTCAGCACGAAGGTTGCTTGAGCAAGGAGCCAGGGAGGCATCTATATTCTCCCAAGGGGTCTGAGTGTTTGTGGAAGCTCAGGATAGATATTGTTTTGTGCACGAAGACTCTGCAGGAGTGCAGGAGCCAAAGAATCCCGTGAGGATTCAAAGAACGGAAGCTCAGGAAGGGCAGCGCTTTTGCGCGTATCAGCGAGACTCAAGTTGAGGGTTCACAGAGGAGAAGAAGCGTCAAGAGTCCAGAATATCCAACACTTGGAGAGTGATTGGACACCGAGGAAAAAGTAGTACGTCAACCCTCCGTTGAAGGAGTGTGTGAGAGGTCTCTGAAGGAGTCAGAGGAACCAAGCTCAGGAGGGATAGTTCCATCGTAGCGAAATCGTGGAACAAGTCTAGGGGGAAGCTCGCACAGAAGAGATCTTTAGAGTGGAGGAAATCCTCAAAGAGGAAATTCAATGGTCGAGATTCGCAGAGGAGAATCGCGAAATCCCAAGGATCGTTGGATCGTGGAGAAGCTGCGCGGGTGTTAAACCAGAGGCGCAGGAGCAACTAAGAGCCGTCGCGTATCAGCATATCAGGATTCGGCATTTGACGAGGCAAGAGTTTTGCGCTCATTGAAATCGCAAGTCACAATTTCCCAAAATTACGGGAGCCGTTGATTCCCAGGGGATGCGTGTCGAGAGATCATCGTCATATCGGGGTTCGGCATTTGGCATTTTTCGAAGTGTGAGGTCCATACCTCTTGGAACCGCGACCGGTGATTTCCCGAATCAACAGGAGCCGTCGATCAGGACAGGGACACGTGGTGTGAGATCCTTGAGGATCGGGGTTTGGCGATTCGGGGTTCACGGAGGTGAGAGTTTCATACTCTTTGAAGTCGCGACCGGCGATTTCCCGAATCAACGGGAGCCGTCGATCAGGACAGGGACACGTGGCGTGAGATCCCTGAGGATCGGGATTTGGCATTTGGCAATGAAAGAGTTTATGCCTCGTGAAATCGTGAGTAGCGATTTCCCGATTTAACGGGAACCGTTGATCAGGGCAAGGACAGGTGGTGCGTGATCCCGAGAAGTCGGACTTCGGGGTTTCGGTGTTCGGCGTTTCGAGGTTTTTGACCACAAGGCAACTTGCATCACGGATTTGTGATCCATGAAATCTAGAAGTGACGTGGCATGTGGGACCACAGTGGCGTAGTGGAGTCCATCTGTCAGAGATCTGGAGCGCATCGGGGATCGGCATATCGGGGGTTCCGTGGTGGTGAAAACTTTGCATCGCAAACTTGCAAACCCCGAAACCCCGATGGGATTCTATTTGATTGAGGTCATATCATAGGTGGTCGTATGGGCCATGGCCTAGCCGGGAGTGTTAGCGCACAGAATAACTCATCGGGAAATTAGAACGGGAAAACCCCGATGGAAGGATAAGGCTAGGATCGTATGAGGAATGATCGTATGGACCAAAGGGAATATCCAGAGGGGATAAGGCCGGGGAAGGAGCTGATCGTGAATCGGGGATTCGAGAATGCAGTGAATCTCGACATCATAAACCGCAATACCCCGAACCCCGATAGTAACTCGGGGATAACCACGGTTAAGTTCCTAAGGCCGTGCGAGAGAAAGAAAGGACCTGTGGATCGGGCATTTGCACAGTGATTCCCGAGAGGAATCAAAAGAGCCGCTCCGGCTTAGTTGACAGTGAGAAATTGAACGATCCTATGAGAAGGATTGCACGATCAGGGGTACGGTCGTGAACGTTCCTGCGTCAAGTGGTATCAGAGCCCAAAGATCTTGTCTGTATATTTCAAGCAAGAGGAGAGAAGGAGGAAAGAAAATCACTCTGATACTCACAACTTGCGTCGAGTGGTATCAGAGAGGGATTTCATCTGTATATTGCAGGTGAAGGAAGACAGGGTTGCTGAGAACTCTGTGGGGACTTGCTTGCCGGAGGTAGCAGTCCGTAGATAGTCAGAGGGAGACTGTAGAAGGAATCTGAGCACTCAGGATTGCTGGAGTGACAGCAACAGATATGTCGAGGGGACAGATAGACACAGCAAAATGGCTACTGGAGGCCATAGGAAGAGGAGCAAGGAAGAAAATCTTGCCGAATGGGATGAAGAAGAGACTAGGAATCTCTATGAATTAAAAGTAGACATAGAGAAAATGGAACTGCGGATGTGGCAGGATAGGAGGAGGAGACGACTGCGTGAATTGCCAATGAAGAAGGCAAAAGCGAAATGGCCACTCAAGCAGCTGATGGTCATAAGACAACATAGGCTGTTGAAAAGATGGCTGAGGTATGCTGAGAACCTCAGGGCCACAAAAGAAAACATGATTTGTTACTGTTGGCCAGAGACAGGAGAAAGTCTCGATGGTGATGATAATGATGATGGTTGGGATAAATTGGAATCAACTGATGGTTTCAAATAGTGTCGTTTTGGTAGAAAAGAAGAAATTCCAGTTTTCTAGGAGGGCAACGAATTGGGATCAGTTGAGGATCTCAAGGACTGTTGTGAGGGAAGCCAGGGAATTTCAAATTGCCAGTTGGACAGGAGAACAGAAATGAGATCGGCTGAGGATCTCAAAGACTTTCATGAGGACAGCCAGGAAACTTTGCATTGCCAGCTGGGCGATGAAAGGAGATCAGGTGAAGATCTCGAAGACTGCCAAGAGGGCAGCGGAAGAGTACTAAGCTGCCTGGAGGGCAGAGATGAAAAATTGAGACTATCTGAGAGTCTCTTGGACTCAAGGGAGAGTTCAATTCAGCAAAGGTTGCTGATGAAGATGGGATCAGTTGATCTCATAATCTGCCAGGGAAGCAGCAGTGGAAGCATCCCATATGGCCAGATGGGCAGGGATGATTTGAGGAGTCAGGTTCATCCAGGAGAGCTGACAGAGCATATAAGCTCGCAAGAAGATCAACAGATGAAGCTGACAGGAGAGGAGGAACATCAGGATGATATACTGATGATTGGTGGAATTGAAATATTCCTGCCATTTGCCCAGGAGGAGGCAGAAAATTCTGTTCAAAATGCAACAACAGTAGGGGAACGGTCACAGTTGATGATGACTGTCAAAGAAGATGAAGAATTGGAGCAGGTATCTGAGACTGCCCAAGTGGATGAAGAGAAGAATGAGTTTTCTGAGGAACAACTCAACAAATTCAGCCAGAAAGCTGAGCGAGCTACAACATTTGAGCTGACAGCAAAAGAAACAGAAGGAGGGAATGGGCATTCCGAGGAATGGATCGACATATTCAGCATTTCAGCTGAAAAGACTGCGACATGGGAGGTTGCAGAAGCAGAAGAAGAAGACACAGACGACATATGTCTTGTTGAGCTGTGGGAGTAGATGGAAGCCCTAGAAGACAGGGTGAAAGTGCAGGGCATGCACATCCAACAGGTGAGGTTGGAGACAGATGAGGAAGGCGTGGGGGATCATGATGATCTTCCCAATGGCCCAAAATTTTTGCAGCCGTGGAGACTGCAACAGAAAACCCAGCCACTTGAGCAGTTGGATGAAGCGATCAAGGAGATCATGGAGTTGATGTTGAGGTCAGCGCAGACTACCAGCGAGGAGCAGCTGGGCAGAAGAAAAGCAGCAGCAGTAGCCTAGCGGAAGCAACAACAGCAGAATGGAGCAGGTGAAAAGCTCCAAAGACTTGTTTGGGACCCAGGTGGATTCCAGCGACTACAAGGGAAGCTCATGAGCAGGAGATCATGATTTTTGCAGCTATGGAGTATGATGCAGGAGCATCTCTCCATGCAGCCAGCCAGCCATGTCAGCGCACACTCATTCAGGGCTGAAAGGGAGGTGCAGCCTCATTTTGAATTTGAATTCAATGTAAAGTAATGCCTTAGGCTGGTGAGCCATGAATGCCATGCCTTTGAGCAGGCTGTAGATAAGATAGACATTTAATGTAGATTGGCTGAGATCTAGGTCCGATTCTGGACTAGACAACCCCATTCATTGTAATTGAATAGGGTAGGTGTACCTGGAGGGAAGCGCTCAATGAGCCCTCAGGTAAAAGAAATTTCATATCTCATTTTGTAATAGGAATGGTAGAGTTGAAGAGTTGAGAGAGAGAAGGAATTGGTAGAGTTGAAGAGCCGAGGAGAGCTCAAGAACACCTTGTAAAAATATACAGGCATTTGCCATTATTAATACAGAGCAGTTTTTCCTGCACCAGTCTGTCATTATATGCATGTCTGTATGTGTGTGTTCATTATATGCTGCAATTGTGTATTGTTATCATGTATTTGCAGGGAGTTGGTTTGATTTCAGGTTTGAGAGGTATTTGAGGTTTCATGCCATGAGGGCGTGACAGAGTGTTGAGACTCTGAATCCCAGTGCACTGAGGAGGCACTTCTGAACTCGTGAGGAGTCAGACAAAGACGTGTTGAGAGAACCAGCCTGGAAGCCAACAACTCATACAGAAGGAGGACTTGGGGTTGCTGAATACCTCAATAGTCAAATCAGTGTAGCTGAGACACTGTTGTAAACATAACCTCTGAGCAGTTCTGTAGAAACTCTACCAAGAGGGTATCGAGTGTGTGTAAGGAGGAACTCTGCTGTGAGTTCTGAAGGAGCATAAGTCTGTTGAGGATTCTGTGAGAGGCTCTACCAAGAAGGCATTGAGCGCGTATACAGTGGTGTACAGAGAGAAAGAACTCTGCTATGAGTTCTTAAGGGAATACAAGAATCATTGAGGATTCTGAGAGGCTCTGCCAGGAGGGCATTGAGCAGGTGAAAAAGGTGCATAGGAACCCAGAACTACTGAATGTTTTGTGGGAGAAGAGACTCCGCCAGGAGGGCGTTGAGGAAGATTGTAGACATACACGAGGAGGAAGGAACTCATTGAGTTCTGTCATCTGAAGGAAGAAGAGTCCACTGAGGGACCTGTATTGGGTTGCTGAATACCCAGAAAGACTCAGCACGGAGGTTGCTTGAGCAAGGAGCTAGGGAGGCATCTATATTCTCCCAAGGGGTCTGAGTGTTTTTGGAAGCTTAGGACAGATAGCGTTTTGCACGTGAAGACTCTACAGGAGTGCAGGAGCCAAAGAATCCCATGAGGATTCAAAGGACGGAAGCTCAGGAAGGGCAGTGCTTTTGCACGTATCAACGATACTCAAGTTGAGGGTTCGCAGAGGAGAAGAAGCGTCAAGAGTCCAGAAGATCCAACACTTGGAGAGTGATTGGACGCCGAGGACAAAGTAGTGCGTCAACCCTTCGTTGAAGTAGTGCGTGAGAGGTCTCTGAAGGAATCAGAGGAACCAAGCTCAGGAGGGATAGTTCCATCGTAGCGAAATCGTGGAACAAGTCCAGGGGGAAGCTCGCATAGAAGAGAGCTTTAGAGTGGAGGAAATCCTCAAAGAGGAAAATCAACGGTTGATATTCGTGGAGGAGAATCGCGAAATCCCAAGGATCGTTGGATCGTGGAGAAGCTGTGCGGGTGTTACACTAGAGGCGCAGGAGGAAATAAGAGCCGTCGCGTATCGGCATATCGAGATTCAGCATTTGACGAGGCAAGAGTTTTGTGCTCATCGAAATTGCGAGTCACAATTTCTTGAAATTACGGGAGCCATTGATTCCCAGAGGATGCATGTCGAGAGATCATCGTCATATCGGGGTTCGACATTTGGCGTTTGTCGAAGTGTGAGGTCCATACCTCTTGGAACCATGATCGACGATTTCCCGAATCAACGGGAGCCATCAATCAGGATAGGGACATGTGGCGTGAGATCCCTGAGGATCGGGGTTCGGTGATTTGGGGTTCACGGAGGTGAGAGTTTCATACTCTTTGAAGTCGTGATCGGAGATTTCCCGAATCAATGGGAGCCGTCGATCAGGACAGGGACATGTGGCGTGAGATCCCTGAGGATCGATATTCGGCGTTTGGCGATGAAAGAGTTTATGCCTCGTGAAATCACGAGTAGCGATTTCCCGATTTAACGGGAACCGTTGATCAGGGCAAGGAAAGGTGGCGCGCGATCCCGAGAAGTCAGACTTCGGGGTTTCAACATTCGACGTTTCGGGGTTTTCGACCACAAGGCACCTTGCATCGCGGATTTGCGATCCGCGAAATCCCGAAGTGACGTGGCATGTGGGACCATGGTGGCGTAGTGGAGGCCAGCTGTCAGAGATCTGGAGCGCATCGGGGATCGGCATATCGGGGATTCCGTGGTGGTGAAAACTTTGCATCGCAAACTTGCGAACCCTGAAACCCCGATGGGATGCTATTTGACTGAGGTCATATCAGAGGTGGTCGTATGGGCCATGGCCTAGCCGGGAGTGTTAGCGCACAGAAGAACTCATCGGGAAATTAGAACGGGAAAACCCCGATGGAAGGATAAGGCTAGGATCGTATGAGGAATGGTCGTATGGACCAAAGGGCATAGCCAGAGGGGCTAAGGCCAGGGAAGGAGCTGATCGTGAATCAGGGATTCGAGAGTGCAGTGACTCTCGACATCATAAACCGCAAAACCCCAAACCCCGATAGTAACTCGAGGATAACCACGGTTAAGTGCCTAAGGTCGTGCGGGAGAAAGAAAGGACCTATGGATCGGGCATTTTCATAGTGATTCCCGAGAGGAATCAAAAGAGCCACTCTGGCTCAGTTGACGGTGAGAAATTGAATGATCCTGTGAGTAGGAGTGCGCGATCAGGGGTACGGTCGTGAACATTCCTGCGTCATGTTGTCTACACAAACTTTTAACTATGAGAGTTTAGTGAAGCCACACAAAACTCATCAAATTCCAACGAAAAATCTATATAGCTAGTTTGTTATGCACTACATCCCATGGCACCAACTTTACGTGAAAGCCATTGACCATTTGGAAGCTTAATACCAGCATTTACTAGAGGTTCCTGTTTTCAAACACACAATCCTATCAATCATTGTGCAAAATTGTTTTCCTACTTCAATTATCTCTAAAGGGTCATATATAATTTTATTTTTATTTTTTTCCTTTTTCATCTTAAGAGGGTAAACAAAATGGTTGGTACCCTATCCAATGGAACCGTCAAGGGGAATGGATATTTGAAGGGCCCACATGGCATTTTAAATGGCCGGAGTGAGGTGAGCCACAATTATGAAAATGGATCTGTGAATAGTAGGAAGGCCAAAGAGATTGAAAGGTGTCGAAGAAGACAGAAGCAGAAAAAGAAAAATATGGTTGCTAGTGACATCCAATCTGAGAATGACAGTGAGGGCGAAGAGAAAAATGACAAGACTCTAACAATTACTCTTTGAATCGTAGAATAGTAAATACATATATTTTTATTTTGATCTTTCTGTGTCGTGGTGCACCATAGCCAGATGTGTATGCTGCATTGGGAATCACCCCAGGTTGTTGAGTTTCATGATGTTCCTTGCGCTTTCTTTCAGCTCTCACATCTTGTCTCCTTCATTTTTCCCTAGGGACATAAGTGCCATCAGCCTTTTCAATGGCATCTAACTTTGTCTTAGCATACTGTATTCTCATTGGTTTATCATAGAAGGGAAATCCTTGCATTTTCCAGAGTGCATTAGTAGCAGCAGAGACTTCTTAAAAAAAAAAAAAACCCATGCCTGACCTCAATGCTTCAGAGTTTTGAGGAATAACATGTACAATTTTTCCAAATTGAGAGAAAAATGCATACATAGACTTTTTGATCTCATCTAAATTGGTTTTCTCATTGAGATTGTTGATATAAATGGTAATATTTGGAGGAATATTAGAGGACTGCATGAATCCTCCTCCTGTACATGAATGTTATACATTAGAAATAAACCTTGAAAATTCACTCTAACAGGCAGAGAGCTCACTCATACATGTACTCATCATCTACCATATATCTATGGTTACTTGCAGGCTGTAGGTATACATGCCAATGGATGTGACTGAAAAAGCATGGGTTCATATCTTTCACCTCCTCACCGAGCCTTTTTTTTTTTGCACGAAACTATGAATACGAACTGATTCCAGTCATGTCAATGACAAAAGTTGAACTATGTTTGGAAAGCGCAGAAGAATGGTCATGAATTAAAAAAAAAACTAAAAGTGGGGTTTGAAGAAATCAGCCACATTGTGACAAAATATTATCTTACCAGCGATCGAACTGCCATCCGGCTAACTCTTGTCCAAATCAGTGTTGGAACTGAATTTGAGAGGCAAAATGCTCCTCCTGTATGGATAACACGGTGAGCTATATTAGATTCTCCACACAAGCTTAATGTAATATTCCCACCAAATCTTCCATGCAGGGCCAAAATCTAGGTTCCTTCCCACCATATTTTACATGCCCATGTATTAATTATTAGTAATTCTTCTGGTTTCCTTTTATTCACCCAATTTTTTTACCTGAAAAAATAAATTTATTTTCTCTAAATTAACTTACTCCAAGTATAAAATACCACATTGATTAATATCATAAAGTTGAAACTGTACTTTTCTTCATCTATATTGTGGATTTGACAATGATAAACCTAGTGACATGTAATTTGATAACTTTACTTATTGATTTTGAATGACATGTCTTAATATTGCCGTTGATTGTCATGTCTTAATATTGTCGTTGATTGTCATGTTTTACGTGTCTGCTGCGGAGGATAGTCATATGTTTACTCTGCCACCTATCACAATGATCGACATTTTTTGAGTCAGATGTTTCATCCATGCCTAGGGAGTGTAACAAAAATTGATTTGTCGATCCATTCACAAAAAGAGTGAGGAAAACTACTCCACCAATGAAGAAAATGAACAAAGATCCATTTTTCTATGTGAATTGAGGAATGCCTAAAGTCTCGCTCTCACGATTTAGTATTAGCGATAAAGACAAAGTGACAATGCCCTGCAATCCCGACCATAAAAGAATAATTACCTCTCTCTAGCTTAAACCATAGCCAAAATATCGTAGTCCTAGATATGTTACAACTACAACTATAACTCTAAATACTTGTACAAGCACATAGAGAAGAATAAGAAATCCATGAGAATTTATCAGTCGCTCTGCCTACTGTAACCGTAAGAGAATTTGAGTTCCCGACCATGGAAGTCATGGCATTAAAAAATATAGATATATTTTTCGAAAGATCAACGATTAAGCGGCCTGCCATACGTCGTGGTATGATATTAGTCTAGCCATGACCACGCTATGGGATACCGCTATAGCTGTAGACATGTAATAATTGTTAAAGAACTCGTAGTCAATCAACCAACGGAACCACTGAGCATATCCTTTGACACCAATTCTGTCGCTTTCCAATCTGAAATGGATTGTAGTTTGGAGTTTGGAGCGAGTCATCTGACAATTCCACCAACAACACACTAGTCATTGAAAGAGACAAAATCCTAGCCACACAAATAACCTCCTCGTAAATGTTGTCGACTCATCCCTATCCTCTTTAATGATTAACCTACCTATCATGATGTCATTTCTCTGCCCAATTTCACCTAATCAAGTACATAGTTAAATGTTCTCTTTACTGACTCTGCTCCATTGCTAGAAATGTACCGTGTTCCACTATAAATAAATAAAGATTCCACTGTTACAGCTCATAGTTGGTTGAATTGCATTTAAGATGTTGACTAGTAGCTAGAAAGTAGATATAAATAGATTCAGACTTTGGGATTGTATAAAGATATGGGTAGTTGAGATTTGGATCTGTATTAATCATTGTAGATGATATTTATTCAATTTTGTTTTGTGTAGATAATTTTATAAATGAATAATTAGAAATTCTAATATAAAAAAAAAAATGATTTTAATTAATTTTATTACAATTTAAATTATATGTGTAAAATTATATATATATATATATATATATATATATGATTTTATTATGTGTTGTAGTTGGACGTAGATATCCTCCCATCATTAATAAGTATTTCATGGGTTTTATATTAGATTTTAATTCTAGTTAGATTGTCGATAACATGCATCTATTCTCAATGAGTCATTTAAATTCCAGGTTTATTAATCTATTGAAACGAGTTTAATGTTTACCTATGGAGTTTCATTGGGCAAAGAGAAATTTGAGGTCACGTCTTAAGATGTATTTTTATTCTGACCATTTTAAATGACCATTGTATGTTGAGTATTGAGTCTTCTTAAATTTGATGAAATCGTAAAGTTAATTGTATATGGTAACTTCTCATATTTCTTTACAAGGTTTGTATATATAGCATATTAAAATAATATGTATATATAATTTATTTTATCTTGTTTTATTTTTATTTACTTTTATATTTTTATTATTATTTATTTGTAATATTTTATTACGTGGTTTAATTAAGATAAATGGTTATTTAGTTTTCATATTATTTTCATAATTTAAATGATATTTATATTTTCTAATTAAATTAAGCTGATTTTAGAGAATGGTTAAAAAGTATTTACTGATTTTTACTTATGATAAAATAACAAAAATGTGTTATTAGTTAATAAATAAATAAATAAATTTAACACACACAAAACCGTCTAAAGGGGCATACTGACAAATTTCTATTGACTAATATGATGTTGAGTCAACTCATGTTTAAATGTTGTGTTGACTTAATCGTACCAAAGTAGTGGAGATTCTTTAATATCCACTAATGATCTTAGAGTGTGCATATTTCATAATGATATCTCTCCTTATCATTTGATGGGGCCCCATAATCCACAATAGCTAACCAAACTATTGGCACTCTATGGGCTACGACTTGTAAGTGTAATCTGCAGTTAGTTTCATCTCTTAGTGAATTCCCACTTCAGCGTATGAATTTTTGGTCAAAGCGTATAGCTCATCCCTAAAGCTCAGTAGTGAACCGGGGAAAGTAGGAGCGATCAAATATGGAGAGATATCATGCTTGCGAGGGAACTTATGTTTATAAGTGAAACACTTTTGGTTCTCCACTAGTCTGAAGAAACCGTCTACATCTCATACCTATAGGGAACGAATCTTATCCTAAAACAGAGTAATGTCAAACCTAAAGCACCGCCCTAAAAGCACCAATTATCTAAAAGAATAGGTCAGTGAAAACCTACAAAAAGAAAAAGACAACGAGAAGTAAAAGATCTCAGAAACCACTAATCAACTATAGATAGAGACTAAAGACTACACGAATATCCAGTAAGGTACTCTGACCTTAAGGGATCTGAACAAATACGTGATTATGATAATTCAAATTAGTCTTCGAATGCATCGAATGACTACCAATTGTAGCAGGTCTAGGTGAAGATAAGAAATGATAGACCAAATGCTTCAGAACATCCAAATGCTTCAAAACATAGTATGAAAATATGCTTCAATAAACAAATTTAACCTGTGCTTCCAAGGGAAGAAATTCAGCCCAAACACCTATATAGGTGATAGGTGGAGTGTCATCTGAAGTAGGATCCACTAAAGACATGATAATACTTGATTTCCATTATTAGGGGGATGAATAGCACAATTCTCTAAGGGCATCAGGTCTCTAGGATAATGTAAACATGCCTCTCTAAATCAATTTCTATACACTGATACAACATGAACAGAATCACATGCATGTAATATATCCATAGGTGATTCAATAACATATTCTAAGACAATGGCTTATCTATAATAAAGAACTAGATCACTAGAGTGTAGGGTCCCACTGTGGTTAACAACATGATTTTTTCCATTGGCATCACCTCATGGGAGTCATTCCAATGAGATGTTCTCTTTATTACCTGCATATCATCATTTGTGTAGTGTAAGTTGAATAGGGCATGATATCAAACTATGTGAAAGTAAGAACCACAACAAATGATTACACGTTTGATCTAGCATGGATCCACTTTGCACTTTATGAACAGGGTTAGATCCATAATAATAATTAACTCTTGATTGGAAGGTCAAGGATAGCCATTCACATTCCAAGCTACCTTACATTTCACGTACCTCTCCCATGATTGAAACTAACCATTTCAACTTCTCTCATCTCCATGCAACAACGACCTCTTGCTTGTTGCCTTACTCTTCCCTAGACAAACCCTTGCTTGTTGCTATCTTACTCTTGCCCTCTTACAATGCAACTACTTAAGCCCAACCAACATCATCTGCTACAACTATTACTTTATATGCTACTGCTTCTAGTAGGCTATTACTTTACATGCTACTCCTACTAGATCTACTAATTTAGTGGATTTTATATTAATTTAAACCATTGAAACAGGTTTTGTTTTTTTGATAGGACAGGATATTGTAAAGGAAGGAAATAAGACTACAACACAATCTATATAAGGAATAATCTAACCTTATCAATCCTAAGTATGGCTTGAAGAGTACCACTTAAGGATGATCTAACCTTAGTAATGCTAAGAGTAAATGATACGCCATTGTTACAAGAAAGGCATTGAAAGACATTGACCACTTGCGAGAGGTTATTTTCATGAGAAGGTCAACAACTTGTAAACTTATCATTGGCTAGAAAAATATTACATAGTTAATGGAGAATTTGGTGTGGTGTACCATTGAAATTTTACTATATTAAGAGCATAGGTTATGCACTTGGGTTTCTTCTATACTTAGGATTGAGTGGGAAAGAGTCTTGAGCCTAGAGAGAGTGTAGTGCGAAGGAGGAATTTGTGCATTGTACTTAATCATTATGTAGGTTAGTATGGCAATATTGACAACATAAGACTATAGTAGGTACTTATGTTTAGTTCCACATTCTAATGAACATTCAAATGGATGTTGTAAGTGAGTCTACATTGTGAATTTAAAACTTGATTTTAGAATGATAAGTGAAGTATCATGACAATGTGTTTTATTATGTCATAAGGCATGGCATGGTATATCAACCGAGTTCTAATAGTCACTATGAACGAGTCCATTGTAAGAGAGATTAGTTATCTTAATGGGAGGAAACACGTTGAAATGCATTAATTGGTCTAGCAACTACTTGTTCACTAACAAAGATTTTTCCCTATGAAGAAACTCTATTTAAAAATAAATAAGTAAATAAGTAAATCTATATGAGGAATGATGAACACATGCTTCCCATTGTTAAAAAATAAAGAGTCTTTCATGGTAGGGGAAAGAACTTGAAAGTGCTATAAATGGACAAGAAAAGAGCTAGATACCAAAGTTAGTAAGTACTATGTAGGTATAGAGGATATAATTTTGAGACGTAAGAAGTATAACGCTAAGAAGAGAAGACCTCAAGGACAAATGACTAAATATTTTGGAATGAACTCTTGTAGTAAATTTATTGTTGGTATAAAACGTTCACTAACCCATGTGTCAAAACGATGCTCTTTATGTATAGGCATAATTGTAATAGTGAATTGATGATAGAAAGTAGGATTTGTCCCGATCATGGTAAAAAGAATCCTATACTAGACAATTAACGTGTTTGAGATATAATCTATACAACTTAAGAAAAGAGGGATATTCAGGACAATGGAAAAACAAACAGTGAAGTGATGACATCACATGAAAATCATTTAGTAGTATATTAGTCAATGTTCCTAAGCATGGGAAATTTTATGATGGCATATGTATTGTATCACTCAAGATAGAGTGATAGTAAAGCCAATGATAATTGGTTATAATTACTAAGATATATTCTAGGTGGAATTACATGATGGGATTAATGGAATTTATAATCGAACTCAATGTAAGATTCACTTAACTAAAGAATCGATAATAAGATAAGATTCTAATTGGATATCAAACTAGTAGACTATACTTTAATATACAAATTAGGAAGAATAAATCTATAAGAGAAGCATGTCATTTCATTAATTTAATTATCAATGGTAATAAAATAGACTCAAGACATAGAAAGGTGCCTACTAAATAGGCGTAGTTGCAAATAATATATTAATAGCCTCGACATGTTTTAATCAAGTCATTGTCCAATGAAACCAATATAACGCAAGGTTTGCTATCACTAAAGATAAATAGAAGTTGTGTCATAAATTCTCCTCATATTGTGAATGATCATAACTTCGAGATGAAATTTCTTGAAGGGTGGGTGTGAAAAAAAGATTGTTAAAGAAAATTTGTTATTGTATGTGTATAAAATGAAAGATTAATTGTTTAACATCTTGGTAGGGTGTTACAAGTTGTAATTGTTGATCTACCACCACTAAATTCAATGCAACATTTGAAATCGACATTGGGTCATAAAAGATATTATATAAATGTCATCAAAGGATATGCGCAAATCAAAACCCCTAATGAGAAGTTGTTAAAGAAGGAAGTTATGTATCACTGGAATAACAAATATTAGAAGATATCTTAGTTCAATACTTCTTTTAAAAATGTCTCTTCAACTCTCTCCAAGTAACATTCTTCTCTCTAACGTGTTGTACTTGCACAAGTTTCTCCCACCATACGAATGCCTTTCCTTTAAGTTGGTAAATTGGAATTCTCCCCTCTGCATGAGAAGAATAGTTCTGCAGTTCGAAATATTTCCTCATGCCAAGCAACCAAGTCTCGAAATATTCATATTTCTGGTGCTCTCCATCAAAAGCAGGAGGTTTAATATTTTTCATTTCACCCTTCAGTTCATCCACTCCACATCTCCTATGTTTTCTAGTAGGAGATGGGCTTGAACTACTATGTTCCTCCTTATTGGAATGTTTCGGGGAATGATGATGATGCTTGCTAATGCTTCTTGATCTTCTTTTCCTCTTAGGATTCTTGTGACTCCCTATTTTTCTTGAGTTACTCTCCTTATCCAACTTCCTCTAAATTATTTCTAGACTCTGCATCAACTTTAAGTTCAATTTTCCTTTTTGATCCCTGGATTTCATGATCTGTATATTATCATCTCGGTGAGCCTAGGCGTCTTCATATAATCATTCAATGATTTTCATCATATTATCTTCCTTATCTATCTCTTCTCCATGTCAATTGGATTTCAATCCTTCAACTCCCAAATGAACGTCCATTCCTTTTGCTTCATCCTCAGAATTGGAAGTAGTCTGTGCCTCTTCCATTTATTTTTCACTCAGTATCAATTCTATTTAGTTCTGGCACTTGTTGAACTTAAGAATCCCAATTTATAGACAACCGGATGTTGTTAGGCCATTGTTCCTTAACAATTCCCACAACATTCATAAAAAAATTTGATTCAAGAAAACATTTATTTTTCGTGAAATTTCTGAGCTCTGCTCAGCTCTGTAGTAAATTCATGCCATATCCCTTTTCTCTCAGTTCCCCAATCCATGCGACCATGGGTCGTGACCAGGTGCTAGATCTCAAGGTTCTCTAATCGATACTTTATCTTTCAGAAAACTCCAATCATATCACATCAGTTACTCGGAGTTCCAAATTACTGAACTCATGAGGCAGGGAGATCAACCATCCACCATACCTAACATATGATGACAGACATACACAAGGAAAATTATTTCATCGAAGCCTCCGAGACTTTGGAGTTTTGGGTTTCAGAGGTTTGGGACTTTTGTCCTAGGAGCTTCCACACTCGCTTCCCTCGCCAACTCCTGACTTTCAAACTTCTAACCTTTCTAGCCTCTAGGCCCACAACACAGTTGTCAACAACCATGGTGGTGATATGTGGTGTATTTAAGAAGGTCCATGTTACCCCAAGAAATGCCTTCTGGGCCCACTGCGTCTATGTTTTCCTTCGGGACCCACTGGCACGTGGAACACATCCCATGTGTCCATGTCCATCTAAGTGGCATCAGCATGACCCACTATTTGGACTCTTTGGGACTTCATAATTTCAGGCTTCGGGAGTTTGTGCGTCAGCACATCCCACTTCTCCCAAAAACCAAACACCTGAAATTACAATATGCTCTTCTACTTGATCCAACGGTCAAGACATTTTTCCCAGATCTACGGTGTAGATCTTCTCAGGATTTCGTAGTTTTAGGTTTTGGAGGTTTGTGTCTCAGCGCACCACGCTTCTCCCGATTGTCGAACTCCAAAAGGATTCCAGGATAACCTTCCTGCACCTTCTTCGGATTTGACGGTCATGAAGGACTCTCCTCTTTCCCAAACAAATCCTACAACTCTAACACCCCAAGTTTTAATCTCTCTCTCTCTGGTCAAACACCATGCCGACTATGGTTTTATTCTATGCTACTCCTCATGAGCTTCATAAGATGGCCAAGTAACCCTTTGACACTAAGAAATATTCTAAGGTTCGAAATTTGTTCCATCCAAACATCATTTCCACTCAAAACCTTGGTTCCAAAGACCACTTATCCAGCCCATCCAGGCTCAACATTGAAACCTAGGGCTCTGATACCATATTGTAACATCCCTAGCCATCCAAAGACCGGGTAATGCTACCATGCGGAATTTACAGCTTATATGAATAATATACATTTTAATGAACTTAACATAGATAACATAGAGTTACTGCTACCATACATAATTAAATAGAATTAATAGCAATTCATACAAGCAACGTAATACATGAAGAAATACAACATCACAACAACATGCATAAAATACATAATTAAACATATAATGATACTTATCTTTTATCTGGAGTAAATCCACCAACTATGTCTAGACCTTCCATGAACCTCCTAGCCTTAGAACACACTAATCATCATTCTCAGCAGTAGGTTACCCCCGATCTAGGACCAAATTCCATCGGGCAATGTAATTCTAGGCTTGGAAAGAAAAACAAGGAAGTTTCACAATGCAACAGGAAGGATCTTTTATCCCAGGAGCCGCTTATGCCCACAAAACATAGACCTTCATTCCCCACACACCTTCTCCACCCCATGAGGATGCACCTTCACTAATACAAATCCATCAACCAATACACCTCCCTTAACTTGGGCTTCAGCAACAGGCTGGACTAGAAGTATCAGAATACTGTGGCTGCTGCAAGACTCCCTTCTAGGAGAAATCACTTCCCAGCAGACTCTCTCACCTAGGAGAGATGCTCACAGGTATGATAACCATCCTTTGACTCAACTACAACTGGGTATGGTTGACAACAACAACAACAGTAATAGCAACAACAACAGGGAAAAATGGGTATGGACACCCGAAAATTCAACAACCTAACGCTAAGTCATAACACGGCTCAGGCAACTACAATTGCACCAGGCTTCACATGAAACAACACAGGGAATATTTCCCATTTCTATTTTTAGAGGTGCGAGAGGTATGCTGAGCTCAGAAAATGCAGAGGAAATAATGGTTCACATACAGGATGGGAGAATGGAAGGATGATCAACCTTCCCGTGAGGTTTTCCTTCATTGTGCGCGGGTATGCAAATGCAACGTAGAGGCAAGATGGTTCAGACAGAGTACCACTAGTGAAATAAAATGGAGGATGGTAGGAAAATGACTCATGAACCCCCCAACACAGCTAACACTTCCACTTTTAACTGCATGAGCCCAGGTCAACACTTGTCTTCCTGGAGTTGCATGTGTTCCATTTAAATTACATCCCCCAGCCACCGGGAACTTAGGATAACAAAATCATATAATGTTTACTTTAGTCTTTAAGAAATAATATTAAAATATTATTCCTCTAGAGGTAAGTCCCCTAGTTTGGCCCCTAGACCCAATAATTAGCTCCCTTTTCCTTACCCTACCTAGCAGATCTTAGTCCCCCATAACTCTTCTTCGTGGTCGATATACATGCAACATTTTTTATATTTATTAATAATGATCTTCATAATTACATATACAAAAGATCAGGCCCCTCACCTTGGCATATGGCTCACCATCCTAATAAAGACATAAGTCTTTCAGCTTATAACCACTTGGATCACCGATCTATAAGAAAAATTACAATTCATAAGGGGCTCAACCTTCGGGTATTACGTAATATAACAAGAAAATTCCACAATAGAAGGAGGTGTTCTATAGTACAATACTCTGAGAGGTTTTAATCAGGGTGGACGAGGAGGATTCAATAGAGGTTGAGGATGTGGAGGATTTGGTCGAGGAGGTAGAGGACCAATAATTTGTTATAACTACAATCAACTAAGACATTTAGTGATAGATTTCCTAAATACTTAGATGATGTGCATGTATTACAGAGCATTAGATCATGTGACAGAAGACTATCCCCAACTGATAGTGAAGTGGCAGGAAAGAGGGAATCAAAATCAGAACCATAATCATAAATATAACCTGTATATGATAGCATCTAAGGAGCATGACGATCAACCCAGAGTAGCATCCATTATGCATGGATGAATGAGGACTAGACCAGATGTGATGGAAAATGGAAAGGGAGTTTAAAAATGGATAAGGGAAGTAGTTGAGCCTACACCAACATTTAATCTACAGAATGAAAAAGAAGCATATCAACAAGCGAGGAAGAAGATACTAGGACCAGAGTGGCTAGAATCTACATTGAAGACACCACCAATATATGATATGTCATCAGTTTATGATTTCACTTTTCCAGAAAGTCTAGTAAAAAAGGTAAGTACATTGAAATACTTTATAAAGAGTTTCTTATAATTAATGAAGGATGAAACAACGTTGAATCCATTGCATGGGATGATCAATCATTGTACTCAAGATAGAGAAGTACCTACGAAGCAGAGAGTATTGAACCAGGTAATACACAACAAGAGGACAAACATAGAATCTATATTGAGTTTGCAGATTGAAGAATATGACATGGATAATGTCATCCTAGACATATGATTGGATTTCAACGTTCTTCAAACACATACATGGGAGATTATGGGGAAACAAAATCTAGTTTGGTCAACCTTTTAGTTGTGGTTGGATAAGCAACATAAGATAATATTGATTGAGAGACCAGTAGGAGTACTTGTTAGTATAGATGAAGTGTGTGGTCTAGCTAACTTTAAGAAAATTGATATTGTGGATAACAATGATATGCATCCATCATTTCTCAGACTGGATTGTGCGTTTGATAATTAGGCGATTATTAAATCGAAGAAAAGTGAGATTATTTTTTAAGGAGGAGGCTTATTTAGACTCCACAGAGGAAAGAGGGTATGTGGATCCTGAGATAAAATAAATTGATAACTTGTATAACATGACGACATGCATGGATGACTACATCAATCCCACTACAAATGGTTCCCTTATTTGGAGAAACATCATCTCTTACACATCAGACTTGGAAGAGGGACTTGAACATTGGTAGCACAGGGTCCATGAAGTATTGACCTAAATATCTCCTCACATTACTCACTCTTTGTGATGGATCGAAACAGAGGTACGTGATACACTGAAGTTTGATGGAGTAACTAAGGTAATTTCTTTTTTCAATGAATTTGAGTTGCAAATAACTGGAAAAAAAAGGAGTGTTGGCATTAGATGTTGCATTGATAGCAACCCTAGCAATATGGTGGGATACACACAAGGAAGGGATAGAGGATAGGAAACATTATAAAAGGATGATGCAGATCATATTTGGAGCAGAATAAATTATGCACAAGTATACAAGAATGAGTAGTCCGATAGATCATATTGCAGAGTGTATGAAAATTTGGAGAAGGATATCGAAGAAGGAAGGGATGCACAGGCTCATACATACACTAGAGACAGTTCCCAAGAGTTGGTACCTAGAGCTAGAAGTGTGTAGAGAGACAACAGACTGGGAAGAACTCACCATGAATTTTAAGGTAACATTTAACTTTGAAGATGATTCACCTTTATGTTGGATCATGTTTTCATTGATGTCAAACGATTGATGTCAAATGAATAATTTCTTGTCATAGTATA
This sequence comes from Picea engelmannii, assembly GCA_009831015.1. NCBI lineage: Eukaryota > Viridiplantae > Streptophyta > Pinopsida > Pinales > Pinaceae > Picea > Picea engelmannii. The sequence continues at coordinate 947,729 of ML780890.1, read as the reverse complement.
TTGATGAATTATGTATTGTCATTGTTGTAAATGAATGGATGTTGATGAAGTACGTATTGCCATTGTTGTAAATGAATGGATGTCAAGTGAATTCATTGATAAATTATGTCATGCATAGATGAACATGGATCGATGTGTTATCATATGATGCATAGATGGATGGATGCATTAATGTATTGATTGTTGGATCATGTGGTCATGCATAGAATCAATGACAAAGGGACAATGCCATAGTGATATATTGTCATGGGTTATTCCATTTGGATTGATGTAAATATGAATCATTATTGTCTTGTCATGGTTGATAGGAAGTGCAAATGGATGAAATCCAAAGTGGTCCCCTTATGGTGAAATCCCTCATGGGAAGACGCTTTGTGTTTAAGTTATACTAGATGTATGGTTATAGAACCCATTCTTAATTGTGGAATAATGAGATGAATATCAGTGAATTTTTCCGTGAAACTACCTTATATGAATAGTGTTTTTCATGCCATTTTTGGTGGTATGTGGAATGTCACATAACTCCTCACGGTTTGAGAGTTATGGCCTTACGATGTTGGAGGACCCTCATATGTTGGCTAGAAGCCCTAAAAGATCAAAGAAGTCAAAGTGATTACAAAGAAGAAATTATTTAAATAATAGAGTTAAGTGATAAAGTCAAAAAGTATTATTTAAATAATAAAGTAAATGGATAACTTTCTAATTATGGAAAGTGGTTATAAGTGGGTTAACCCTAAAATAAGGAAAGTGGGTTAAATGGATAAGTGTCCATGTGAAAAAAGTGGCTATGTGGACAAAATTGGATAAAGGTGGCCATATGGAAAAATGGTTATGTGGATAAAGTGGATATGTGGACAAAGTGGCCTAGTGGATGCTTCTAAGAAAGCTAGTTAGAGAGTATAAATAAGAGGCAAGGGTATCTTGTAAAAATATCTCTCTTGAGAAAATATTGAAGATCTATTTTGAGGAAGAGAGTGATTGCAAGTTCTCATGGAGACATCAAAATTTCCATAATTCTAATATCTTGATGGAAAAAGTTTTGGAAGTTCAGAAACCCTAGTTTCTAAAGGAGCATGTGGGTTGTAGTGAGCCTGAGCGCATACATATATGGGCTATGATGAGGCAGGGAACATACACACCCGAGATGAAGAAAGATCATAGCATGTACAATTGAAGAAATTCATGGATACTTGAGTGTGAGATGGTGCTAGGTTCCTGAAGGATGAAGCAAGTTCCAGGTCTACATTCTATGGGCTGAGATATGCCATAGAAGTTCTAGTATGGTTACCCATTTTTTATGGATACTCTTTCTTATCATATGGTGAGTGCTTATGAAATTCTTGGTATGGATGTTGTGATATGGTTTTATTGGTTCATTGATTGAGTGAGAAACACTCTTATGATTCAATACTGATATGGTTTCCATAGTATATTGGTTACTTATACATGATTGAGTAACATTCATATTGTATGGTTGAGGAGCATGAGTAATTTGTTGGGGAGAATAGATGTATTGTGATTGGTTAAAGTACATATAGGCCACATACATACATGGTCACCACTATTGATAGGAAACATACATACACATGATGGAATACTAACATGTCGTGTACTTATTGACAGATTGGTATCTATTGAGGATTGAATCCTCTTCTCAGTTGGTGCTAAGTTGTGTAAGTTGAGTCTTGCATTGCAGAGATGGTGCTCTTGTGGAGTTGTAACTCTATTCAGTGGTTGTTGATAAATGCAAGGATTGTAGTCCATAATAAAAACAAAATGTACATACATCTTGTGTTCTGTGTGTTCTTTATGGTGATGGCTTGTTGATGATTTATGTCGTTGTTATTTGTTTTTGATATATTTTCACATATAGATGGTTATAAATGATAGTAATAAGTGATGAGTAAATGGTGTTTGCTAACTAAGGATTTTTTGTGAAGGGAAGTTTGCAAAGATCCCTACACTGATTCACCCCACCCCCCTCTCAGTGTGGTTGGTGTGTCCAACAATTGGTATCAAAGAAGGCCTTCACTACAAGCCTTAACAAGATTGGAGGAGATCTATGGAAACACAAATGGATGATGAAGTTCCAACTCTTGATGAGGAAAATTATTCAGCATGGAGAATAGAAATGAAAGTACATTTGAAGGAAAAAGGAGCAGGTGTTTGGAAAGAAATTATTGGTGGATCAATTCCCTTGAAGAATAAGTCAAAATTTGCAGCTCAAAAGGAAGAAACGAAAAATGATGCATTGGCTCTCAAAACCATCTTCAATGGACTCTCAAGTCCTATCAAAGAAAGCATGGGACAATGCACTTGCACCAAGGATCTATGGCTAAAACTAGAGAAAACATACCAAGGGAAAAAGGAAGACACTAAAGATGACTCCATCAAGAACAATGAAGGTAAAGAATCTCCATGATCCTCTGATTGCAATAATTATAAATGTGATGATGTTGAATGTTTCTCTACATGTGAAGAAGAAGATCTAGAAATAGTTTGTGAAGAATCAGATGATAAGTATCCCATGGGAGAAGTAGAAGAAGAACTTTCAAATCTTAAAAATAAAGTTTATTGGTGTTTATATGAATACAACTATGAACATAGTTATATAGACTATAACTATCTCTCAGAAAACACTAAAAGGTTTCTTGAAAAGAATCAAAATAATATATTTAAACTAAAGAAAATTCTCAAGGAACAAGAAGAAAGTAAAAGGTCTCAATTAGAAGAAAAAGAAGAAGAGATCAAAATACTAAAGAATGAAATAGAAGAAAATAAGAATGTAGATAATGAGACTAGCAAAAGTCTTGAAGCTAATATCCATCTCAAGACTCAAATTGAAGAATCCAAAATGGTATAGGAACTACTAAAGAATCAAGTAAATGAAAAGGAAGAGTCATGTCATAAGTTGGAAGCTAAAGTTGTTGATCTTAGAAAGAAATTAGAGAAGTCAAACAAATTCTTGAATAGATCAAAAATATTGAATGAAATCTTGGATAGTCAAAGATCACCAAATGATAAATCAAGTCTTGGATACAAAAAAGAAGCTACACATGTTGAAGAAACCTCAAAGAAGCATGAGGTAAGTCCCTCACTCTCGAAGGATGGAAATAATGTTGCAAGTCGACCATCTACACAAGGAAAGGAAAGTTTCAAAAGAACAAAGCAAGGAAGATATCAAGAAGCCATCTTTACACCTTAAAGAAAAATTTAAAAGAGAGACACCTTCAATATAGACACCAAAGCAAAGGTATGTAAATGTTTTATGGTCACTGTTACTCATGTAATGAATATGGTCACAAATATTTGGAATGAAGATATATGCAAGGAGAGATAATGAAATATTTCATAACACCCTAAGGTGTTAGAGATGTAATCAATTAGGACACATTGCTGCTCATTGTCACACCATGAGATGTTAGAAATGTAGTGTATTTGGCCACAAATCCTTGGATTGTTGGAACACAAGAAGACAATCCATGAGAAGTGCTTCATTTAGCATGACTATAAGAACACATGAAGTTAGGAAGGAAGACAATTTTGAAAATATGAAATCTTAGAGTTCAAGTTTTGAGAAGCTCGAACACCATTAGAAGTGGGTAAAGAAGACTGAACAACTAGAACAGAATGAAAGCCCTAAGGCAAGCTCAACCTTGACATCTTCTGAAGAGTACAATGGTTACATTGGTGAAAGTCATGTACATACATGAGATGACCTATAAATAGGTCACGTACATACGTGAGTTGTCTGTATAGCAGGCCACGTACATGTGGTAAAATCCTTGTAAATAAGGCTATGCAAATAAGTTGTAGCTTGATGTCATGGAATAACTTTGTATTGCAGTGTATGAAATTGTTTATCGCAGGGTCTGACATGGTTTGTTGTAGTTTTTCATGATTACATGTTGGCATACATAATTGTTGTATGTATGGTGGTGACATATGGTTGAGTGTTGAAAGACTATCTTGGATGCATGGTACTAACCCTAGAATGTGGATTGAAACATTTTTCTGTTGAGGTACAATGTTGTTTGTGATAATGAATTTATGTCACATTGGTTATGAGATATATCATGATGATGAGACACACTTCTAGTAGATATATGTGTGGAGGTTTAGTATATGATGTAGTGAATGGAGGTTGAGACAAATCTGTTAGGGTACATGATTGGTACATATTTGAGTTCAATTAATGTATCTTGTGATGTAATGTTAGAGGCATATTTGTTGGATATCTTGGTACATGAATTTGGCATGTGGTTGAGCTGCAGATTTGTACATGTAGTTGATGAGTTGATGAGGTGGTTATATTATACATCATTTATGAGTCATATAGTTGATTCATGTTTGGTACACTTTTGGTACACTGATAGAGGCACCTTTTAGTAGTATGGTTGGCACATGGTTTATGGTTGATATGGCATACTTGTATGAGATCACATCTTGATTAGAGTTCATCATGTTTGGTGCATAGTGGATGAACTTTCTTGGTAAAGGTGGTGATACATGTTTAGTGCAATGCTGATGCATTCATAGATGGTATATGTTTGTGGGTGATAGTGCTTGGCTAAAGTACACCATTGGTATTACTTGTTTAGCATATACTTTGGTACATGATGTATGGGATGACATGGTTGAGACACTTGATTGATTGAGATACATGATTGTAGCACTTGGTTCATGGCAGAGGCATATCATGAGTGATATGACATTTGGTTGAGGCACATGGTTGGCATGTTTGTAGAGGCATATGGTTGATACACTCCATTGATGATATCTTATGGTATATTATAGTATTGATATACATGGTTGATGTACATGGATGTTGTGCATGGTTGAAACATTGTATTGCACATGATGTATATGGTTGATGTTTTGTTCACGATTCTCTATTAATTGTTGACATACCATTTTCTTCATGATGTATCATATGGAATGAGTTTGATGCATGGATAGGTCCAAGGATCATTCTATAAAGAATGAATCATTCTTGAGAAGTTGATCTATGTTCTAGTTGAGCAGTAGCATTTGCAGCAGAAGAATATTCCAGTGGTAGCATAATTTTCATATTGCGGAGAATACAAGGGGAGACATACCCATAGTGGGAGTCATTATTATTCCCATGATTCTAGGAGGAGATATTTATCATATGCAAAGGTAAATATTTGGATAAAGAGCACAAAGGCATGGTTCCAGGAGGAGAAATGGTCACAGGGGGATCATTAGCGATGTATCTTCATCATTACATCAGAGTGATATTCCTTGTTCAAAAGTGGAGAAATTATCCATAGGAAGATCAAGCCATCCAAGCAAAGGGAGAACCCCCAAGGAGACTTTAGGCAGCAGGAGAATCCCTAAGGAGAAAACTACCCTTTTCCATTGATGTCAAAGGGGAAGAGATAATCACATTGATGTGATTAAGATGACCATTGATTAAGAGCAATGCCATGTCTACAAATTTCCATCAATGATTGGTGTTGACATCAATGTTGGTATTTCCATCAATGCTAAAGGGGGATATTGTTGGATCATGTTGTCATTGATGTCAAAGGAATAATTTCTTGTCATAGTATATTGATGAAGTATGTATTGTAATTGTTGTAAATGAATGGATGTCAAGTGAATTCATTTATAAATGATGTCATACATAGATGAATATTTATCAATGTGTTGTCATATGATGCATATATGGATGGATGCATTAATGTATTGATTGTTGGATCATGTGTGTTGAAGGAAAATCTCCCTGTGGATAGGTAGATCGTATCTTGAGAGATAGACTCTTAAATCTTAAGATAGAAGAAGCTTAATGTGGACACTGACTTCCTTTTAGATATATAAAAACTAATGCATGAGGAGGAAGGAGAACAGGAGTACCTTTTTACTGAAATTTGTCCCTGCACACTCCGAGTTGAGCTCCGATCTCTCGCTCCTCGATAAGCCCTGTAGACAAACAATAGTACAACCACTTCCTACTCTATTGATATTAGCTCGAAAATAGATCTATCTATCAATGATAAGTTCATGTAATATCAAATGCAAACTAGAAATAAACAGGCCAAGCATGTCATATTGATGAGAACAATGACAGAAGTAACTTACAACCATGGATGCGAATGCAACAGCTTCGTCAAGTCCCCTTTGTCTAACCCTTGCTCAAAAGATCCACAACCTGGATGATAGCAGCTTCACTGATTACTCTCCTCCAATTCACTGTGTGTTTTTTATGAGATCATAGGATTCATGCTTGCAATTATTCCTCCTTTCCACCATCATAGAGCCTGCTTATATAGGTTAAGAGAGGCTTAACCTCTTGAGGTATATTTAGGGTAGGTTGAGGAATTCCCTCCTTAGATCAAGGATATTCTCCTAAGATCATGATTGAACCAGGAATTCAAATGCAAATAACTTCCAAACTTGAAATATCCTCCCCTTATTCTCCTCAATAGATCAACTACTGCCTAGATTAGACAACGCTCCCTTAAAAAGGGCATCAAGGTGCTATAACGCTCCCTAGTAGGCTCAAGGGGAGCGCTAGTGCTTCAAAGACTTGTAGCGCTCCTTCAAAGGGGTGGTTTAGTGTTATAACGATTCCTAGGACCTTATAGGGTAGCGCCAATGCTGCTAAGGGTGATGTACGGGAGCGCTCCCTTCTAAAACTCTAGTTTGAGAGCTCTTTTCAGGTGACAAGAGATACCTAACTTCAGTTAGCCATTCTTTTTCTTCAAATCAGGTGTTTGAGGTTTTCTAAGTGTCTCCTTATTGTCGTCATCGTGGAAATATTCTTTTTTTGACATTTGCGACACTTGTGAACAACATGTGACACTTGCGACAGTTGTGAGGAACATGCGACACTTGTGACACTTATCAAAGCGGGTAATGTTGATGTGTAACAGATTTCCCCCCAAAGCATGAAGTTAGAAGATGAGAACTGATAACTGAAATGCTTTGTAGACTTTTAATCAAGGGTATAGACTCAAAGAACCTGATGGAATCTGCACACAAACATCCAACAAATATCATGACATGTTTCAAAACCCAAGGCATGCATACCTATGCTTGGGTGATCAAGACTTGCAAGATATGGCCGCCATAAAATACACTGCGGATCCATAATTGTATTGATGAAAAGGTATATCCACCGAGGATACAATGTGGATCTATACTTTGATGACCTGGATTGATCGTAGCCACGAAGAATACACAGTGGATCTACGAGATGACAAGACATAGCCACAACCAGTACAAAGTGGATCTATGTAACAATGTATGTATCATTTGTCCAAGAGAAACTCCTTCGCAACCTAGGCAAAGTACATATCAAAGTGATGAATCAACCCAGGGTCTTCTTACCGATCCCAATGTGGTATGAATCTAACCATATGAATAGATGTCCTAACGTTGAACATGGAAAAAACCACTTGATTACCGGTCAATGGTGTAAACTGTTAACAAGTGCGAGGGAGATCACCATTAATGTCAATGATTCCCAAGGTACCCTAGTACATTCTAGCGAATGTGAATGGATGATATGGATTTGAACATCCATGGAATCATCCAATTAGAGGTCAATGATGTAAACCTACTGTCGAATGTGAGGAGGCCTGCCATTGAGGTGTGCAGGCCCCAAAGTACTAACTGGTTTCTAAGCCTAATTCCTAGATAATGTGTTGAGGTCGACAGGAATAGGCTCTGTTATCCCCAATATCTAGGGATAACTAGGAGATCATGTCTCGAGGCCCACATGGTCCTAGACATGGAGTGCGAGAGCAGATTGACTTGAGCATGGCCCTTGAGGGTCCATCTTTTCTTCTTCTCAACCAGACTTGTCCTGCGAGCAGTACCAGTCTCCATCACTACCGGCATGGGTTTGCATCGGAAAAGGCTCTTGCTCCATGAGGTAATTGGTCTGAGGTATCATGGTATCTGTCATATTTGATCACTATAACCTTCTTATGTATGCATTAGATCTCTTTCATTTTGGATAACTGCTTGGATCTTACACTAATCTACTTGACCACTGTTGGGGTGATTGATTGGGTAGCTTAGCAAGTTGGTATTCATGGGTTTTGGTTAGCCACCAAAGGGGGTTTGAAGAACCATCGTCCGCTCCCCTCATATTATCACTTTTTCATCTTAAAACCCCACTCATCCATCCCATTCCCCTAGTCTAGCCATTAGGATGACCATCCAGGGTACATCTTATTTTGTGGGAAGAAGGGGCTAAAGGCCCAAGGGGTAAAAGCAGCTGGTAAAAGATAAAAGCCATAGGAAAATGAAAACCTAGAGATGCTTCGCCCAGGGGATCCCCGAGAAGGCAATAAAAAGCCTCTCATAAGAAACTGAGGGA
>ML780890.1:907566-938151 GCA_009831015.1 Picea engelmannii | reverse complement strand
CTTGATCCTTGAAACCCTAGGGAGCCTACACACAAGTAGGTTGAGGCTTCATGTCCCCATGAGTAAAGCTTTAAGCCATTTGATTTGAGAAGGTTTAGCCTAGCCATAGCTACACTAGCCATCTCTTATCTTGAGCTAGTTTTAAGCATAAATTGAAGAAAGAAGGCGTCCTAGGCCTAATTGACTTTACACCTAGGGTTTACTTCTAGGGTTTTGATAAGCCTTGCCATAGCAACACTTTTTAGCCATAGATTTATGCTTCTAAGCTAGCCGTTTTGCCAAGAAATTCTTAAGGAGAGGAGTGAAAGTTCTAGGCCTAGCTTTAGCTACACTTAGGTAAATCTTTCCTTCTTAGGGTTTAGGGTTGGTGGCCTTGCTATAGCAATACCATCAAACCCTAGCTCTCTTGTCTTTAAGTTTGAACCCTTTCTAAACCATTAGTCACATCTCCATTGACTCCATTAACCCAAGGACTAGTCTAGAAACCCTTGCTTGAGCTTGTTATGCCTTAAATTCTTTCAAACTATCTCTAAATTGCAACCCTAACTAACCTAGCATCTAACCCTAGCTAGTTTTAAGACTAACCCTAAGCTGATAACGTTTGGCCTTATTTGAACTTTGCTTGGATAGAAAGGTGCGGCCTTGTTATCTCTTCTTAGCCGTGGAGTTGTATTACCTTTTTGCTGGTTGAAATTGACAAAACGTTGCTCCTTGGCTAGCTAACCTACAAACAACAGAATTTATATAGGGCTGACGTCACACCCTTTAATCTTTGCTTATACCTGCAACGTTGTGACTTTTGGAAGCTCCTTTGATTGGTTTTGAGCTATTGGTTACATTTGTGAGCTTATTTGGTAAAACGTTGTGCTCTTTTCCATTCAATTTGACTCATTGATAAAGCTTGACGTCACACCTGTAGCAAAAATAGTATAGGTGACGCAACAACTTAATATATGTGAGATTATTTGACATATCTAATGCATTAATGATATGATACAAGGTCTGATTTTGAAACACTGAATGCTTTTGCCTCTTTATGCATTTATTGGTGAAGTGATACAAATCTTTGACTTTGATAGGCCATCATTGACCTCGTCAATAATAGCATATTTTCTCATATATATGATAAGGATAGTCATTGGTTTTATGAAATACTAACCCACTGCAAGCACATATTCTAGTTGTATTTGTCTTGTCTCGCAAACAGGTGCATCTTCAGTGGATATTTCTCCTTGGCTATCTTTTTGGGGCAACAATCTGTGAAAGGGAACTTCTTTGACTTGGCCCATTACCTTTTGGCCTTTCTTTAACCCAGATTGCTTAGGGACGTCTCCCTTGGACTAGCCCTCCTAAATAGAAAGAGCTCCCCATCGAGGTGACAGTGGGTGGGGAAGCTCCTGTTACGCCAGTTTCAAGCCCTGACTCAAGCTATTTAGACCTTTCCTACAAACCGTGAGATAACAGGCTCGTCGAAGGAGGGCCTTGATGTATCCCCCATCAACGACACGAAATGGACATAGAGATGTAATTGGTAGATCAAATGAACATGGACTGACATGGGTTTTGAGACAAGATATTTGTGATGGCTGACTCTAGAGGCGGATACTTCCCTTGAACACTGAGGCACAACAAAAAAAACATGACATGGACCAAAACTTGATGATGCAGTGGATGCTGTGACTTACGTCAGGTGACCCAAAGGAGTGAAAGAAACTCAAAGGAATGGCTTAGTGCAGAGGTTCGGTGGATTATAATGCATGCAGATGACAAAGTGTTGTGTTCAAGGGTGACTCTAAGAATTACTTGGTAATGTTCTCAAGAGACTTCTTGGCTTTCTTCTTTCAAATTTTCCCCCATCCAGATAGACAAGTACCTCTTTTTGATTTAATGAGCTCGAGGAGGATAACACATGCTTGATATAACTCACCTTCGGTAAGTTCCTCTTCCTTTTTTTAATGAACTGGAAGAATTAAGGGTTCAATCCCGTATGGGCCTGTCGATGTGTGTTTTAGCGAGTCCAAAGACATAAAACTCAAAGGTTTTTCATGATTATAGAGTCTGGAAAAACACTTAAAAGAGAACTCTCTCAGTTCCTTTTTCGTACAGTAGTCTGACGAGACCAAAAAAGAGATAAACTATCGCTCGAAAGATGCCCTTTCGAACCTTTTAATGAGTGTGAAAGGAAGCAAGGTCACTCGATGATCTTTTCATATTTAGAGAGTCTGAAAAGAGTTTAAATATGACTCCAGGGGGTTCCTTTTTCATGTGTCCATGTGGGTCCGAAAAAGAGATAAAAGTCTACCCGGTGCGTTCTCATATTTTTGAGCTTGAAAATGAACTAAGACTATGCTCATGGATGTGACAAGGTAAGCAAATGATCAGAACTGCTTGGAAACCTGTGATGTCAAAACTGCAATCCATAGGTTTAGTGAAGCCATTATATTGCCAGAGAAACCCATAAATAACTATACCTTATAAAAAATGGAAATTCATAAATAGTAATACAAGAAAAAATTCATTTACCATTTCATTTTGCATAAGGAGTTGTAGCAGTGGAGATTCTCACTTTGGAGGTGGATCTTGTTTCACTTGATACCAGAGCTACGGTTGACCGTTTCTCTTGCCGTTTGGACCAGGTAGATCTTCATCTCCCCTTCTTTTAATTACATGGTTTAATATTCATTTTCATAACAGTATTTAATTTAGAAAATGAAGCCCTAGGTCGCTCCAAAAAATATTAAATCGGCCTCTATTAAAAATGATGGGAGTAAGAAATTCTTTTGCAAAAAACATTTTAGAAAGTGATAGACAAGATGCCAATGCCTTGACACTTGAGTAGATGGGTTGTTTTTGTCAAAGAATTCATAGAAAACTCAAAAATACACGCATGCAGCCATTATGGACATCATCTTAATTAAAAAACGTTTGCATGATGATTATTGAATGGTAAAGAGAGGGCGTGATGATTATAAAAGAAGGCATGGTCTTTTTGAACAATGTGGGCATTAGATTTCAAGTTCTTAAATTGTTTAAGAAATTGCCGAAATTGCCGAAATTGCCGAAAAATTGAATAATGAAATTCTTTGTTCTTTTGTCTGTAGGTGATTTTGGCGACCATGATCGAGTGGAAAGAACGAGAGCATGAGATTGATGACTTGGCTACTTTATGGAGTCCTCGCACGCGGGCTGCATTGAGAGCTTGTAGCTTACTGAAATTCTTCAAATTGAAAAAAATGAAGAAGGAGATTTTATTGCTTGAGCACATGATCAGCTTGTGGGATGTCATGGAGCAAGGGTTCTAGATCGGAACACAACTTCTAACCATTGAGTTGGAAGACGTATATTTCTTGACTGACCTCTTGAAAAGAGCAGTTCCCATATCTTTTTCTGGGCAGAGGGCGCTTCCTGAGCAAGTGGGTGTGTATCTGGCATGTCATTGTGTCCCAGGAGCAAGACTGGTGGGGGGTAGAATCCCTATCAAGTATATCTGAGAGTTACCCCTCCGGTACATTTTGTTTTCCATCACGAGCATGACGGAAAGTACTAGCGCATATCTGGCATCAAGATCGCAGGTAGCTTATGGCGTACAGTGTTTGGAGCCAACACTGTTTAACTGGAGAGCAGGGTTCCTTCGGAATGTGAAGGAACATGTTTCACGGTGTAGGATGGGACAAAAACAGTTCGGATACGGCTCTTTTCTAGTCTCACTTTTCTTAGAGCGCATCCCCCAAATGCAACCTCAGATAGCACTGGCAGTGCAATGAGTGGAAGAACCAAGGATGGAGAGGTGGACTAGTCTGTCTCCGAGGCTAGTAACAGAGTCAAAGTTCCGTTTCACCGGTGACTTCTTCGCTTGGTTGAGATGGCAGTATCTCTGGATAGAAGACTTCCCATATGCTGAGGTGGATTTTCGTAGGAGCATGGATTTGATTCTACCTGTGGGGGAAGATTGGGATGCGTCAGGTAAGAGACTAAGCAACACCTTGTCTAGTTTTTTTTTTTTAAGTTTTTAATGTATATATATATTTTTGGGTATGCAGAAGAGTTTTTAAAAGATGTATTGTTTTCAACATGCAGACAAGGGAGCAGTGTGCTCGGCTGAGATACCGATACCAAGACGTCGTGGGGGTGCTCCGGTTGCAGCAGATCTAGGGGCACCAGTGATAGGTCTCTGGGAGGTTGAAAGAAACCTTCAAGGCCTCATGATGGGCATTCCTCCTCTACGGAGGGGAGAAGTGCCTTTACATCTGCAGAGGCACATTGTGGGAGTGCCAGAGAATGTCAATTCTCTACTGAGATAGGTAGTGCGCGCAGTGATATGTTACTCTCAACACAATGTAGTGCAGGGAGATTAGAGTCTCTCTCGTGATTGTGTTTTTGTATGACTTTTCAGGCGATGTTTTATGGGTGTAAGGACCCAACATTTTTCTCTTCTAAATACTTTTTGATGTAATCAAAACATTTTAGTCATGCTATGTGTATATATATAGTTCCGAGTTTTTACAATACCAAAACCTTTGTACATGATGATGCCTTTAATGTGATGTGTTTTAATTTACATGTGATGTACAATTTGCTTTCCTTTATGAAATATTATCTATGGGCGAGATACCGATCCATGATATAATTAGCTAATGAATCCGACACATTGTTGAGTTCTCATGGAATATGTCTGTATTTGATATAATCAAACATTTGTTCAAGACAACAAACTTGTAGGTGGAGACGTAGCAGGATGGGATTACAAATAGCGTAGATACGATTGAGTTGATAGACCATGAGTTGGGAGTCTAGGTTAACAATGATATGAGAGATACCTAGGGAGGAGGCTCGGGTCAAGAGTCCGATGACAATGTGATATTCTTCCATGTTATTAGTCGCTGGTCCTAAGCAAATACCTCTTGAACTCACCACCTCGTCAAATTGGTAAATGACCCATGCTGCCGAAGCAATGTTCCGGGTGTGTTGACTAGCGCCATCCGCAAACCTGACAAAGATAGGAAAGGAAGATGTCATCTGCGAATGAAAACACAAGCACAATTATGAGTGGCAAAGGTAAAGACTCGAGCACGCGAAAGAAACAGACACACCAAACTAAAATACAATAATGTACAACGTACACATGCTAGGTGATCTAGGCATAGTACTTTTTAAGGTAAATCCCATTTTGGGGCTCTCCTAGGGAAATTCCATCATAATCAACTAACTCGTATGTGCCTCTGTGTAGAACACGTTTAACAATGTAAGGGCCATGCCACAGAGGTTCTAACTTACCTGTCCCCAATTTGTCATGAGCCTGGTCATAGACGAGGACTAAGTCTCCTTCTGCAAAAGTCTAAGGATGGATGGATTTGTCGTATTGATTTTTTATCCATTTCTGATGTGCCTCGTTAATGAGAGCGGCATCACGACGTGTTTTGTCTAGTTTGGATAGATATAAGAAACGTTCTTCTTTAGCAGAAGTATGGGGTAGGAGTTCTACTTTAAGTTTCAAAGATGGAATCTCACACTCGATTGGTAAAACAGCTTCGATGCCATACACCAACTAGAAAGGAGTAAATCCAGTTGCGGTTTTCACGGAAGTACAGTAAGCCCAGAGAGTGGAGAAAAGTTGTAGATTCCAGGATGTCTTGCTTTCCCTACCATGCATTGAATCATGGTTTTTAGGACTTTGTTGATGGCCTCAACTTGTTTGTTGGCCTGAGGATAGTATGGGGATGAGTTTTCATGGAGAAAACCCAACTTGGCATGTAATTCACTCATCATCTGGTTCTTATAGTGTGCATCGTGATCAGTGACGATGGCGCATGGTACACTGAAACGAATTATGATGTGGTTAAAAAGAAACAGAGTTGCGGTACGACCATCGTTCAGAAAGGTAGGCATAGCCTCAGCCCATTTGGTAAAGTAGTCGACAACAACGATTATATAACCGTGCCCCCTGGCTGAGGTAGGCTTACATTGCATGAAATTGATACCCCACTTGGAAAAGGGGCCGATGGTGATAATGGGGTGCAACGCAGTAGGGTGGGTTCGTGCCTTGTTGTTAAAAACTTGGTAGGGTGGGTACTTTTTGACTGCCTTGATACAATGTTTGAAAATCAAGGGCCAAAAATAGTCGGCATGTAGGATTTTTTGGGCTGTGGCCATCCCAGAAAGGTGACCGCCACAGGTGCCAAGGTGAAAATCATTCAAAATGCGTTCAGCCTCTACATGAATCAAACATCGTCGAAGGATAGTATCAATACCACAACGATATAGGGTGTCACTGACGATAAGGTAACGACGCAAATGGTGGCGAATACGTCGACGCTCTTCATGGGAAGTGTTAGGTTGAAAACGTTGGGTTTGGAGGTAAAGGAGGACGTCTCCGTACTAAGGATTAGAGGTGCTGATGAGGAAAAGAGTTTCATCGGGGAGAGAATATCTAGGTTCGATGTCTTCATCAACACGGGGGATATCGCAGATAAGCTCTACAAACACCAGGGACTTTCTGGCTTTGGACTTTGTAAATTCAAGATCGAATTCCTAAAGGATGACGATCCATTTAGAGTATTTTCCCCCAAGCACATGACGTGTCAAGATGTGGTACATGGGGTTTGAGTCTGCAATCACCATGGTGGTGTGTAGTAAGATGTAATGGTGAAATCTCTGGACAGCGATGATGGCTGCCAGAGCTAGTTTCTCTACATGTGAATAGTGGAGTTCGGGTCTAGATAGACTCTTTCTCAGGTAATAGATCACATGTCCCTCACCGTTGGGGTCCTCTTGAACTAACACCATTGCAATAGTGGAAGTGGAGGTAGCTAAGTAAAGGATGTAGTCCTTTGTATACTATGGAGGGTGCAACAAAGGTGCGTGGGTTAAGGCATGCTTGAGAGCATCAAATGACCAATGAGCGATGTAATCCCAGATGAAAGGGGTGTTTTTATGCAACAACTGCATGAATCCTTTAGTTATCTCAGCGTAATTACAAATGAAATGGCGAAGGAAGTTTTCTTTTCCTTGCAAACTTTGTTGTTGGGTCAAATTAGTAGGTGGGGGTAAGGCCAGAATAGCCTTCATCTTTAAGGGATCCACCCGAATCCCATCTTTGGAGACAACAAAACCGAGGAGTCGACCGGATTCGACAACAAAAATGCACTTATGTGGGTTGAAGCAGATATAGTAGAACCGACATTGAAGGAAAATAGCCCGTAAGTGATCAACGTGATCTGGTCGATTGGATGAATGGGAAGGTAAGTCATCGAGATAGGGTTTTGTGATATGCTTGATATCATGGAAAGCATACGACATGGCCCGCTAGAAAGTAGCACCATCATTTTTTAGGCCGAAAGGTAGCTTTCGATAGGCGAAAGTTCCCCATGGGAAGATAAAGGTTGTCTTATGTTGATCAACAAGTAAAATTTCAATCTGGTTATACCCGGAGAAGCCATCCATGAAAGAGAAGATTACGCTCCCAGCGCAATTATCAATGATTTGGTCGATGAAGGGCGTAGGGTAGTTATATTTGGGACAATATTTATTGAGATCCTGATAGTCAACACAGACACGGATGGTCCCCTATTTTTTGGCAACCAAGACAAGGTTGGAGACCCATTCTGTCAAAGGGACAGGATAGATAAAGACAGATTTTAAAAGTTTCTCAACTTCTGCCTTTATAGCTGTGATTTTCTTGGGATGAACCGGGTGGAGTTTTTGTCGAACAGGTTTCGCACTAGGGTAAGTCTTGATTTCATGCACGATGATCGAAGGGTCAATCCTGGGCATTTCCTCGTAGCTCCAAGCGAAGACATCGCAAAATTCTTTAAATAGAGCGGTGTAAGAGACCACTTCTTTAGGTGTGCAATTAGCACCAACGTTAATGTTTTTTACAATGCCTTATTTGATCGAAATATCAATAACGATCGTAGTAGAGATGTTACCCATATTCCCCTCAGAAAGAGTATCTTATGTGAGGATGGGAGATTGTGGAGCATTGGTAACATCAGGAGGGAAGACAGAGTGTATGTCTTTGTGGATTTCTTCCAGATGCAAAAGAAAAGAGGATCGATGATGGTTATCATCCCAAGGTACGTCGTCAATACTAAGCATTTCCATTATAGATTCATCGGAAGGGAAAATTTGGGAAATGTAATCGATTGTAGACAATAGGGAATCCAACCATGAGGGCATCGAGTAGGCATCAGGTGCCAATAAATGTGGGTTGTACGGAGAGGGAGAGGCAGATTGAATAGATACGTATGCGGCCTCAGTTGGGCTAAGTGGCATAGTGTCACCAAGCACATTGAATTCCATAGGACTAGGTACAATCCATAGATCAGATGATTCCAAAGATTGATAAGGCATAGTCGAGATCATATTGACGGTGGAAATATGATGTGTGGTGGGTGGAAGTGGTGTAGGGAAGGTACCCATGAGGCTAGAATCTTTCAATAAGCCAACACCAACGCTTTCATATGTAACTGGGCAGTCTCCCAAAAAAGTAATGTTGTTGGTGACAGGGGAACGAGAATCCAGTGTACAGAAATCGAGTTGATCGATAGTGACAATTTTTCCTTGATGGGGGAATTGCACACATCGAAACACCGACGAGGCGATGACAGTCATAGCATAGAACCAACTTCTTCCAAGTAGTAGGTTGTAATCGAGGGGGGCATCGACCACCTCGACATCAACAGTAACAGTTTTGCCGCCCAACTGAATGACTAAGGATTGTAACAGTCCATGAGGATGAAAACCTCTCCCATCAAAATCATGTAACATCGTAGGGGATTTTTAAGGGCAGGTGATTTTAAGCCTTTCCAACAAGCTAAAGACATGACACAAGTAGAGGCTCCCTCATCCAAGATAGTTCGGTAGATTTGTTGATTGTGAATAACAACATCGATCTGAAAGGATAGTTGGTGAGAGAGTTGTGGTTGATGATCATCCAGATTAAACGTGAGGTTATTTGATGACTCAGGATCAAAAGCACCAATGGCAGATAAGATCGTTCTACGTTGGCTGGGAAAGTGTTGTAGAACTTCCAAAGCAGACATAGCACATGGTTCTTGAGCCAAATCTTCAACAATGTTGTAGTTTTGGGCAGCCCGTGAACTAGGATTAAAGGTATACTTCCGGATAGTGCATTTAGGGGGCCGTAAAATGGAGTCAAACGAGGGTTTCTCAATCTGAAGTGGCCCGGATGGAGGTCTAGCAGACGGAGGACTAACGAAAGATGGTAACGGGTTCGGTACAGAACCATTAACGGGTTTCGGCTTATAAGGTTTAATCGGTGTGTCATATGTTGTAGTGCGAGTGGTTAGATTAATCTCGTTAAACATGTAAATGTGGGCACTTGTCGAGGCCTCATCATGGGATTGGTTGGAACTGCCCCACGGGGTGGGGGTTTGAGCAACCAAAGATTGTTATTGTGGGAAAGGATAGGTAAGCACAGCGGGTTGTGAATTTCCTTTGAAAATCTTGGCCACTTCATCACGATGTGGACAGTCTCGAGTGTAGTGATTGTCCCCACAAATGAGACATGTAAATTTCAGTTTCCATTGTGGTTGTTTCCCGACAGCAGGGGTTTGCGATTGGTTTTTGGGTTGTTCGTTGTTGTTGTTTTTCTTTGGTTTATTTCTTGCTTTATTTTTTCCCCCGGGTTGTTGTGAAGGGTTCGATTGGACCGCATTCACCTCAGAGACCTGATTTTAAGGGGAGGTAGAAGAGGGTGCAGTCGGACTGGGAGAAGTCGTCGAAGTAGGCCGTTGAGTTGTTCTAGTCGACTGGGAAGTAGATTGGGTTTTGACGAAGCCAATAACTCCATCCGCATGCGAGGTAGACAATGGTTTGGATGGATCATTAGTGGCATGGGTAGCATTCGGTATCAACTCGTACAGAGTACCAGACTGCGAATAAACCAAATCTAAGTACTGGGCCTGAGAAATAGCCTCTTCCTCGGTGACTACACCACCCATGGCAACATCACGAGTGATTTGGGGTAACAGTGATTGGGTGAACCATTCCGCTAATAATTGGTCAGGAATGACCACTTTGATTAGCCTTTGTCATTGTCTCCATTCATGAATATGATCAGAGATATGTATGGAGGTTGTCTGACGAAGGGAGTTCAATAGTTCAGTACCCGTCTTGTATCGAATGGGTAGTTGGAAGTGTGTGACGAAGGACATGGCAAGGGAGTTGAAATTGTGAAAAGAAGCACGTGGTAGTTCAATATACCACTTTGTTGCAGAACCCGTAAGCGTTCATTGGAAAATATGCAAACATATAGAATTGTCCATGAGGGAGTTGGATGAACACCACAAATGGAAATTCATCGCGTGGTTGTTTGGGTCTTCTCCAGACTTTCCGTCGAATTTTGGAATATCGGAAGGAAGTTTAGCTGGAATAGCTGGCCAAACTGGAGAATGAAAAATAGGATCATTCGATAACCGAGACAATTCTAGAAGGTCTAGGGTTGCTAGGAAAGGTAGTTGTTGGTTAACCTGTGGGTAATACTGGTGTGGCATAGGGACACCAATAGGGCCATACACTGGGTTATGTGAATAATTGTAACTAGTGGGCCCTCTTGTGTAAGTTTGGTGTTGACCAGGGTACACAGGATTTGAGGTGTTTTGAGAGACATGTGTGAATAGAGGATAACCAGATGGGTTTTGAGGATTATAAGATGGATTTGGTGTTTTTCCATAAGGAGGTTGTTGTGGAGCTTGTGAATTGTGTCCCCCCGAGAACTGTGGGTCTCCTGGAAAAGGGATATTCCACAGATTGGGTGTGGCGGACACATTTTGTCTGTACGGTTGATGGTAAGCTCCGGATTGAGGCTTCCGCCCAGCATGAGGGTGCCCTCCAAATGGAGGTTGTCCTCCGGTGGGAGGATTCCCCCCAGCTTGAGGTAGAGTTCCCGGAATTTGAGAACCAGACGTAAATAACTGAACGGTACCATTGAACGGATTAAGACCACCAAGATCGGTCCCTCCGGGTTTTTGGATAGGTATGGAACTTCCTGGCATAACTTGGGTAGTAGTGGTAGTGGAAGAATTCAGTGCTCTGTACCCAAAATGGAGTGATGATGAAGGTCTAGGTGTTACTGGTGTGCCAATTGCAACTTGGCTAACCACCGCATTACTGGTGGGAATAATCGGAATGTGAGGGACCATTGTAGAATGGGTCGTCTGGAGAGAAAAAGTGGACCTTGGGCCAACGGGCGATGTGTTCAGACCAATGGACGGTGTGGCCAAAAAAACGGTAGTACCGTTAAAATGGTTTAAGGGTACAGTGTAGGTGATATGCGCGTCGACACCTATTCTTGCTCCATAAATATCTTGTACCATGCGTGGTGGACTTCGAACAATGTCTACGGTCCAAAAGGGGTCATCGACTAAAGGGTTCGAATGAGACCTAGTCGGAATGTCAGAAGGATTGACGAGGACAAATTCACCAACTGAATTCAGTTGGAGAACACATCACTCATATCCCTCTGGAATGTGGAAAGCTTCCAGAGATTCTGAAACAATTCAAAAATTTTCTAAAGGAGTGGGAACTTCTTCTTGGGAGGTTGTAGTGTCTTGAACCTCGCTCTGTTGAGGAGATTCCTCCCTAGAATGAGGGGGTAAAGGGGTGTTCCATTCCATATTTTCTGGAGGAAGTCCATGTAGCCTCTGCGAATGGCATGGAGGGTCGATGTTGGTGAAAATGAGTTGGCGGAAACGATCTATGGCCAACTACCAAAAATAAACAGCATACGCTAATAGAATCTAAGAATCACAACCAAGTAAATAGGACCTTCTCTCGATGACCGTACTAGTTGGTGATGAAATTCAACGTCACGTGATCAAGTCAAGAAGGGGTGGGGATATGGTGGAATAGTTACAATGGCGACCTACTTAATGGACTTTCACCCTGGTGCAAGCTTCCACATAGTAATTGTGGATTTACCCTCCAAGGAGCCCGAGTGAGTTTGACCAATGTCTGCTCCAGGTACAGTGAGACTTCCCTTTACTGTCACCTTGTGTAATACCCTAAAGATTATGGCTACTAAGGTTACCAATTCGCAGTCAGCCCCTAGGCGGGTACAGTCGACAGTCTAGTCCGAACGCACGGGCATGGTATCTAGCCCAAAATCAACTTGAAAGGCTTCCACTAAACATTGTGGGTATACCTTTAAGCGATCCCCATAATATGATCTGACCACTACAATTAGTCAAACCACGGAGGGATAATCTCCATAGCTCTCCTGAATGCGACCTTGTGCATAACCCCTGTGTGAGAGGGGGATCCCAGGCAGACTTATACGACAACTGGATTTGACTCTCACCAGCTCAAGATGCTAATGTTTGTTTTGGAAAATTTGGAGAGGTATGCTCACATCCTAATCCAAAGTACTAGTCCTAGTCTACTGTTGGTGGAGGATCCTAGAAAAGAAAATGTTCTAGATAGTTTTTAATTAACGTTCATTTTATAGTTGTTCTTTACTCAAAAGGGGTGCATGGAAGTGAAACGGATGGAGTGATGACTCAATCCCCAAAAATGCATCAAAGATGATAAGAAGTCATTTCTTTTTGATGAATATCTATTTAAGGGAGAGAGAGAGAGATTTCTTTTCACTAACAAGCACTAATAAGGAATGTCCTCAAACAAATTTTCTTCAATCAAATCTGATGTGGCGCTAAAACTTTTTGGAAATACCTTCTAATATGAAAAATCAATCATGAAGATGTCTCTTTATTGTTTGTATGTGAATAATGATTAATTCAAAACAACACTTTTCCTGCCAATTATGCTTTTGGATCAAGGAAAATCAAACAAACACAAGCAGGTTTTGTACAAACAATACACCCTCTCGTTGTGATAAAAAATAATAAGCAAAAGAAAAGAAAAAACAAAGAAAAATCAAGAACTTCACACCAAAATAAATGTCGAAGAACAATGACCTTAACTAAAACCAAATGGAGAGATTCATAGGCTTTTGATGTCCTTCACCAGAGTTTCTCGCTCAGTCAAAAAGGAGAGAAAAACAATGCATGGGTTTCAAAACTCCCAACAACAGAAAAACTCAAAAAATAGTGAAGAAAGCTACAAAATCTAAACAACAAGGTATTTTTTCCTCAAAAGGAAGGATGTCAAATTTGAATGGGAAGAAGCATTGATTCATAGAGAGGCCCAACAAGTGAGGCACATAGATTAGACCCTAAAAAAGCAATTCTGGAAAGGTTTTTGGCCAAAAGAGGGTTGGCTCTCTGGTGTAAAGGGCACCAAGCATTATAGAGCTCTATGTAAGACAGTCAGAGAGCACTGGTGCTCTATTAACACAGCCACAGGGGCGCCAGGTTAAAAAAGATCCTAAAAATGTCAAAAAATACAAAAATTTCAGTCTAGTTTTGTCAATCAAGCTGAGTGTGATGGGGTAGGGAGTCAATCATCTCATGAAATCAATCAAAAAGGGGTGAACCATGTCTGAAAAAAATCAAGGGGTAAGACAAGGTTTACGAGGAGAAATCAAAACAAAAAGGTTTTGATTCGATACTCCCTAGTGGAGTCGCCAGTTTCTGTTGAAGGAAAATCTCCCTACGGACAGGTAGATCGCCTCTTCAGAGCTAGACTCTTAAATCTTAAGACAGAAGATGATTAACGTGGACACTGACTTCCTTTCATATCTATACAAACTAATGCATGATGAGGAAGGAGAATAGGAGTACCTTTTTACCGACGTTTGTCCCTACATGTTCCGAGTTGAGCTCCGATCTCTCGCTCCTCGATAAGCCCTGTAGACAAACAATAGTACAACCACTTCCTACTCTATTTATATTAGCTCGAAAATAGATCTATCTATCAACGATAAGTTCATGTAAGATCAAACGTGAACTAGAAATAAATAGGCCAAGCATGTCATATTGATGAGAACAATGACAGAAGTAACTTACAACTGTGGATGCTAATGCGACAGCTTCGTCAAGTCCCCTTTGTCTAACCCTTGCTCAAAATATCCACAACTTGGATGATAGCAGCTTCACTGATTACTCTCCTCCAGTTCACTGTGTGTTTCCTATGAGATCATAGGTTTCATGCTTGCAATTCTTCCTCCTTTCCACCATCATAGATCTTGCTTATATAGGTTAAGAGAGGCTTAACCTCTTGAGGTATCTTTAGGGTAGGTTTAGGAATTCCCTCCTTAGATCAGGGATCTTCTCCTAAGATCATGATTGAACCAGGAATTCGAATGCAACTACCTTCCAAACTTGAAAGATCCCCCTCTTATTCTCCTCAATAGATCAACTACTGCCCAAATTAGACAGTGCTCCCTCAAAAGGGGCATCAGGGAGCTATAACGCTCCCTAGTAGGCTCAAGGGGAGCGCCATCACTTCAAAGAGTTGTATCTCTCCTTCAGAGGGGTGGTTTAGTGTTATAATTCTCCCTAGGACCTTATAGGGTAGCGTCAGCGCTCCTAAGGGTGAATTACGGGAGCGCTCCCTTCTAAAACTTTAGTTTGAGAGGTCTTTTCAGGTGACAAGAGATACATGACTTCAGTTAGCCACTCTTTTTCTTCAAATCAGGTGTTTTAGGTATTCTAAGTGTCTCCTTAGTGTCGTCATCATGGAAATATGTTTTTTTTGACATTTGCGACACTTGTGAACAACATGTGACACTTGCGACAGTTGTGAGGAACATGCGACACTTGAAATACTTATCAAAGTGTCTAATGTTAATGTGTAACAATGTGGTCATGCATAGAATCAATTAAAAAGGGACAATGTCATAGTGATATATTGTCATGGGTTATTCCAGTTGGATTGATGTAAATATGAATCATTATTGTCTTTTAATGGTTGATAGGAATTACAAATGGATGAACTCCAAAGTGGTCCCCTTATGGTGAAATCCCTCATGGGAAGACATTTCACGGTTGACTTATCCTAGAAGTATGGTTAGAGAACCCATTCTTAATTATAGAATGATGAGATGAATATCAATGGATTTGTCTATGAAACTATCCTATATGGATATTGTTTGACATGCCATTTCCAGTGGTATGTGGAACATCACATAACTCCTCACGGTTTGAAAGTTATTGCCTTATGAAGTTGGACGACCCTCATATGTTGGCTAGAAGCCCCAAAAGGTCACATAAGTCAAAGTGTTTACAAAGAATAAATTATTTAAATATCGAAGTGAAGTGATAAATTCAAAAAGGATTGTTTAAATAATAAAGTAAATGGAGAACTTTCTAATTATGGAAAGTGGTTATAAGTGGGTTAACCCTAAAGTAAGGAAAGTGCATTAAATGAACAAGTGGCCATGTGAACAAAGTCTCTATGTGGACAAAGTTGGATAAAGGTAGCCATATGGACAAATGGTTATGTGGATAAAGTGGATTTGTGGAGAAAGTGGCCTAGTAGATGCTTCTAAGGAAGCTACTTGGAGAGTATAAATAAGAGGCAAGGGTCTCTTGTAAAAATATCTCTCTTGAGCATATATTGAAGATTTATTATGAGGAATAGAGTGATTGCAGGTTATCATGGATGCATCAAGGTTTCCATAAGTCTGAGATATTGACTATGAATTTTTGGGAGGTTCAAAAACCCTAGTTTATGAAGGAGCATGCAGGTTGTAGTGAACCTGAGTGCATACATACGTGTGATACAATGAGGTAGGGCTCGTACACATGTGGGATGAAGAAGATCAGATCATGTAGAGTTGAAGAAATTCATGGAGACTTGAGTGTGAGTTGGTGACAGGTTCCTGAAAGATTAAGCAAGTTCCATATATGCATTCCATGGACTCAGATCTGCCATAGAAGTTTTGGTATGGTTACATGTTTGTTTTGTTCGATACTCTTGCTCATGGTATGGTTGTTGTGATATGGTTTTATTGGTTCATTGACTAAGTGAGAAACACTTGTATGTTTCAGTACTGATATTGTTTCCATAGTATACTAGATTCTTATAAATGATTGAGTAACATTCATATTGTATGGTTGAGGAGAATGAGTAAGTCGTTGGAGAGAATAGATGTGTTGTGATCGGTTACAATACAGATAGGCCACATACATACAAGGGTTGCACTATTTGTAGGGAGTGTACATACACATGTTGAACTACTGTCAGGTCTCATACCTATTGATAGATTGGTATCTGTTGTGGATTGAATCATCTTCTCAGTTGGTGATGAGTTGTGTAATTTGAGTCTTGCATTGTAGATTTGGTGCTCTTGTGGATATGTAACTCTATTCAGTTGTTGTTGATCAACCCAAGGATTGTAGTCCATAATAAAAAGAAAATTGTACATACATCTTGTGTTCTTTATGGTTATGGATTGTTGATGATATATGTTGTTGATATATGTTCACATACAACTGGTTATAAATGACAGTAATAAGTGATGAGTAAATGGTGTTTTCTAACTAATGTGTTTTTGTGAAGGAAATCTTGCAAAGAGCCCTGCATTAATTCACATGTTGATACTGAGAGAGGGGTGAATCAGTATCAAGTATAATTTAAAAACCTTTTTCAACTTGTACTTAAACCATTCAATTATATCCAATGAGCAATGAATAATAGTATAAGAGTTACACCAATACACCACAATATACCATGCACAATATATAAGAAATAATCAATAGTTTTTGTTCAAGGGAAGTAATGAATTCCAAAGGCAGCTATAGCTTCCAAATGTAGAGGGAGGGATAAACCTCCAAGAGGAAGATACAATCCTCCAATATCAAGAGAGAGTTGAAATATCCATCCTTTCCCCTTTCTTCCACCCAAGAATATATGAGAGATAATATAACTTTAAATTAAATCATCACCATCAACCAATCATCACATAGAACCTGATAATGCTTCCTGAGACTTCTTCAATTTCTAAAATTCTTCAATTCTTGGAGTACTCTGATCCTATAGATAATATTAATCAATGTATTCTCTGAAACTCCTCCAATTTTCACTCCTTGAATCCTCCCCAAAAAGAGGTTATAGAAAGAATGGTAGACTTTATTCAATTCTGGTCTATTTAGAAGACCCAACTTGTAAAGCATGCCCCATGCTCAATATTTAACATCCAATTTTGAAACTCGCACACAAGAAACTATAGTCTGTACTATTTCCAATGTAAGTGGTCCAACTTCATTTGGATTCTTTATGGATAATTTAATACTATTTTACCCAGAACACTTGTTTCTTGACTAGCTTCAGGACTGGTCACAAACCCTATCTTCCACAGAGTGTATCTCCATAATTATAGCGAATCAAGAGCTGAAATTTTTTACTAGAGGTACCTTGATATGTTTTGTCTATACCATAGAGATTTCACTATCTGAATCATTCTAGAAAAAAAGTTATAGAAAAAATGGTAAGATGACCTGAAAATAACATACCTTAGAACACATCACCAAAAGACTTCATCCTCCCTTGAAATCTGGCCTTCTTTTACTTCTTATTTTCTCTGAAATTCGACTTGTATAAAAATGAATGTATAATGATGTTTATTTATACCATTTATGTCACTTCATTTTAACATTAGGGCCGACCTAACACTTTCTTATTTTGTAATTCTTTTCTTTAATTATGTTCAGGGCCTACATGTACTTCCTTCTTCAATTCACTTTGTCATCTTCAAAAATTCATTTCTCATCAACCATGAGAATCCTCGTGATGTGCCACATACCACTAGAAACAACATGATGTATACTATCCATTCATGGGTGTTGTATATGCATGTGCATTGTCCTTCATGTCCAAATACCTTTATCAATCTTGCAATCCTTCATTGCCACCCTTTCTTTTCAAGCCGATGAATTTGTCTTGATCCCCGGTCATGTGTCAAGAACATCCACTATCTATGTACCATTCATCTTCTTCTTTACATTCTTCAGTGGTCAATTCTATTTGACAATTTTCATTTTGTGGAATTTCTTTCCTTTTCCATGTTGTAGTTGGTATGCAGACATTTGACATATGATTATCTTCCTTCATCTCTCTACAATATTGTGTTTTGTGACCAAGATTATTACACTTGTAACATATAATATTTTCATCCATTAATGGGTCAAACGGATTATAATTTCTATTGGCAGGTCTATGAACATTTCCATATCTACTATTTTCACCATTCATGTAGCTTGCATAGTTATTCCTTTCATTGATTCTACAATTGATTACCTTGTGTCCAAAATTTCCACAAGTATAACAATGTCCAAGAAAGAAATTTTGATACCCGGGCGTAAGTGATCTTCTTTGTTGTGTGGTCCATCTGGGTTCATGATCTATTCTTATGTAGTTTCCTTCATAATGATTTCTTTCATACCTGATGGGATAGGATCTTCTTGATGTCTCATTCCTTCTGAATTCTAGTCTTATATCTTGTTGTTCAACTTGTTCTAGAGTGTTGGTTTCATCATTTTCAAATTTCTTCTCTTGTTTTGTTGTCTTCAAAGTGTTATTGTATCCTAGTCCTGTCTTGTCATTTGGAGATCTTTGACTACTAAGGATCTCATCTAATTTTTCAGTGTTGTTTTTGAACTTCTTCAACTTTTGTGTTGTCAATAGTAGCTCCCCTTTTGTGTGATCCAATTCTGCTTTCAATTTCTAATAATCTTCTAATTGTTCCTTCAAGCTATTAATGGTCTTTTCAATCTTGAAATTCTCTTCTTCACAACTACTCAATTCACCTTTTAGTATTATGTTTGTGTTTCTAAGCTTGCTATTTTCAATTTCAACATGCTTCAATTTTTCAAGATTCTCATCTTCCTGTTCACTCTTTGCATTGTCTTTGTATCCCCAAAAAGAATCAAGGTTGGTTTCTTCATCTGAATCTTCTTCAAAAATGATTTCTTCTTCTTTAGAATTCTTATGATCATCATCCTGGGTTTCTTGGGTTATGAAGAAGACTTCTCCTCCATCATTATCTTTTTCATCACTCTCATCTGAGGAGATGTCATCATCCTTGGAGTAGAAAATATTTTTATTGTTGAGACTTCTCTTTTTATAGTAGCAGTTTTCAACAATATGTCCTATTCTACCATAGTTAAAGCATTTGAGAGGAGACTTACCTTTGTATCTTCCACTTCCCTTCTGGAACCTTCTTACAAAATTTACTATTTCTTCGTCAAGGTCGTTATCCTTGTATTTTGTCTTATTTATGGCTTTAAAGGATGCTTCATTGTTTGGTTGGTCACTTTCTGTACCTATTCTCATTTCATATGCCATAAGAGCCTCATGTAATTCATCCATTGTCATTTTGGTCAAGTCCCTAGTTTCTTCAATGGCGGAGACCTTAGCATCATACTTTAAGAGAAGTGATCTCAACAGTTTTTGTACAACCAAGGATTCATCAAGCCCTTCACCTAATCCTCTGATAGCATTAACAACTTCATCAACTCTAAGAAAATAGGTTGCAATATCTTCCTTTTCATTCATATTCAAATTCTTCTCTATGTCGTTGAAGCTTGACCTACTTAACTTTTGGATCACCTTCGTAGATACTCTTGAGTTTGTCCCATACCCCTTTAGCAGTGATGCAGCCCATCACTTTTCTAGCAATGGTTGGTGCTAATGATGCTACAATAACATGTCTAGATTTTGAATTACAACTCATAAGCTTCTTCTCATTTGGATCGGTTGGAGCACTATTTGGGATTACATAGCCATTTACAACTAAGTACCAAATGTCTACTCCCAAATACATTAGGTAAGTTTTCACTCTATCACTCTAGTATGCATAATTTCTTCCATCAAATGTTTGAATCCCATTTGAAATGTGCTCATGGTCATCCATCTCTGCTCAAGATTTTCCTTCCAGTGGTTAAACTGTTGTGAAGGCAACCTGCTCTAATACCAATTGTTGATACTGAAAGAGGGGTGAATCAGTATCAAGTACAATTTAAAATCCTTTTTCAACTTCTACTTAAACCATTCAATTATATCCAATGAGAAATTAACAATAGTATAAAAGTTACACCAATACACCACAATACACCATGCATAATATATAAGAAATAATCAATAGTTTTTGTTCAAGGGAAGTAATGACTTCCAAAGGTAGCTACAACTTCCAAATGTAGAGGGAGGGATAAATCTCCAAGAGGAATATACAATCCTCCAATATCAAGAGAGAGTTGAACTCTCCATCCTTTCCCCTTCCTTCCACCCAAGAATATATGAGAGATAATAAAACTTTACATTAAATCATCACCATCAACCAACCATCACATAGAACCTCATAATGTTTCTTGAGACTTCTTCAATTTATACAATTCTTCAATTCTTGGAGTACTCTAATCCTGTAGATAATATTACTCAATGTATTCTCTGAAACTCCTCCAATTTTCACTCCTTGAACCCTCCCCAAAAAGAGGTTATAGAAAGAATGGTAGACTTTATTCAATTCTGGTCTATTCAGAAGACCCAACTTGTACAACATGCCCTGCGTTCAATATTTAACATTCGTACTCTTTCCAATGGAAGTGGTCCCACTTCATTTGGATTTTGTATGAAGAAGTTATGACTGTTTTACCCGGAACACCTGTTTATGTACTAGCTTCAGGACTGGACACAAACCCTATCTTCCACAGAGTGTCTCTCCATAATTATAGCGAAGCAAGAGTTGAAATTTTTACCAGAGGTACCTTGATATGTCTTCTCAATAACATAGCGATTTCACCATATGAATCGTTCTAGAAAAAAAATTATATCAAAAATGGTAAGATGACCTAAAAATAACATACCTTAGAACACATCACCAAAAGACTTCATCCTCCCTTGAAATCAGACCTTCTTTTACTTCTTATTTCCTCTGAAATTAGACTTGTTTCAAAATGAATGTATAATGATGTTTATTTATACCATTTATGTCACTTCATTTTAACATTAGGGCCGACCTGACACTTTCTTATTTTGTAATTATTTTCTTTAATTATCGTCAGGCCCTACATGTACTTCCTTCTTCAATTCAATTTGTCATCTTCAAAAATTCATTTCTCCTCAACCATGAGGATCCACGTGATGTGCCACATACCACCGGAAACAACATGATGTATACTATCCATTCATGGGTGTTGTATATGCATGTGCATTGTCCTTCATGTCCAAATACCTTTATCAATCTTGCGGTCCAAAACCCATGACTAGGGTTGACATCATTGACAACAACCAATCTTCCAACATCACCCCCCCCCTCCCGCTCAGTGTGGTTGATGTGTCCAACACTTTAGTAGATGAAACTTTGCAAGTCATTATAAGTAAATTTTTTATGGAAGAAGTACAGATAGAAATACTAATTGAATGTAGCATACATATAGATTCTATGATATTCGATAAACTATTATAATATTTTAATGTTACAAAAGAATATTAAGAAGAAGATGACCCAAGAAATGTACTAATTCCAGATATTGAAGGGAAGCATGCTGTAGCAGGTCCATAAATAGAAACACATGCATACACGAATCCATTAAGAGTGCACAAAGTGAACATTTCCATTGAAGATAAATTGAAGTTCGTGAATATTGGTGATTATTAGAATAATGAGACTATGGAAAAAATGGCATACCTGTTGGTTGTGGAGCATGCTTATCTTCATGATTTAGAGGTATTTGTTTTCATCCATGTTTATACCCCATGAAGGATTTACATGCCGGAAGAATGGAAACTCCTCCACATGGGGGAGTGCAGGGGGGGCTACCTCCCTTGTGGGGTCCGGGGGCAAGCAGGCCCCTGGCAAGGGTTCAAGAGTGAAGTACTCGAAGGAAAAATTGCCTTGTAAATGGTAAATCTAGAACATTCATTATAAGGTGATAGATCTGACGGTAGAAGTTATGTCAGGGTTTTTTTCCCCAGAAGGTAACCCTTTTTTATGAGGAAATGTATTGCGGCTATGTATCATTGAAAATATTTTATTATGAGAGAGGAGAAAGTGAGATAAATAAGAGAAAGTTACAATGAGTGTGTTGTAGGTTGCATCCCTTCATTTTTTAGATAATAATAAAGAAGGACCTGGAAATTTCTCTGGTGGACGTAGACCACACTGGGTGAACCACGTATATCTATCTTTATTGTATTGTGTATGTTATATGTTTTATTTCTGCATTTGTTTTATTTTATTGCTTCGCGATCCTGTTTTTCTAACAATTGGTATCAGAGTGAAAGATAGCCTGCAGGAAAAGAGGGTTCCTAGTTTGAGTGGGAGAAATGGTAGAAGATGGAAAGTTTAGGGTCGAGAAATTTAATGGCCAAAACTACTAGTTATGGAAGATCAATATGGAAGATTATTTATATCAGAAAAATCTATTTCTACCATTGGGTGGAATAGAAAATAAGTTGACCACCACGAAGGATGAAGAATGGGAGGTTCTTGACAAAAAGGCACTAGGAATGATACGGTTGACCCTGGCAGCATTGGTGGCTTTCAATATTTCAAAATAAAACAAACCCCAAGAGATGATGGACGCATTGACTAAACTGTATGAAACACCCTCGGCATCCAATAAGGTATTTCTAATGAAGAGATTATTTAATATGAATATATCAGAAGGAGGGTCTATTGAAAATCATTTAAATGAATTTAATATGGTTACTAATCAACTAAGTTCTATAAAAGTGGACTTTGATGATGAGTTCAGGGCTCTTCTAATCTTATGCTCATTGCCAAAAAGTTGGAATGGCTCGGTCATGGGTATAAGAAACTCTGTCTCCGGTTCAAATACTTTAAAATTTGATGATGTTGTTGGTGTTATCCTTAGCGAGTAAACGCGATGGAAAATCACAGGTGAGACATCAGGTAATGCATTGAACATAGAGAACAGGGGAAGAAAAAAGGATATAGGAAAGGGCTCAGGGAACTGCGGGAATTCTAGGAAGGGAAGATCCAAATCTAGATTTGGAAAGATAGAGTGATGGAATTGTGGGAAGAAAGGACACTTGAATAAAGAATACAAAGCTCCAAAGAAATAAAGATATGAATAGCAATAGGAAAATCAAGAAGCAAATGTAACAGGTGATGTGTTACAAGATGATTTGATTCTTTCCATAGATAATATTTATGAGGCTTAGGTAGTAGATTCAGGGACTTCATTTCATGCCACACCCCATAGAAAACATTTTCTATATTATGTTCAAGGTGATTTTGGATAGGTTTATTTGGGTGATGATGCACCATGCAAAATTGTTAGAATGGGAAAGGTAAAAAATAAAACAAAGCAATGGAAACCAATGGTTGTTGAAAGGGGTAAGACATGTTCCAAATCTAAGGAAAAATTTAATTTCAACAGGGAAATTGGCAAGTGAAGGTTGTATATCCATATTTAGAAATAATATGTGGAATGTCACCAAAGGATCATTGGTGATAGAAAAAGGAGAGAAGGTAGGTGTATTGTATTTATATACTGGTAATACTGAATCTTCTATCTCTTTAGATTATACATGAGTGGATACAACACTGTGACATCATAGGCTTGGACACATGAGTGATAAGGGCATGCAGATACTTCAAAAAATAAATTTGTTTCCATATCTTAAACAAATTGATTTGGATTTATGTGAGCATTGTGTTTATGGAAAATATAAGAGAGTCATATTTCTCAGAGTTGGAAAAGAAAAGAAGATTGAAAGGTTAGAGATTGTGCATACAGATGTATGGGGACCAACATCTCTTGGTGTCTCTCATTATTATGTTACTTTTATTGATTATGCAACTAGAAAAACTTGGGTTTATTGCATTCGACAAAAAATTGATGTTTTTGATACTTTTAAGAAATGGAAAGCTTTGGGTGAGAGTGAGATAGGAAAAATGTCGAAGTGTCTCAGATCAAACAATGGAGGTGAATATTGTAGAAAGGAGTTTGATGATTACTATTCATACCATGGGATTCATAGAGAGAATATTGTTCTAGGAACATCATAAGAAAATGATGTGTCAGAAAGGATGAATAGGATAATCATGGAGGGCGCAAGGAGTATGAGATTGCATGTTGGTTTTCCCTTACAGTTATGGGAAGATGTTGTAGATAATGAAGTTTAGTTATTAAAAAAAGGACCTTCAAGATATTTAGGTGGTGGAATTCCATAGGAGGCATGCACGGGTAAAAAGGTAAACTATTCTTTTTTTAAGA
The DNA here is from genome assembly GCA_009831015.1 of Picea engelmannii. Classification (NCBI taxonomy): domain Eukaryota; kingdom Viridiplantae; phylum Streptophyta; class Pinopsida; order Pinales; family Pinaceae; genus Picea; species Picea engelmannii. The sequence continues at coordinate 914,047 of ML780890.1, read as the reverse complement.
CTTTCGGTTGTGAATAATTTGTCCATATTAATAAGTAAAATAGAACAAAGCTTGAGGCAAAATCCAAGAAGTGTACCTTAATAAGATACAGTGTTTATGATTTTGGTTATCGCTTATGGGATTATGAAAAACAAAAAATCATTAGGAGTAGAGATGTCATATTCAATGAGAAGGTCATGTGCAAAGATCAATTGCATGGAAAGAAAAAGGAAAAATAAAAACCAAAATACATAGTGCTTGATGAGATCGCTGAAAAAGAAGTTCCAAAGAAACCATAAAATAAAAATGTACAACAATAGGAGAAACAAGTACCTCAAACTCTTGCAAGTGTTGTTAGAAGATCTACTAGGTTAATTAGACCCCATGAACGATATTGTTATTCATTGTATTATTTATTGTTTACTGATTCTGGTGAACCAGAATGTTATAAAGAGGTAATGCAGGTAGACACCAAAAAGATGTGGGAGTAAGGAATGAAAGAGGAAATTGATTCCTTAGTAAATAAACAGACTTGGGATTTGGTTCAGTTTCCTATAGGAAAAAGAGCATTGTATAATAAATGGGTTTACAAGTGGAAGGAAGAAGATGGAGGAAAAGAGCAGTACAAGGATAGAGTTGTTGTAAAGGGGTTTTCATAAAAGAAAGGTATATATTTTGATGGAATATTTTATCCTATTTTTAAAATGACTTCAATTAGGACTATTTTAAATCTTTTGGGAGTAGAATATTTACATCTTGAACAATTAGATGTAAAAACAAATTTTCTCCATGGGGATTTGGAGGAACAGATTTATATGCAACAACCACAGGGGTATGTGGTCAAAGGGAAGGAGAATTTGGTATGCAGGTTGAAGAAGAGTTGGTATGGCCTAAAGCAAGCAAGCTCCAAGGAAGTGGTATTTGAAGTTTCACAGGTTTATGATAGAACAAGGCTATAATAGATGTCATTTTGATCACTTTGTTTATTTTAAAATGGTAGAAAATGGAAGTTATATTATCTTGATATTGTATGTATATGACATGCTTGTTGAAGGGTCTAATATGAAGGATATAAATGTGATCAATAATAAATTAGATAATTCATTTGCGATGAAGGATTTGGGTGCTATGAATAAAACTCTTAGTATGAGAATAACAAGAGATCACAAATTGACATTGTCCAGGGTGAGTACATAGAGAAGGTGTTGGAGAGGTTTAGAATGCAGAATGAAAAAACAATTAGTAAACCTTTGGCAAAACATTGAAAACTAACTAAGGAAATGTGTCCCAAGACACACGAGGAGATAGAATACAAGTCTAGGGTCCCTTATTCATCAACAGTTGGTAGATTGATGTATGCGATGGTTTTCACAAGACCAAATATTGCACATGCAGTGGGATTTGTGAGCAGGTATATGAATAATCTAGGGAAAGAACATTGGGAGAGAGTAAAGTGGATTCTCGGGTATTTGAGAGGTACTTATACTCATGCATAATGTTTTGAAGGTTTAGACATTGTTCTACAAGGATATGTTCATTCATATATGGCAGGTGATAAAGATAGCAGGAGGAGCACCACATGGTATTTTTTTACTGTAGGTGGAAAAACAATAAGTTGGATTTCGAAACTGAAAAAGGTTGTTGCACTTTCAAAAATAGAGGCAAAGTATGTTATTGCTACAGAGACTAGTAAAGAGATGATTTGGTTACAGAGGTTTATGGAGGAATTGGGAAAGAAGGAGGAGAATAGCAATTTGTACTGTGACAGTGACAGTTCCATTCATATTGTAAATAAATCATCCTTCCATTCGAATACTTAGGATATACATCTCAAGTAACATTTCATATGATCTGTCTCAGAAAATGGAAATTTGAAGTTGGAAATGATACACACTAGAAAAAATCATGTAGACATGTTAAATAAGGGAGTAACCAGGGAGAAACTGAGTTCTTGGTCAGTTTCAGTTGGTATTCATGCATGAATATGAAGATGATAAATTTTCCAGGTCCAAGAAGGATCATAGTCCAATAGATACAACAGTAGTGGAGTTGCTGAGATCGGTCTCCAAGTGGGAGATTGTTGGTTGTGGATCCTGATTATCTTACTGATTCAGAGGTATTTGTTTTCAGTCAGGTTTATACCCCATGAATACTTTACACCCCAGAATAATGTACACTCCTCCTGTAACGACCCGTGATTATAAATTATAATTAATTGAATAATGTAAACCTAAAAGATTAGCTAAACTATAATTATTTATTAAAATAACCTTAACTAATTATTTATTATTAATTAGTTATTCTTGATTATGATTAATTTAAGTATAATTAACTCTTTAATCAATATGGTTAATGATTAATTTGATTATTAAATTAATTCATTAATTAATAAAGTATTAAATAAGAATTGGATAATAAAATATAATGTTTAAAATTGAGTTATGTATCCCACAAGGGGCAACGTATTCAATACATGGATAATATATTTAATGAAGGGATAAGGGTAATTAAATGGAGGGATAAGGAATTTAATGGATGGAGGAATAAGAAGGGGAAAGGAGTTGGGAGGAGGGATCATTATTTTTCTACGGAGGGACTGTTTTCTTGCTATGGGAGAGAGCTGAGAGGGGCTGGGAGATTGGTGTGCTCAGATTGAGGCATGGGATTTTTGGATTGTGACATATTGATCAAGCATGCACCGGGTTGCTAGAGGTTTTGGGCTCGAAGGGCCAGGATATATGTAGATATCCTAGAGCTAGGTTGTTTTCCTAGTTGGTAGGGTGGACAAGAGGTTTTGGGCAATTATTTTTTGTGTTTGCAACAGGACTGGACTGTGTAGCAGGTAGCAGCAGGAAGGCAACTGACAACGGAAATTAGTATCAGTATTAAGGTACTCAATTCGAATTTATGCATTACTTATTGATAAATTTTAATTTTACTTGCATAATTCTTCTTTTATGAATCTGGTATAATTTGCTGTACATTTGGTAGGATTTGGTAAAATTTTTAGATGTTATTTTAAAACCAGTCACTACATTTGGTATCAGATCCATGTAGTTCACAATCTGGAGCCTTAAAGGCCTACCCACCTACCCAATATCCAACCTGCTCCATGCGAGCTGCATACACAGCCATAAACAAGATTAGTATGGAAATGTGGCTCTTCATAACTGAAACAAAATAAGAAAAGAGCAATAGGGGATTTTTAAACCACATACCATTTCCCAAATGCTGGCATGGATCAAATCCTTTCTGTAACAAATACACCCTCCCCTGTACACACACAAAAAAAAAATTACATATAATTTACAAAGCACGTAAAAAAAAAAAGGAGGGGGAATGTTCCAGAATTTCAGGGGACATGTAGCAGAACGTGTAAATCTATCTTCCTCCACCGAAAACATTAGTTTGGAGAATTTAATTCTTCCCCCCTTCAAACTTGTGGCTGAGCTCATATGCATATACATTCTAGCTTCATAAGGAATATATATTCAATCAAAATTTCTAACTATATAAAATCTTATGAAACTGAAAGGGACCAGAACAAGCAAAAGGCATGTAATGAATATAGACATGAACTTACCTTGAACTGCTTCTAGTTGATAGCCTTGAATTCCTATAGAAGCTTTGATTGTTTTCTTTCACAACCCAGAAGCTCTAATATCTGTTCACATTTTCCTGATGTGGTAATGGATCATAGAACTGTTGATGATAAATGCATTGTATATATGACTTTTTCCTAGACATGGCTTATGACTTTAGGCTTGTCGAAAGTTTCAAAATTGTTAGCAGGAGAAATTAAAAAAAAAAAAACCTCGTCGCTGTCCCAACCCACATAATTCAGCCCAAAATCACATTTTCAGATTTCTTTTAAATAGCTCTATTTATGAACTCCAGCAAGACATAACAAAAATTGACAATGAACTAAAGATGGAATTCATTGAACAAATAAGAGTCTAGATAGTCATTTATTAAAGATAAAAGCACTATAGATCCAACAAAAGAATGAAGTTTTGAGCAAAAGAAATGTTTCTTCAGAACAGAAAAACTCAGAAAATGTACACTTTCATATTTGTCTAACAATTACTGCAGAAGTCTTATTTTGTGTTGTGAATCTGATTTTTGCATTACAGAGGGTTGCTTCCGAGATATAAACTCCAGTCTTAATAGATAGATAAAAGGTTAATTTATCTGACAAATTTTGATCAGGTTTCTGGAAACTATTTCCTAGCATATCCCCAGTCTTTTTGGTTACCGGTGTTTTTGAACCCTTGTGATAGTTATTTCCGAAGTCCTTCTTCTTGCCGTTTTCTGTTCCTAGTTTCCCACACTTGGGGAGGACGGGAAACTATAGATACTTGAACTTATCGTAACGTGTTTACCATTGTTAAGTTGCCCCAACAAATATTCTCTAAGTTGCCACGTCTATCATTAATAAGTTAAAAATTAGGAGAAACCATACCGGCATCCAAAAATTCACAGGAAAATCAAACAAAAACTCATAGAATGAAGTTACAATTAAACCCTAAAACCCAATAATAAAGCATCAACTACTGCGGGCAATTTTTTTTGTTAAAAACAAACAGGGGTTTGAATATATTGAAAATTGAACAAACCAAACAAAACCATATATGTTTGTCTGTTATCATGAGGAGACCTCAGACTGCAGCAATTTCATCAGCCATGGGAAGCGAATGCATTTCCCAAAACCTGGGCGCTTTAGCAATGACAAATTAGCAGGTTTCAAAGAAAATAACATCAACAGTCCCCTGCATTCAGAATATATGCCMACCATAGAGAAACATAGACAAATCTTACGTGTTCTGAAAGATAAAAATGTTATGTGGTATAGATATATCGGTGCTGTGAAGGATGTCGAACCTACGAGAAAACACATAACCCTAAAGCCCGCAGGCCCTACCATTTCGTGCACCAACAACAAACACACAAGCGCACGTAGCGCAAACAAAAAACCCCAACGCCCAAGCCTCGGGCTCAGGCTCACTTCATCTACCTTCAGAACCGAGAGGGATAAGGACCGCTCAATACACCGACAACAAACACACAAAGAAGAGCCAGCATAGCGCAAACACACAAAGCAGCGCCAAAGTCAGTGCTAACACCGAACCCTAAAGCCCGAGCCTTGAGTGACTTCATCAACCAACACCTACACATACAACACGGTTTGATCAAATCTTGGCGCCAAGCCAACGAAGAAGAGAGAAAGTCATGTGCACTATACAACCATAGGTTTGATATACAACCACAGGTTTTCAACACATCCACAAACTAACCAAGCATCAACACATCAGAGCCCATAACGCCAAGCCAACAGAGGAAATAAGCAAGCATTGTGCACGATGCGTTCATTTCCATGTAGCCATTCACCCACAGGGAGGCCATGGACCGCACCCCTTCTGAAACTATCAAGCAGCACGAGTACTTGCATCAATACACAAACCAAGGGTCAGCACGAAATAATGAAAGTCAAAAGAGAAGAGCCCAAGCGCACAAGGGAGTTTAGTGTGCTCTATGCGTCCTGGAGTTTAAACTCCAAACCGCACCTTAAACCTACAACTTGTAAACAAGCAACCATGGTGACAGAGGTAGGGTGAGGCTGCCTTATGGATAGCAATCGAGAAAAAACAAACAAACAAACAAGTGAACGATTAGGGTTCGGTTAGGGTTTTAACTTTCTATTTAAGGAATGGGGGAGGGAGGCACATGGGCCTCATGCAAGGTCCGACGTTTCCCATCCTCCAATTTAAATAATTGGTTTTTGTTATTAAACATTTTTTTTAATCATAAGAATAGAAGCGGTGTGTGATTATAGGTGTATTTATATAAGCCGGAGAGACCATTGCATACACAATTCATATTGCTAAATTGTAATTATATTGCTAATTTATCTTATTCTATTATAATTATTAATATTTTAATTAAATTCATTTGTTTTATATTTTAATTATTAAATTTGTTATAGATCTGGAAAAGATTAGAAGATCATAATCCGTATATAATCAAGATAAAGAAAAAAGGGAAAACATATTGCAGCACAACTTCAATTCCAAAAATGGTTTTCAATATAAATTTGCTAGTCAGGAAGAATAACATTAGCAAATGATTATAGATGAATACAGAAAAAGAATGTTTATAACACACATTTTTCTATCAAGTTCTTAGGCAATTATCTTACATAAGGTTGGATGTTCTGTGCATCCTCGCAAGATTGTAATAGCCCAAACGAGATATATCTTGTAAGCAAGGTCCATGTGACTTTTGACAACACATTTAGGATGGCTTGTTACTCTATAAAGTTAAATAGGACTTTTCACAAGTATTATGATAATCAATAAACCGGGCAAGGGCTGTGAGAATGAATAGCCAAGATATCGTTGTTGCTTACACCTCAAAATGCATTATTTAGTCTTGAAAATAGGCTATTTACAGTATTACTCCTTTTGACCTGTTAGTGCAAAAATGATCACACTATCACTCATGG
>ML780890.1:855781-902533 GCA_009831015.1 Picea engelmannii | reverse complement strand
TCAATTCGAATTTATGCATTACTCATTGATAAATTTTAATTTTACTTGCATAATTCTTCTTTTATGAATCTGGTATAATTTGTTGTACATTTGGTAGGATTTGGTAAAATTTTTAGATGTTATTTTAAAACCAGTCACTACACCTCCACATGGTGGAGTGCAGGGGGGGTTACCCCTGTGGGGTCTGGAGGGTCGCAGATTTGATGGTAGAAGTTATGTTAGGTTTTTTTCCCTAGAGGGAAACCCTCTTTTATGAGGAAATGTATTGCAACTATGTATCATTGTTAATATTGTATTCTGAGAGAGGAGACTGTGACAGAAAGAATAGGAAGTTACAACGAGTGTGTTGTAGGTTTTATCCCTTCATTTGCTAGATAATAATAAAGGAAGGACCTAGAAATTTCTTTGGTGTACATAACCCACATTGGGCGAACCACATATATCTTTGTCTCTATTGTATTGTGTATCTTTTGTGTTTTATTTCCGCATTTGTTTTATTTTATTGCTCTACGATCCTATTTTTCTAACAATACCTATTGCGCAAATATCAAGATCTCTTTTTGACAACATTTTAAGAGGTGAAGGGAATATATTTGGAATTAGACAAAATGAAGATCCCATTAAAACCAATTTATAATACAGTAAGATAAAGAACTTATAGATTTAATCCGAGGTACAAGGAAAAAGTGAAAGTAGATATTGAAAGAATGATAGAACATGGTATCATTTATATTGTCACAGAGTCTGAATGAATAAGCCCAATGGTCGTAATAGATAAGAAAACACGGGGTATTAGAATTTGTGTAGACCTAAGGAAGTTGAATAGTTCCTATTTACATGACCCGTTTCTGACCCCCTTTATAGACGAAGTGTTAGAAAATGTAGGAGGGAACAAGGCCTAATCGTTCACTAATGGATTTTCAGGATACCATCAGATAGATATTGCGCTAGAAGATATACATAATACAACATTTACGACAAAATAGGGAAGCTTCCAATACATAGTGATGTTGTTTGGGTTAAAAAATTAACCTACTTTGTTTTCTAGAGTAGTTGTCGCATCCTTTAAGGAGTTTATTCATAAGTTTCTTGATCTTCACTTAGATTATTGGATTGTATTTATCCTATTGAAATAACACATAGATACTTTAAGTTTGATGCTTGATAGATGTAGACAATATCATACTTCATGTAACTTGAAGAAATGTATTGTCTGCGCATTATTTGGGATATTCTCAGGTCATGTGGTATGCAAGCACGGTTTGTTGGTAGATCCTTCCAAGATAGCATTAATTGTTAATTTTCGACCACATGAATCAGTGAGACTGTTGAGAAAAAATTTGGGTAATACAAGATATTCTAGGAAATTTATTTAAGGCTATGCTCAGGTTACAACTTTGATGGAGACGTTATTGAATAAAGAAGATAAGTTTCAATGGAATGAAGATTGTTAGAAGTTCCTAGATATATTGAAGTATAAGTTAGTAACTACAACCATTCTGGTGTTCCTGGATTGGAAGAAAGAGTTTCACGTTCATGTGGATGAATCGTAGATAACACTTGGTGCAGTGCTATCCCAACCAATAGAGTGATAATTAGACCATCCAATTGTATTTTCTAGCAGGAAGTTGTCGACTACCAAGAAGAATTACACGCCAAAATAAAGGGAAGGTTTGGAATTTTTTTATGCGTTGCATAAGTTCAGACACTATTTGTTGGGGTCCCATTTCAATATGTATACATACCATGCTAAACTCATATACTTAGTGGAAAAGCCAATGTTTGGGGGGAGAATCTGTAGATGGTTATTATTGTTACGAGACTATGAATTTGAAGTTATTGTGAATCCAGGGAAAATGAATGAAGGACCAGAGCATTTGTCATGAATATCAATAGGAGAAGACATAGGGAACCTATATGATATTTTACTAGATGTGCATTTATTATCAATTCAAACAGTTGATGATCGCTTCGCTGAAATTTTCCAATATTTGAGCATAGGAGTGTCTCCATCTAACATGATAGTAGCACATAAGAAAAAAATAGTGGTTAAAGCAACGAATTATCATTTGATTGCAGGAAAATTATATAAGTTAGGTGTAGATGGAATACTGCAATGTTGTGTGCTATAAAAGGAAAGACCGATGATCCTAGCAAAGGTACGTGATGGAATTATAAGAGTCCATTATTTGAGGAAGGAAATGTTGTAGAAGATATTGCATGAAGGGATATGGTGGCCCACCCTCCATAAGGACAAGAAGGAATATTTCTAGAGCTGTGACATTTTCCAGAGAGTAGAAAGGTCATCGGAAAGGGACAAGATGCCTTTGAATCCACAAGTGACTTTGCAAGAGTTTGACAAATGGATTGTGGATTTTATCGGACCAATTAATCCACCATTAAGGAGAAGCGGATTCAGGTACATAATTACCATGATAGACTACTTGAAAAGATGGGTAGAAGAAGAACCAATTACATATTGCAGTGTAGAGACAAATGCACGGTTCTTATTTGAGAACATAGTCACAAGGTTTGGGTGTCCTAAAGTACTTATGAGTGATCAATAAACTCACTTTTTCAAAAATACAATTGCAGCATTGACAAAAGAGTTCCAGATTCAACATCGAAAGAGCACTCCATATCACCCACAAGATAATGAAACTTTGGAGGCTTTCAATAAGATATTTGAGAATGCATTCACCAAGGTATGTAATGTAGGATGATATGACTGGGATTTAAGGATTTTTGCAATTCTTTGGGCTTATATAACTACATACAAGAATATTACAGGTTAGACATCCTTTATATTAGAGTATGGCTAGGAATAAGTCATGCCCATGGAGTTTCTGGTACTAAGTATGTGCATTGCTACGATGGAATACCTTATGGATTCCAAAATAGTAGAAGAAAGACTATCATAGTTACCTATATTAGAGGAATGCTGATTTTTTGTAGGGATTAATCAACAAGTACATAAGGCACGAGAAAACTCATGACATGATAGACACATCAAGAATTTGTTTTTGGATAGGAGATCTAGTACTTCTCTATGACAATAAGTTCTTAAAGCACCTAGGAAAGTTTAGGATGCACTGGCTAGGGCCATGCATGGTAATATATGTGACTCGCGTAGGTGTTGTTCAGTTAGAATAGTTGAATGGACAAGTTGTGGAAGGAATAGTGAATGGGATTTGACTGAAACTGTGTAGGGACAATCGCCCTTACATGCACTAGGAGAGCTATGTAGACTAACTTGTATCATAGTGTACTATAGTAAGAAAAGGAAGAAAAAGAAAAAAAAAACAAGTAAAACAAGAAAAAGCACAAAATATAGTTCAAGAAAGAGGTTGAAGCTTGAAGATTCTAAGAAGTTAAGGAAAAGTAGCACATTGTCGCAAAAGGGAAAGGCATAGACAAAAGAGTGCACAAATGAAGGAAGTAAGATTGCACAAAGAGAATAAATTATGCAGACAACAACTAATAGCATTTAAGACAATTCATGATGGGACGTGCAGTAAAGAGATATCATGATGGAAAAGTAGTGGTGTCACATAACATTAAATGTATATATAAAATAAATCAAAGGGTCTATGGGGGAAGGTTATTTTCAGTTAGAATTTTCATAGAGAGCCAAGTTTTAGAGATGAATTTACATATCTGAAGTTCATAGGCAAAGTTTTAGAACCAACTTGTAGTAGAGACCATTGTTGCATAGGAATATGGCACTACCCAAAGAAGCAACAATTTTAGTGCCAATACCGGAGAAACCACGCGATATTAGACTAAAGACTATCATAGTTACCTATATTAGAGGAAGATGGATTTTTTGTAGGGATTAATAAACAAGTACATAAGGCACGAGAAAAATCATGACATGATAGACACATCAAGAATTTTTTTTTGGATAGGATATCTAGTACTTATCTATGACAATAAGTTCTTAAAGAACATGGGAAAGTTCAGGATGCACTCGCTAGGGCCATGCATGGTAATATATGTGACTGACGTAGGTGTTGTTTAGTTAGAATAGTTGAATGGACAAGTCATGGAAGGAATAGTGAATGGGATTCGACTGAAACTGGACAGGGATGATCGCTTTTCAACACACTAGGAGAGCTATGCAAAATAACTTGTATCATAGTATAATATAGTAAGAAAAGGAAGAAAAACAAAAAGAAAACAAGTAAAACAAGAAAAAACACAAAATATAGTTCAAGAAATAAGTTGAAGGTTGAATATTCTAAGAATTTAAGGAAAAGTAGGACATTGTCGCAAAAAGGAAAGATGTAGACAAAAGAGTGCACAAATGAAGGAAGTAAGATTGCACAAAGAGAATAAATTATGAAAATGATAACTAATAGAATTTAAGACAATTCATGATGGGATGTACAGTAAAGAGATACCATGATGGAAAAGTAGTTGTGTCACATAACATTAAATGTAGATTGGTCGGAAGATCTTGACAGGTTGTAGAATCGAATGGATAATTCACCGAAGATATGGAGTTTATGGAGCATTAAAGAATGTAATGAATTCCAACCACTAGTGTATCAGATGAAAAGTTTAGGCACAAAAGGAATCAATATCTAACGACATAATATAAAGAAATCAAAGGGTCTACGAGGGAAGGTTATTGTTAGTTAGAATTTGCATACAGAGCCAATTTTTAGGGCTGAATTTACATATCTGAAGTTCATAGCCGAAGTTTCAGAACCAGTTCGTAGTAGAGACCATTGTTGCAGAGAAAGATGGCACTACCCAAAGAAGCAACAAATTCAATGCCAATACCAGAGAAACCACATGGTAAACCTGCAACACCACTGGTAGTGGAAGAAACACAAGAGGAATCATCCTTAGAATTTATATTCCCCGGGGATTATATCGCATCGGGAAAACCATCAACAAAACCACTTAATTTACAGAAGGATGCAAAGTATCCACTTGTGGAGCCATTGATTCGATAAGGAAACATTATAGAAGGGGACATGTTAGGTTTGATACCTACGTTAAAGTATGTTGACTATGACATTACCAATGAGAAGAAGTTTCCATAACTAGTACCCAACAATATTTTGAAGAAGCACTTTAGTTTTGAGATGTAGATGATAGTCATCGAACCACAGATCTATCCCACGTGATTGCAAAAGGTAGGAATTATAAATCTCTTTGATATACCCCACTTTGGGAGGATCCAAGAGATCAATGCATGTGTAAATATGTTGTTGACTTGTGTGCATGGAGGATACATGTGGCTTGACATGATAGTTTCTATAGATACATATTTGATTGTACGTATCACCGGTCTTCTGCCATAGGGGGAGTGTTGATATTATGGTAGCTGCAGGAGGTATTAACCTCCATATCTAACCTTTGACTAGAATAAAATATTTTGGAAGGAATTGAAACCCTAAAAATATGTGTGAAAACCCTATAAGACATGTCCACTCAACATAATATATAATATTAATGGATTATCCTTTAGGAAGACAATTCGGCCTCACAGGAAAATGGTAAACAAAAAATATAATTACCAGAAATTCAGATCTGCCCAACTAGAAAAGTCACTCGAAATATTAGTATAAATAGAGGATGTCTTGACTCATTTGTTCACTCACTCTCACTCAGGAAACCAGAAACAATGCACAATTTTGGAGGAGAAACAACAACTGTAGTTGTACAGTTTTATCTTTTTCAGTATTTATGGTACTTTCTCTTATATGCTACCCTTGGATAAAGTGCGCTCTCTTGGCTATCTGGAAATTCTAGTGTGGCTTCCTGGAATCGTTCTTTCTATTAAAGGTTAAGGTTCTTGGGGGTGGCTTTGTGTCTATGGTTGGGTGATAATGGTGTAGCATTGTCTATGGTTAAGCGAGCACATCAACATTATTCTAACATGTTATAGGCCCACACCACCTTTAGAACAGTCTAATCATTGGACGATATATCAAGAGTTCCTTATCAAGCTCGTTGTAGCACCAGTTGTAGTTGCAACTAGGGTTTCTTATTTTACAGCAGCAACAAACCCTAAACCTAAATTATTGGGCACTTTTAGTGAATCATTGGACCTAATATTTTGGTATTCTAGTGCACCCTATCCTAGAACACGCTCTAGGGCCCCCAGCCCACAAAAATGTCAATTTTTATTTCTTGTGTCAAAGTTAGAGTTTGACTGGTCAATGACAAAGTCAAAGGTTGACTAGTCAAAGTCAAAGTCAAAGGTTGAATTTTGGTCAAAATTGATTTTTGTGGTCAAAGTCAAAATTTTAGGGTTTCTAGCTTTTTCTAGTGATTGAACATTTTTTATTCAATTTCTAACCCCTTCTTGTCAAAATGATGTCAAGTTTCATATTAGAGGACAAGGTGAACAATACTACAAGTTCAAAGGTATGGACTTGTATATTCTTTTCAGGTTATATCATCCAGCAAAGAATGAGTGTGTTTGAAGGTGATGTGTAAGAGACATTGTCCAAGTAGTGAAATTAGTACATTCAGAGGAACACGCGCACCCTCCCTAGCAGTGAATACTCTAGGTTTGATTATTTAAAAAAATTGATGTCTCTAACAGTTATGATCATTATACTAACCCCTTAATTTTAGAGATACACTTGTCGATTTCCTCTCTACGAGATATTCTTGTTATTATGTAAATTCTTAGTGTTTACAAAATGAAGTTGATCTCCTTTAGGAGATGTTCTTGGTTATTGTCCTAGATGCTAGACAAGATATCTTCCATGGAGGCTACCATGGATATTTTTTTTGTTCTTATTTCTTGTTCCAGGTAGGTCATAAGAGATAAATCTGAGATGGAGTCAGACTCAGAGGGAATCAATGATCAAGAATAAGCCAACATAGTTTCATGACACTTTGCAGAATGAAAAGGGGCATGCAGTAGATAGAAGCATGGTCCAAGGATTCTCTCAAATAGAGGGAGTTCATTTCAAAGTTTGAGATGAAGGATATTGACCAGATTGAAGCGTGGCTAGCACCAGATAAGATATTCACTAAGCATACTAAAGAGGTTTATCATTATGGATAGAAAGTGCATGGCCACAACTATGAAAACACATCTGAGGTAGTCGTGTGGTGGGATAGACATTTTATTTGCAAAGAGCACCTTGTGCCAGTATATGGTTCAACCATGAACAAATTATTGGGTTATAACATAGCATGTAGGTACCTATGTTGTACAAATAGATATGATTGATATCTGATAATGAAGTATGGATGATGGGATATACATTTTTTGGATTGGAAGTGCAGAAGACATATCTAGCACCTGGGGTGGTACTTTAGCTTGGGACCAAGAAGGCTTTCAAGACAATAAGGGAAGAATATATCTATAGCACCTAGTCATATATCATAGACAATTATGGAAGATATGAATCATGGTGGATTTTCGAGGGATTGTGCAAGACTTCATCAAATACATGGTGAAGGAAAGAGCAGTGTGGCTCCATCACATATCCAAAGATGAGTAGATAGTTGACATTTCCACTAAGAATTTGTCTAGGACAAGATTGGAAGGAATTCAAATGTTTCCCTGGGGGAGTGTTGATGATTGCAACATTGTATTGATATTCTAATATTGATAAGACACATCACGTGGGAATAGGCCCAGATGTAATATTTGACAGACTGGAGATTTGATTTTCTACTAGATCTCCTATGTGTGAATTTAATCGGGCCTTGAAACTCTCATGAGGGGGTGAGTAGTTAACCCACTAGTAGGTGATTATCCCTGAAAAGGATCTCGCTGACATTATCTGCAAAAGAACTAGGTTATATACTAGGGATATAGGCAACATCTACATACATAGTAGATGTGCCCCAATGTATTCTTCGATGAACTGAATACTCGAGGTGCTTGAGATGAAATTCCATATGTATGATAGGATCGAGTTAAATGCATTCATAGAGTGATCCTATGAATTTATCACCATGAGGTGTTTCTGGATCCAATTTGGTCATAATTATTGTCATGGGACAAGAACGACCCGAGATGCTAGACACACGTGTTTGATAGCATCGAGCTATATGTATTCACAGAGTGATCCTATGAGAGGATCAACTATGAGGTGAATGTGGCTCCAATGAGGTCATGATTCTTGTCATGGGAAAAGAATGACCTGAGGTGATAGACACATGGTGGTGGAGATGGATCATCAATATATATAAATGAGCCTCATGGATATTGTGATATTTTCCATGAATGAAAAATACCAAGAATAAGTACAATAATATGTTTTGATGCAATATTTCTACCAAATGTTGTTGATAGTGATGATGATACTCGTGACTTGATTTATGGTGTTGTTATATGTATAATGGTATACAATACTATGTGAGTCTTTCGCATTCCATGTGAATATGGATGGATGTGTTTGAGACCATTAATACCTCCCTATATTAGAGGGAGTATTGATATTACGGTAATTATTAGAGGTGTTAACCTCCATATGTAACCATTGACTAGAATAGAATATTCTAGAAGCAAGAGAAAACATAAACATATGTGTGAAAACCCTGGAAGAGATGTCGAATCAGCGAAATATATAATATTAAGGTACTATCCTCAAGTAATACAAGTCGGCCTCACAGGAAAAAGATAAAAAATATATATAATTACTAGAAAGTCAGGTCGGCCCAGCCAAAAAATTCACTGGATAGATTAATATAAATAAAGGATTTCTTGGATCATTTTTTTCACTCACTCTCACTAATGAATAAAAAAAACAATGCGTAAATTTGGAGGAGGACGAGCAATAGCTGCAGTTGTACACTGTTATCTTATTCATTCTTTCTGGTACTTTCTCTTGTGCGCTATCCTTGGAGAAAGTGTGCTCTCTTGGTTATCTATTGGTTCTAGTGTGGCTTCTTGAAATCATTCTTTCTATCAAAGGTTAAGGTGCTTGGGGGTGGCTTTGTGCCTATGGTTGGGTGATAATGGTGTAGCATTTTCTATGGCTAAATGAGCACATCAAAACTATTCTAACAAAGAGGAAATATATTTATTGTTTTTTGATAAGAAGAATGAGAAATCTCTCACTCGGAGAAAGAAGGAAAATGTAACATCCCGCTCTGGTGCACTGAGAAAACTTATTCTTTGATGACACTTTCTTGCAAGTGATCTAGACTATTATGATATTAAAAAATTTGTTCTTGATTATGAGGCATTATGATAGTTGACCTGATGTTTTACTGCATTGACATAGACAGGTGCTATTGACTCGATTTTACTGACTGTGTAGGGTTTTGGACCTTGAGGATGCAGAGGCATCGATGGAACCCTTGCACTCCGGATCGAGTCAGGGAGTGTGCTATTGGGGTTTGATTGTTTTACTGTGATTTTAGTACATTGATTAGATAATATGATGCGGACATGTCTGACATGATGGTTTATGATGCAGGATGACGATAGCTTTCCAACCAAACTCACATATGGAGTAAAGGGGCCACACACGACTACCAGAGAGGTTGAGGGAGAGGTGTGGACAACAGCCCTACCACAGCCTACTAGCACTCTCTCCATGGCTCGAACTGTAGGTTAACGATTACCTAGTTCGAGAGGACCCATCATGTCATGAGGGCAGACTGCATCAGTCACTCACGATGATTCTAAGGGGCATGCAATAAGGTGGGGACCTTATTCCTTATAAGCCCTTAGTCTCCCACAAGTTCACCTGGTGGAGTGTTGACTCTAGGGGTTATTGATGTCTACAAATCATTTAATAGGTGAGTGGCACCCTTGGAGCACATGGTGCATCCTGAAGGGCACGTCGCGCAAAAAAAACAAACACTAGAGGTGAGTGGAACCCTTGGAGCACATAGTGCATCCTCAAGGGCACGCCACGTTGATGATGATGAAGGAACAAACCTAGATGGCCCTAAGACATTTAACACATTAAGAAATTCTTAAACAAATTCCCTAATTAAATGTCGCCCAGTTCAGAATCTAAGTCCTAAGTCTAAAACTTCTCTAAGGGTAAAATTTTGTCTAACCTTAAGAAAAATTACCCTATAAAAAAAATAAAAAAAAATAAAAAAAATAAAACTAAAAACCACTTAAGTAATAGTTTTAGTATTCATAAAAATTTTGGGGTAAAATGAAGAGAGTAAGAATTTAATTAAAATAAGTGGATTTAAAATTGTAAAGAAGAATTTAATTTTTTAACTTGTGAAAGTGTAAAAGATACTAAATTATTAATAAAAAGGAAAAGAGGTTAATTTGCGCAACTGCCATTTTTGGCTCTAATAAAAAGGGGAAAGAAGGGAATAATAAAAATTAGGAAACTAAGGAATGGAGGAAACATAATAAAGGAAAGAGGGAACTTATGGTAAAAAGCGAGGTCAACTTAGTAAAGAATCTGCCATAAAGAACCTTCTAAATTGAACTAATTTAGCAACTTCATTTTAGGGAAAGTATTTAAAACCTGTAAGGGAATCTAGGGACACCTAGGAGTAAAAATAGGAGTAACTCTAGGTGGGTGAGGGAAATAAGACAATTTAATAAATTAAATAAAATAGTTAATGGGTAAATGTGGGGGATGGATGACACTTGTACGAAGGAGAGTTTTTAGAAGATTTTTATTTAAAACTTAAATTAAATGAGATTTAGGGAAAGATGGAAGTTCTAAAACTCTATAAAAGAAGGGGACGAGAAGGAAGAAGGGGGATTGGCTGTTAGCATAACATTACGTTTTTAGATTTGTGACTTGACTGATTTACTTGTGAGGAGTTGGGATTTCTCAGCTCGGATAGGAGTGGTAGCTTAGCCTTGAGAGGCGAGCTGGGAGCTATACATACCATCTGGATAGTGTGTGGCCCCTTTGCGGATCGAGGGGCTAAGGGGGAAGTAGAGTAACCCTAGTGATTGGCTAGGAGGTACCAGTGTAGTCTCGACGGTCGGCGAGCAGGAGCGAGATGGAGCGCACAGACGACACTCAAGGACGACGTTAAGGAAATGGTATGATTTTTAATTTGGTAGAATCAAATGCATTATGACTTATGTTGGGATCGGATTATTGGTTATAAATGGACTTAATGGATATTTTTAGTTACTTACTCAGTGATTAAAATTGTATCTATTGTTTTATACTTAAATTTCTCATGTGACATGTATTATTGTTGCAATCATGTACAGTTATATATTCTATAGGTTTCGGGGTGTGAATTACAACTATAAGCTATTGAAGAACCTCATGATAATCTGTTATACAATAATGACGACATAAATTAGCTATTTTTTCCGCATCACCTTTTTCATGTGCCACCTTAACCAGGCTATCAATAAGTTGATGGTCATGATTATCCATCGATTCTGCATTTTCCCAACATCCTTTCCCTGCAAGCTTCCTCAATGAGCTTTTCTTTACTGATAATAAACACCTAGAAATTTTGGCTTCAATTTATACTTTGTACCATCTTATCTGCATTCTGAACTTTTTCTTATTGATTAAATGTTGTACAAGGGAGAAATTCATGTCTTTCCCCTTGTAAACAATCCATTGTTCTGCTACTTCAACCTGGTTATCATGAGTCTTAGTGACCAAAGAAAAATTCTTTGGGAGTAGAATGTTGAAGAGAAAATTGCCTTAACAGAACCACGACACTGGGGTATAGCCGAGCTCTTTTAAATATTAAAATGAATGCCTCAAGAATTTTCTTTACTACCTCAAACTTCTCAGGGTCCATTGTTGAAGTATATGCTGCTTCTTCTATGTCTTTCTATTCAATTCTAAAAACCGTAGCCAGTTGATGAGGATGCGTGCGTTGAGAGAAACAGATCCACAGATTATGCTTTTGAACAACTGATCTACTAATTTCCTTGCCTGGGATTCTCTGCACAGCACTCCCGCCCCATCCTTGACAGCACTTGATTTTCTTCTCAGGCGCGAGCGCAACTAAGGTTCTTGTTGTCAGCCTTTAAAATAAAATAAACCCCTGTTGATGTGAAATTTTATTGCTCTATTGATTTTAATCTTTTTACTGCTGGGCATTTTGTTATCGATGGTCAACTCAACAGAATGTCATATCCATTCCTGTGCAGATATCCTTGATTTTGTTTAATGTCATCTTTGACCACGAATTCAGTTGCGCAGCAATTCCCTGGTTGATTAAACTAGCATGAAGTTTTAACTGGTGTGAGTAATGAGTTTTTCTCTACATATTTCACCCTTGGGAATTTTCAATCAGCTCTTTAACGCCACTTGAAGGGTGAACTTATCCCTATGTCATGGCCCTGATTGAAATTTTGTTGGATGGGTTCATCCCTTGATTGACCATTTAGCACTGCATTTCGTTTTTAGCGTGCCTGAGTGTTGGATTGGGAATTACAGGTTGGGTAGGTGCATGCACAAATGGAGGCAATGTCTCTGGAGATGTGCAGTGCATTTCCCCTTCGTGGGATTCTTCTTCGTTGCTTGTTGGCTTGACGCTTGGTTTTGTATATCTTGGGCTTTAATATGTGTTGTGTTTGACGTGTGGCTTGAAACTCGTGTTATAATGCGTGGCCCAATAACTGTCTGCAATTTATCTGATTCATGCACTGCGTTACTCAGGAAGTTTGTTGATGCTCCACATTTTTTATCCTATGCCTAGGTTAGCGTGCTACCAGGAGAGGGCTAGCTTGAAAATAGGGGTAGGTTATGATTGAACCTGTGCGCAGTTTTTGTTAGCGTGCATTTACGTTCTGGAGACCACTCAGCGTCTTGGTTCCATATCATCATTGAAGTCGGGACTGGTGTTGTTTCTGTTGTGGTTCCATTTTAAGAAATACTCAGTAATTATGTTGACTAACAGTTGATTGTGTTGAATCATTAAAAGTTAATTTCATCGTTATATCCAGTTTGACAATGTTTTTTTGAAAAAAAAGGGGGGGGAGGGATAGCAAGTTTACCTTTTTATTCTAAATGAGGGAGGTGACAAGGTTTAGTCTATGTGCCCCCCCTCATGAACTTATAAGTTTTATTTTTTTTAAATGTTCAAATTGACCGAAATTTCTAGTAGAATAAACCCACCTTTATCTTCCTTAGTAAGTCCTTATACATAATTTTGCATGACAATTTATGTTCTGATGAGTTGTTGACTTGTACAATCATGTTTAGAAAAGTAATGGAATTGTTAGCACATGAATTGTAATGTTATTTATTTTCAATGTTATGGTAACATTAAATGAAAAGATATTGTTATTTTATTGGATATGTTACTGCAAATTTTATTGTTATTAATAATATAATTTGGTATAGTAATGGGTAGAAGAATTGTTATTGTAATTTATATTGTTGTTGTAATATGTAAGGTAATGTATTGTAATGTAACATTAAGGTAATGTGGTGTAATGTTTTATGTTTATGCTAATATTCATGGTAAAGTAAATGTTAATGTGTTCATCATTATGGTAATGATATCGCACTTTATTTATTATGGTTAACACATAAAATGTAATGTGATTATGATTATTGCAAGTCATTGTGATATAAAAGGTATTATGGGCATCGTTTCATGGTGATGCTATTATCATTTTTACTAATAGTGATAACATACAATTGTAATGTCCTTGAACTAAGTACAAGAAGATTTTTATGACTTAATAAATGGGGGATTGAGATTAATTGGATTTACCTTATGTTAAAGGTACTCGTCGGTTAATGAAATTTAAATGGAGTAATTGGTCTATAATCAATCACAGTTGAGTCATAGACAATGCCTTGTCTTAATATTGGTTGGTCGTTGTCTGAGTCCTTTTGTCTCGTGCCTTCTGTAGAGGACGTGGTTGCTCATTTAATTATTGTTGTGCTTGGTTGTATTAATTTCATTGCGTGGTATACATGTGTCGGGTAGGATGTAGACACCTCCATGTTCCTCAGAACAGTCGCCAGCCCTGAGACCTTAAATGGTTAAAATCAATGGTAACATGGGCTTGAGCATTTCTTATGTGTCTTGGAGGTCCTAACCATTGCAGGGTAGGACAGGCAGGTAGTCAGTCTTACTTATTGTCGATTGATCGTCGTTAAATGCATGCAGTTACTTGTTGTGTGTTTCATGTCGTCTTGTTGTGTTCATCATGGGTTGCGTCTTGTTCTTCGTTGGGTGGCTATGCAGAGTCAAATGTGTTTGTTTCCCTTGTACACGCGTGCACACACTTTTAAAAACAAAAAAAAAAAATGGAAAAAAAAAATTGCACTTGTTATAAGAGGTTTGTCGTCATAACGAGGAGGATCGTTACAAAAAAAATCCATACATTCTGTGGATAGTGTGGATTGGATTTCATAAACATATCCGACCCAATGGTAAGTTTTGCGATAACAACATGTTGACACTTGAATCTGTTATGAACGAAATGGTAAACTCATGGAGACACAAATCCCCCTACGTTTTTATGGAGGTGGTACTCCTCTTTGTTTCAAGGTATTCTTGGAATTCTAGATTTTCAAAATAATATAGGACTTTGAGAAAGTTTGTCTCAATATTCAAAGAAATATAAATATTGCAATAACTAAAATATATATTTTTTTAAAAAGATTTCATGAGAGATGACCAGGAACCTCACAAATCACATATTTGAAAAATATAAGAAAATTTTCCTCACATCCATCATAGTTAAACAAAAGATTTATGATTACATAAAATAAAAGAAAATGGCATGCATGCATAAGAGAACTTTAATAGAGTAAACAGATGTGGAGCTAAAATAAATAAAATTATAGATCAATCTCAAATATTATATACTCAAAACTTAGAGTTATAAAACACTGTCAAAACTGATCCTGAAATAGTTCTCTCAGGACTTCTGATAAATATGAAGTATGCTACAAAGATTTGAAATTTAAATGTGTTTGTCCTTAGGACTGGGATTGGGGCTCTATAAGACCATAAAGAAAATATAAGAAAGAAGTAATTTGTGGAGAGAATATTGTGGGAGATGACAGAGTAGCAAGACCTATAAAGAAGACAGCAAGGATTTATCATATTTCAGTTAAACCTTTCCAGTCAAAGAAGTGAAGTAGCTGGATGAAAAAACTGATAAAGAAAGAAAGATGTGATCAACATAAGATTACTATGATGGTCTCTCTCCCTTTTACTTGCTTGATTATGTTCTTTTATTTTCCTCATTGAAGGTTATAGGAACCGTCTCAACTGAAGCTTGCTGTCCTTGTTTAGATAAATTATCAATTTCCTTATCAAACCAATCTTTAATGTAATTTTTCATTGGTGCAACATTTATTTCATGCCTGATTTTGATATTGAATAATTCACCTTCCAAATCTCTTAAGTCATGAGAAATGCCATGTAATTCCTTCTCAATATCTTGATTTTTCACATAATAATCAACAAACCAATTATCTATCTCTTCTTCATTATATTCAATTATTCCATAAAATTTCTCAATTGATAATCCCTTTAATATATCCACTTGTTCATCAAATTATTTATTTTTCATAAACATTGAATTGAAAATTAACTTACAATCTTGTACCTCATCAGTTCTTCTTTCGAATTTTTTTTTGAACAATTCTTCTCTTTTTACCATTGCTTTGCTACAATCTTGGACAATGTTATTCAAATTCATGATATTCTCTTTCCAACAGACATTCATATGTTTAATTCGACTTGGAGAAGGAAGATCACATTCTCTTATTTTCAATTATGTCATGTTTGAGACTTCTATTCCAAATGGAAAAACAACATCAACATAGAATATTTCTTCTTTATTTAAATCCGTTTGTAGATACTCATGACAAGAATGTACCCTTGAACCGATAAAAACAATATTTTTTGATACCTCCCATGCCTCTATAATCAATGACATTCTCTTTTTAATTTTTTTCTGTACATAAATTTGGACTATTGTGAGTAAACTAGAAGATCCTTTTAACTTAATAGCGGGTGTATTTGGTTTAACCCTTGACAAAGGACTTGCAAAGATTGGAAGAGGCATCAAGGTAGTTTTCAACTCTCTAATCCTTTCCTTTAATTTATCATTTTCAGCTTCTAAATCATCAATGGAATCATCAAGAGAATCCTTGGTTTCCCTATGTATTTTGGAAATTTGGGATGGTCACATGTCCTTCAGATTGACCTATGAGCGGGACTTTCCCTTTTTATTCTTCTGGTCATTTCTTTCTCCAATCAAATTTTTAGACTCTTTATAAAAAAAAAACTCTTTGAAAAGTGAAGGATTCTTCTTCATTAAAGGTCTCATTTCCTATGACTTCTGTTGGGCCTAAAAAATGTCACATTTATATCCTCTTTTTCCTTCACTATTCCTTAAATTTCATCTTCCCATTAACCTTCCATCATACCATTTCCATAAATACACTTGGGTTTTACCTTATTATTTTCCACTTTATTCACTTGAGTATTATAAGTGAATTTGTGATTAAATATTAGAAAAATAACATATTTTCATTACATATCAAAGTTATATGAGTTTGATGATGTGTGCAGGCATATGTGAAGATTTCAACAAAGTCAAATATTACCACCTAGCCTCAAATTCAAATTTCATCTTCAATCTTTGAAGATTTGAAGAATGTTTGGGACAATCATTCAAGCATATTCAAAGGAGAAGATCATGGAAGATTTGGATGGCATATCCTATCTAAGATATGTGAGAGATGTGTGGAGGATTTGAAGGGATCATATCTTCTAATAATGAGAAAGTAGTTGAGAACGGTTGAGAGAATAGTGGATCTGTAATTATGACACTCTTCAAGACTCTCATGTATATAAGAGAGTGTTCTCTCTTCATGAGAATCGTCATATTATTCATAATTGGGAGTTAGAGAGAGAGAGAGAGTCATGTAATTCATAATTTAGTATTGTAATTAGGAGAAGGAGATTCTTAGCTTTGATGCTTTCATGCTTTGTCATTTGACTCTTGTAATATAATTTGAGTTGATTTATTATGTGAGCTCACATATGTCTTTTGTCATTCAAGTCTTCACATGTTGTGTTTCTTTCCTAGATTAATTTCTTGCTTTCCTAGATTAGTCTTTCAATACTTTCCTAGATTAATTTCTTTCTTTCCTAGTTAGTCTTTCAATGCTTTCCTAGATTAGTCTTTCAATGCTTTCCTAGATTAATTTCCTTCTTTCCTAGTTAGTCTTTCAATGCTTTCCTAGATTAATTTCATTTCAACAATTTAGATTAGATTACTTCTACTTCAATCCTGCATATATAGTGTGTGTGCTTCGTAATCCTACGAACCTCGGATTGACAAATTAAATAGTTGGGTAAATACTACAACAGAATTAAACGACAATATTTCGGCCTAACATTTTGGCACCGTTGTTGGGGAAGCACGATGGATTGAGGTTTAGTTTGATCTTCTACAAGTGTGTCTTCATGTGTTGGTAATGGTTCATAGAAGCTACTTGAGTGGAGATTCCTCATGTCCTCCCTACCAGCGCTAGAGTGTGAATTTCAATTTATGCAAATTTAATTTTTTTTCAACTGTGAATTTCAATTGTAGCAAGTGTGTTTTCTGCAACTGTGGAGAGTATGTGTTTCAAAAAGTATGACTTTCATTTTTATTTTTTTTTTGATTTGGGTGATGTAAGAACCCCTTTTTCAATATGTTGTAACAATGAGTGTCATCTTGGAACTACTCACTCAGATCCTCGCGAAAGTTGGGATCTCCTCTTCTCGAGAAGAGGAGATCTTGACAGCAATTAAAGATTCAAATTCTCCTCTAGCAACAAACGAGGATTCAAGATATGAAGACTCCTATGCATTAGATGACGAACAAACATTCGAGCAAGAGATTGAGGAAGATGAAGAGGAGTTACAGCAAGATCTGAGCGAGGAAAAATGTACCTATGAAAGAATTATCGAGCAATGGTTCTAGGTAAGCACTCGATTAGATAAATTTTATTTCTTAGTTAGTTTTTCGTTACAGCAAACGAATTTGTTTATTCAGGCAAATTTCTATTTTTCATTTGAAAAATTGCACATGAACATATTGTTGTTACTATTGCGTGCTTGGCTCCACTGGAAATTTGCCTACACGTAACCAATTTTTAATTCTAATTAGTATAGAGTAGGTAGGCTAATGAATAAAACAACTTTTTTTCTCTAAATTTTTGTTTAGAATAAGTATGCTCTCCTCCATGCTTCGAGCGATTGTGAGGATCAGAAAATAGGGATGATTTGGATTTCAAGAATGAATGTTTTTGAAAAACATGCTTAATAGTAAATCACATAAAATCAATTTAACATGCTATTATAGCATGTTGATGCAACAAAAAAATTTTAGGCTGTTGCAGCATGTTGATACAGAGAAAATTTTCGTTGTTACAGCATGCTGAAACAGTGAAATTTTTACATGTTGTTACAGCATGCTGAAACAGTGAAATTTTTGCATGCTAAGACAGTCGCTATTACATAAATTTTTTATATGTTGAAACAATGACATTTTTTTTTTTAATAGTGATTGAATAAATTTGCAGATCTGCAAACAATAAAACTATGAACATTTTTTGACTACAATTTTCAATAAACTTGTCTCCATTTGCTCGAAATTTCATTTAAATTCTTCTTAAAACTTCTTGCTTTCATTTAATAAAATAAAATGAAAATAAAAATATTTGTTGCGCATCCATCCTTAACCTACAAAATAAAAACAATACACATTAGGCGAATAAAAACAAACTACATTTTTGATGCTAAAAACAATGCTAAACTATGGTCGGTCGAATTCCATTTAAACTGTGCAAAAAAAAATTGTTTCCTGCTGCAATAGTTTCTGGTTTGAATGGCAACAATGTCATCTTTTGTCTACATCCTTCCACACTGAAAATGTGTGTGTCTCATTTGCTCTCGATTGAGTTGCACTACCCATGTAAAACCTGCAGTAATTATATGACACTCTTGATCCATACATTTGACCAGCTGCAAACACCCTCAAATGCTTCAAAACCGCTCAATCAAGATCTCGTCTCTCTCTACGATCATTAAAAAAAAACAATTGCAACACTACAACAACAAAATAGTTTTGTTTTAGAGATCTATCTCCAGATTTGTGATAATAAGTAAACTACCCTAGTCTCCCAATGAACGAGGATCCCAATGCAATTCATGTGATAGTTCTTATCTTTTCCAATAATTAAGAAGTTATGATTTGCTTCCCCGATTTCCATGTTTAAATTTGAGCTTCATATCGGGAATTATAATTAGGTTGTTGACCGAAAAATCAGAACCAAATCATGATCATGCAACTATTCTTTCTCTGCCTTACCTAATTATTGTTGCGTCAAATCAAAATCATGATTCAGCTGCAAGATCTTTGCAACAATATACCCTCTTTACCGTGGTTTTTATCTACTGAAAATCTTTGCGATGGTTGGTGGAAGGATTGTGATTATCCATATCCACAGGTTGATATCAATAATATGTCAGCAACATTAATTAACATTCAGTCAAGATCCCGAAGCAATCGAGAATTAGACCATTAAATGATTAAAATCGATGATATTAATAAATAGAAATCTGTTGAGCCTATTTCTCTTCACTTTTTTTTCGATTTCTTTGTGTTGTTGATATTATCAACTATTTACAATCATAACCAATTGGTGTAATTTATTATCCACTCATGAGAAACCACGAAGATGCATCCATACATTCCAAGAATTATTTATTAGCTCTTTCTGGACGAATAATAAGATTTGTGATTGCTCTGAAATTTGTCCGACAATTAACGTCCATTTGTAGACAAGTTTCAAGCAAACAATGATGAATTTCAAAAATATCACACATGGGTTTTGTGCAGAAGGGTCTCATTTAGTTGAATCGCAAGCGGTTTTTGAAAATTATTCTTGGTTTGAGACCATTTCTGATTTTTCGTAACATGCAAAAATCAAATGTCACGATGGCCAACTTTTCAACGGAGGCCTAGATCTTTGGATTTTGATGTATCTTGGATGTTAAACTTGGTTACTATGATAGTCTACTAGTGATATGAAATGAGAAGGATCGAACAATTGTTGCAAAGGAATCCATTCAGGAAGTCTGTCGATTACAACTTGACAAAGAAATGGTGGAGATGTGGTGATAATGGAGCTAGTAGTGATGAGAACGATGATATGTGGACGGATCTGGCTGGAGACATTGCTTATAATTTTTGACAGAAAAAATAAAATTAAAAATGATAATCAGTTGACTATCCCCTTTTCTCATGAGCAGGATACAAGAACAATGATAATCTCTCTTAATAATATTCGATTTTGCATTATTTTTTTGATTTTGCTTATGATTGTTTAAAAAAAAAAACAATATATAAAAACCATAAAACAATAAAAATAAAAGAATATATAACATTTTATTTATGTTTGTTTTTTATAAAAATAATAAACATAAAAACATTTATTTGTTTGTTTTATAAGATGATAATAACAAAAATTATTTATTTGTTGATTTGTTTTTTCTAAGAAAATAAAATAAATAAATGAAATACAAATTGTGTGTCTATATATATATGTGTGTGTGTGTGTGTGTGTGTTTTGTTATAAAACAAAAGCAATAAAAATAAACAAACAAACATATATTTATATATATAAATAAATAAAATTCGAACTTAAAAACAAAAACAAACAAAAATAAAATTGCAAATTGACATTTTAATTCATTCATGAAAACAATTTCAATACATGTTTTTTTTTACGTTTAATACTCCTTTGTATTTCTTAAGTCACTTTGGCAGCAATCAATGACGAAACCAACAAGTGTGGACAACAGGTATGATTGCATTTATTTTCTATCTCAATTAGCTCGCATTTGTACTTATCTCTTGCATTTTATGTTTTGTAATTCTCTCACGAAGTTTTGATTGCAGGATTAGTACTAAAGATTGATTGCAGGAACATGACACTCATTTTCCATGCCACAGTGATCTTCAGGAATCACAATATTTTTCAAAAAAAACATGTTTGCTAGACAACTTGAAGGAGTTTTTACTCATCAGAAACATCATGGCATTTGCTGATGCACAACAACATTTTGTTGTTACACAGTTACACAGAAATATTTTTCTTCTACACAAAAACATTTTGTTGTTACACAAAAATATTTTGCTACTACACAACTACATTTTGTTGATACACAACAACATTTTGCTGCTACCCAGAAATTTTTTGTGCATCTTGGTGTTTGTTGTTACACTATGACCATGCTGATACACTATTATTTCTGCATTTTGTCAAATTTCATGCTGTGACACTATCATGTTTCTCCTTCAAATCTGATTAATCATCCTGGTGTTGAGGCCATATTCCATTTCCTTAACATTCATGATTTAACACGCCTATTTTTCTAAGTTGCATATATCATTTCCCTTATCTTTTTCAGTTCATTTTTGCCTTTCTAGTTTTCCTTCTAAATAAAAAAAACTCCCTTTTTCCATCATTACATTTCCTTGCCATAAACCTTGTTGCTACTGAGATATTTACATCTATAGTCCTACCACTCTTTTTATAAACTCATGTTGACTGATGTGGGATTCCTTAAGGTACACCTTTCAATAGTCTTTCCTTATCAACCTTGACACCTTATCTAGAATATAGACTAGAGTTCCTTTTTGAGTACCTTGAGACTTGCATGCTTTAATGGCAAGCTCTCTTGCTAGCAATCATGGGAATACATCAATGTCCCTTGATCGTTAGATCTTGGAAGTGGCTCGACATCAGCCCATCTATTCTCACTTCGCAAGATGTACTCAGGTACCTTGACACTCATTGACATCACTGGTGAGTTTGTCTCGCATTGGTTAATGACATTCATCAATGGCCGGTAATCCAATGATTTATCTTCATGCTCGACATCGACACATTCATTCGCATGATGAGAATTGTACCATCGGTTTTGTAGCAGGTGAATACTATACACTTTTTTATGATCCCCTCAACAATTGTAGTAGTTTGATTTTGGATCCATGAGAGTACCACAGTTCCATATTCTCTACCCTCCACATTTCTCATGATTCAACAGTAGCAGTTCAGATTCCTTCACTTCCCATGATCCAGTTACAGCAACAACAACATTAGCAATTCCATTTTCCTGATCTTGTAGTAGTGACACCTTCCATCAGTCACAGTCAGATATTCTTTTCTCTAGCAGTTACAACAGTTGCATCTATAATGCCAGTCACATTTTCCTGATCTGGTATCCACAACAGTTACATCTACTTTTTGGGTAATTGGAGGTATGCTCTTTTCTAAGCTTTAATCGCACAATTCCTTATATGTCGACTTGAATATTTTGGAAAATTTCCTCCCCGTGCTCTCTTTCCTTCCATGACCTACACTAAGTTGCATGAGGGCATGCAACCGATTCAGTTTGGGGGGGGGGGGGAATATATTCACTACCTATTCACTACCAGTATTCCATTTTTCCACTATTATCACTCCATTTTTCCATCTCATTTACTGTTTACCAAATTTTCTTTTCTGACGACACTTTGTTTCATTTCGATTGATATACATAGTGGCATGATTCATAAAGATAAAGAAAAGGCTTTCTTATACTCAATGATGCTATCTTATGCACATTGATAGCTTATTATTTCCAATGAGTACATGGCTAAATTATTGTAGCAAGAAAATCAATAAGTGAAATGAATGTTGTCAACACAAGAACCAACATCTTTTGTATTCATGGTTGTCACACAAGAACCAACCATAAGAAAATTTCGCATGTTGCTACACATATTTACATGTTGCTACTCCTGTATTTTACATCCTAGAAATATTCCTTGTTAAAAGGGCATCATCAATCAAAGCCATAGTTTGAATGCCAAAAGTTCTTAAGAAGATCCATGGATGGTTGCATGAGGACATGCAACAAGTTGCATTGGGGGGTATGTTGGGCCTCAGAAACGTCACATTTATATCCTCTTTTTCCTTCACTATTCCTTACATTTCATCGTCCCATTAACTTTCCATCATACCATTTTCATAAATACACTTGGGTTTCACTTTATTATTTTCCACTTTATTCATTTTAGTATTATAAGTGAATTTGTGATTAAATATTAGAAAAATAACATATTTTCATTACATATCAAGGTTGGATGAGTTTGATGATCTGTGCAGGCATATGTGAAGATTTCAACAAAGTCAAATATTACCACCTAGCCTCAAATTCGAATTTCATCTTCAAGATTTGAAGATTTGAAGAATATTTGGGACAATAATTCAAGCATATTCAAAGGAGAACATCATGGAAGATTTGGATGGCATATCCTATCTAAGATATGTGAGAGATGTGTGGAGGATTTGAAGGGATCATATCTTCTAATAATGGGAAAGTAGTTGAGAATGATTGAGAGAATAGTGGATCTGTAATTATGACACTCTTCCAGACTCTCATGTATATAAGAGAGTGTTCTCTCTTCATGAGGATTATCATATTATTCATAATTGGGAGTTATAGAGAGAGAGTCATGTAATTCATAATTTAGTCTTGTAATTAGGAGAAGGGGATTCTTAACTTTGATTCTTTCATTGTTATTCTTTCATGCGTTGTCATTTGACTCTTGTAATATAATTTGAGATTGATTTATTGTGTGAGCTCACATATGTCTTTTGTCATTCTACTCTTCACATGTTGTATTGCTTTCCTAGATTAGTCTTTCAATGCTTTCCTAGATTAATTTCTTTCTTTCCTAGTTAGTCTTTCAATGCTTTCCTAGATTAATTTCATTTCATCAATTTAGATTAGATTACTTCTACTTCAGTCCTGCATATATAGTGTGTGTGCTTCGTAAGCCTACGAACCTTGGATTGGAAAATTAAATAGTTTGGAAAATACTACAACGGAATTAAACGACAATATTTCTGCCTAACAAATTCCAATAAAGAATTTTGTTGACCCATATTTTCTGACTATTCCATTGGAGGAAATATTTTCTCAATATCTGCTTCTAATTCCATATTCTCCAAAGAAAATATTTGGATGTCATTTTATATAATATTTTTTTTTGTGAATAAAAGTGGATCCTTATATTAATTCCAACTCAAAGATTACAAAAAAGGCCTACAACTTATCTACTTACAGAAAAGTTCCATCAGCAAGTCCTTCGGGACCAAATCGACTGTCCGTATTTCCTCGGGATCAACGGTCCAGATCTTCTCTCGCATTTTGCGAGTTCACATTTCGTGATTTCACGACTTTGCGAATTGGGTAGATAGCTTACAACATGCCGCGGACTGTCGATAACCGAGTTCGTGAATTCTTCTCACATCTGATTAATGGGACCATATCGACGGTCCAGATCTCCTCGAGCTCCAATGATCCAGATATGTTATTGCTTTTCACGGTTTTGCACTTCGCAATTTTCGCAACTTTGGAAAATAGTTGCCTTCTTGCTTCGAACTCCCGATAGCCGAGTTTTGGAAATTTTTCGCGTTATATCAATGGGACCAAATCAATGGTCCAGATCTCTTTTAGTACCAATAGTCCTAATCTATTCTCATTTTTTGTGATTTCGCATTTCGCGACTTCACGACTTTGAAAAATAGCTTTCTTCATTCTTCGGACTCCCGATAGTCGAGTTCCCAAAATTTTCTCGCATCAGATCAATGGGACCAGATCGATGGTCCAGATTTCATTTAGCACCAATGGTCCATATCCACTCTCACTTTTCGTGACTTCACAACTTTGGGAAGCAGCATCCTTCAACTTCGCGTCTCCTAATTGTCGAGGTCCCGAAATCATCTGTCACTTGATGATCTTCTGCGATGTCGCTTACAGTTTCCCTCTCTCTTGAACTTCTGATTATTTCTGACTTGGAAGAAATTATAAGTAGACAAAGGTGGCACCCCGTCCGGATTGGGGCCATCCATCTCGGAAAGCTCCTCACATTGGAGTTAGAGGGGTGATCTTTAAGAATCCCTAGAATCATGGAGAGTGATCTTCTACTTCGATTCAACCCCTGGATTGGCCAGTCTGTCGACAACTTTGTTTGCACTTCACCTAATGTGTGAAAGGGCTAGAATTCGAGAAGGTATGAGAAGAGCCTGGAAGCTGTGAAGAGGGCCAAGAAGGCGCCAGCTGGGAATGATTTTCCCTAGATCTCTGCCATTCAGGATTTGTGTTGCCAAGTCTATTATGATTTTGGAGTGTCCTTCAATGATTAGACAGGTGAGGTTTTGATCAAGATCCATTTTCACTCCTTTGATGAGACCCCAAATTTTTAGTGAATTGTTGGTGTCGCATCCGAGATTTTCTACAATGAGGCTTTCAATTTGGCCCAAGTTGTTTCTTATGAACACTCCATAGCCTGAGTGTCCTGTATTTCCTTTTGATGCACCACCAAATTTGACCTTATGGAATCCTGACAGGAGGGGGAGCCACTTACAGGGACCGAGGGATTTTGAAATTAGAGGGGGTTGCTAGGGAGAGGTGGAGTGTGCAAATGAGAATCCCCAAGAGTTGAGGAGAAATATCTCACCTAAGTCAATGGGGAAGTCTTCCTTGATCCATAATTGTAGTTGAAGAGTTTCCTAGAGATGCAGGAGGATTGTATTCCAGAGGAGGGTGGGAGGAGATGGATGGGAATGAAATATTCTTCTATTCCTCTCTTTCCATAGTTGCCAAACTATGAAGCCTGGTGAGAGTTTCTAGGATCTATTCAGGATAGGAACTTTCAAGGAACTGAAGCCCCAATCCCTAATGGTGCTTTTGATGTTGCTTTTTTGGTTCTTCTCATGAACTGAGTGGCCTAGTTCCAGATGTTCTCATTGAGTACACAATTATTTAGGACATGCTCCATGGTTTCTGCCTGGAGATGGCAGAGATGGAAGATCGAGGGGTCAATGAAACCTTGTCTTTGGAGATTGTCCCAAGTTAAGATATTATTCTGGAGTAGAAGCCAGAGGAATGTGGATATTTTGAGCTAGAGTTTTGATTTCCATATTGTTGTCTAGATGTTCTCTTTTTGAAGGTTATGTAAATTCTCTTGAATAGTGTACCCCTCCTTGAGAGTAAATCTTCCATGAGGTGTGTATCCCCATCTAAGAATGTCTTGGTTTGTGCTTTTCTGGATTTTCCTTTGGGTTGTAGATTGTTTCCAGTGGTGCAGGTCATAGTCCATTGCCACTTGGAGTTCCTGATGAGTAGATTTACAACTTCTCTAGGGAGAGCCGCTGGGGGTTTCTGTCCATAGATCTGCCACTTTAAGAGTGGAAAGATCTTGAATGTGACTTTCGTAAGATTGTAGATTTTTTTCCAGTCATAGGGGTGGAATTTGTTGCCAGGAATCCATCAAGAATAGGGCACTCTGTCTATTGAAAACATCTTAGAATGCATGTTCTTGTATGAGTGGTCGATTTTTCCAGGCCGCATTCCAGATGTTGGAGCCCTTAATTTTCCCTTGCATTCTTATAAGTTGACATTGGTGCGTATTTGGGGCATATTTTCATTTCCAGAGTTTTACCTAGATCTCTACTAGAGTTTTGAGACATATCCTTCAAATTCTTGCTCCCATGGTGCTATTTAATTTACCAGGGTCTCGGAGGCCTAGACCACCTAAAGATTTGGGCTTGCAGACTTTGTCCTAGCTGGCTAGGGCCCAGTTTTTGTTCGGGTTGTGTCCATGCCATAGAAATTTTCTTTTCAGATTCCTTATTTTATTTATGAATGATTGGGGGGAAGCTAGGTTTGAGAAGAGGTAAGTTGGGATGGATTGGAGGACTGAGTTTAAGAGAATTATTCTAGCTGGAAGGTTAAGGGAGCGAAAGGTCTAGCTGTTGAGACAATTGGTGATGGAAAGAAGGTGAGAATCCCAGGAGATGTTTCTGGCTACTAAGTCAGAAAGAGGGAGTCCCAAATAGCGAGAGGGCATAGTGCAGACAAGGGTATTCATAATTTGAGAAAGGTTATGTTGGATTGCCACAGGAGTGTTGAAAAAGAAGAGTTGTGATTTGGCCAGATTAAAGGTGGTACCAGATGCTTTGTTGAAATTAGAGAGGATGAAGCTTAGTTTAATTGTTTATTGCATGGTGGGGATGTTCATTAGCAGTGTGCCATGAAAAAATTGGTTGTGGGAGGCTGCCATTTGTAACCCATGAAGACGGAGGCCTTGGAGGGATCCATTTTGAATTGAGGCCTTGATATAGCGTCCTAGACCTTCATCCATTACGTCAAAAAGAAAAGGGGAGAGAGGGTCGCCTTGCCTTATCCCTCTTAAAGGGGACAAGGGTTGAGAGGGAACACTATTAAGCCTGAGATATGATCAATTTATGACAGTTATTAGACACTTTTTGCCGAATGTACATATGTGTTTTTCACGTTTTGAATGAGCTTTTGGAAGAATTTTATGCTAAAATGGTATGATCGACACTAGGTACATGTGATTCATGTTTAATGATTATATTGAGTATAATTCATCATGTTTTTACAATTCCAAGGATCTGATTCACGTTTTTTGGTGTTACAGGGTGAAAACGCACCACGTTTTTGCTTCCGGCATTTAGTCCAGCACTCCTTCCAGCACTTGTTCCAGTACCTGATACGGCACTGTGTCCAGCACTGCACTTTGCACAAAAATGGAGGATGAATTAGCGGTTATGGTATTGGCGGCCAGTGACGGGTGAATCAGGAATGTGGGCTTTGTTCATGCTTTCCCCCTCCAGCTACTGAACTCCCGACAACTCAGTTTTGGTTATTCAATAGGGCAATTATTGGCTCACTCTGTTTCAGCAGTTAGGGCATCATTTAATGTAAATAGCTTAATTTAGTAGTGGTTTGACCCTCCTATGGTTGACCACTTGATCTGTAAACATTATAAATACCACCGTGGTGGTCAAATAGAATTTAAGCATTAGAAGGATCAGTGTGATAGAGAGAAACACGATTTTACTCTGTTTTATTATTTTACATTGCTAGATTATATAAGAACTGTGTTTTTGAGTTTTTATGGTGAATTCGTCTTGCTGAGCTTGTGGTGTGATTTTAGAAAGTGACGATGACTTGTTGGGGGGGGGCACCAACAGTCTGGTAACTATTCTTTAGTTTGTTTATGCATTTTATAGTTTAGTTTTTCTCTTTATTTCATATACATGGATTTTTATTGTGTTAATTAGTTTGTTGTAATAGTTTAATTGCTTTGATTCTCTTTTGTAGGTTAGTATGACGGATTGTGTTAGCATGCATTGATCTTGTAGTTAGGAATGGATTTGAAAATCCCTAGACTAACCCTGTGTGAAATTAGATATTAGATTATGTCTTTATTTATGATTTTAGAATCAAATTTAAAATACGGTTTTAAATAGAATAGAACAGAGTTTTAATTTTGGTTTTCTTTGACAAGGATTGGATGGATGGATAGAGTTAATTTCATTTTTTAATGATAGATTGCTTATTTCAGTTTTATATAGATCTTGCTTACTTAGTTGTTGGCTAATACATTTGGTAGTTTACTTTTTAATGTCATGTCTTAATTTTTGTTCTTAAGCATTTTCTTATTGCAGTTTGAATTGTTAGAATAGATATAGCATAGTTTCATTTTATGTAATTTCCTTCCTAGAATTAGATTGCAATTGTATTTCTTAGTTAATGGTTGAGTTTAAGTATGAATTTTTCTTACATAGCATAGAAGTACAATGATGATCTCGTTATATTGTTGATGGTTAATAAATGAATATGCAGGGTAATTGACGATTGTTTTTGTCATGGCTAAATTCTCATTGGATTGTTTAATCCATACCTTTCACTTTGCTATTGAGGAGTGTTGAGCTTATACTGCTTGAATTCTCCTTTGTTGTCAAGTGCCATCGAGATATTATCAGACATCGGAGACATTCACACAACCACCAACATTATATTTGAATTCTCATAAGTTAAAAGATAGTTTCTTGTTTTCATAGATCAGAAAAGATAGTTTCTTGGTTTTGTAGATAAGAAGAGATAGTTTCTTGCTTTCTTAGTTTAGAAGATAGTTTTACTTCTTTTGTAGGATAGATAGTATTTTTCTTTGATAGATTAAAGATAAGTTTTCTTATCATAGATTAAGAATTAGTTGGTAGTTCTTCTTGCTTTCAATTAAATAGATTTCCTTTCATGAATTAGAAATAGTTTTGAATTTTTGAATTAAGAATCTAGTTTACTTGCCTCTTAGGCTAGATAGTTGTTCAATGAGAAGTTTTAATTTGATTACTTGTAGTAGAAGTTATCGTAGAGTAGTTGGTTGTCTATTTTCTTTAATAGGTTAGCTAATTGTTTTGCTTACTTGTCTATTTGCTTTAATAGGTTAGTTAGTTGTCTTTGCTTACTTGTTTACTTGTTTACTTGCTTCAATAGAATAGTTGCTTGCTTGTTTATTTATTTGCTTTCATAGGGTAGTTTGTCATTGAATATAGGTTGGCAAGTTAAAGTATTTTTCTTTGTTTATTTTCTTATTGTTATGCTTAAATAGTTTCTTATTGGTTATTGTTGAACTAGTTTGCTTCAAGTAGGGTTTTCACTTTTTTTCTTAGAACTATCCATCGATCCTTGGTCCAAAATTACTTAGGTTACATAGTTTCAAGTTGCTTAGTAGGGTTTTCTCATTCGATAGGTTTTCTTGAATAGATTAACCCTTAGATAGTCACTTCCTTAGTTAGACTATACTACTACTATCCCTTCTACCTTTGGCATATATTTTTCTACAGCTCTAAGTTTACTTACCCTAGGTTGAAAATTTAATTGAGGGTTTTTAGTGTGTTTTTAGTTCATATATAACACCCATCATTTTTGGTGTTGTTGTCGAGGATTTATCTCAAGGTAGGAAATAGTTAGGAAATAGATAACTTCTAAACCTTAACATTAGTTTGGTGGCAGGGGAACTTTAAGACAAGAGGTAAAAACATGCGCATATGCTATAGCAGGTTCCCCCAAATCCAATGGTAGTTTTTCTTTTTTTCTTTTTATTTATTTCCATGAATAGACCTAGAAACCAAATGGTAGATTTTTCTTTTGTTTTTGTTTTCTTTCATGAATAGGCCTAGATACCCACAAGGTAGATACATTAAATCTAAATCATACCTTTCAAACAAGGTTCCTTTCGATCTCTTTGGGGGAAGGAACGTTCCGCTTATAAAATCTGCAGACCGATACCGAAAAACAGGAGCTAGCTCAACTCAAAGAGCTAAAGTAGTCTCTGAAGGGACTAAAAAAGGGAGAACTATAGAAAAAGAAATTGAAGCATCAATCATATTAGGATAGGAGGCAAGACCACTTGAGCCTTCCATAGAACCAAACAATACAACCTTTTCTTTTACATCACCGCTAGGAGATCATAATTTTGAAGATATCATATACCATGAACAGGTGAATCTTTTGTTTGGTAGTTCATCCAATGATATTATCTCTCAAACTGACACAGAAACTTTGGCACCAATAGTATCAACCGACTCAAGTAGAGTCCCACACATCCAATCCATAGGAAGACCTTTCCATCAAAGGCAAACCTTGTTTTCTTCAAAGATAAAACCACCTAGGTACTCTCGTTTTGGAAACCAAGAAAATATGGATAATAAGGAGGACCATAATAATGTAAGACACAGGGAGGAAGAAGAATCTGGAAAAAAAAATGAAACTACCTTTGGGTTTCCGATTTTGGACACCACTCCAAATGAAAACATGAAGAATATTCCTCTCTCAGCATTGCCTACCTTTTATGTTAAAAGAAGTGAATATCCAAACACCTTCCTATTTGAATTTGACATCTTGTGTAGGAGCTACAACTACATACATGATGACCAGAAATTAAAAATATTTCCTGCCACCCTCAAAGATTCTGCATTAAGATGGTGTATGGGGTTGGGAGAATCTAGTATTAGGTCTTGGAAAGCCATGAAAGACATCTTTCTTAAGAAGTACCAAGACTACTTCAAGACCAAAGAGTCTCGTAATGACATATTTAAAATCCAACAGTTAGAAGACGAGACCCTTGAAGATTATATGGAAAGATTTGGTTATATCTCCCAGAAGTCAAAATACCATGACCTCCCAGAGGATGCAATTAGGGATATTTTCCTTAACAAAATTTTAGAAGAATATCTAGAGATGCTTAATATGATGGCATCAAGTGACATCTCCCATAAACCATTTTCCGAAATATGCTCAATGTGTAAAAATTACTCAAGGAGTAGAGCCAAAATAGGAAATAATGTTTGGGACCTTTACAATAGAAGCTTAAAACCAGTTAGTCTAGGTGGTATTACGAGAGAAGAGATAGAGAACCTCTTAGAAAACTTCAAAACATATCTCTTAAGAAAAATAGGTTCCCAATTAGACACCCTAGAAATCAAAAAGAAACAGGAGGATGAAAATGCAACAATGAGCATATATTTCCCAAGATGCAGGAGGAAGCATTCCTCAAGAGAATGCCCATTAGATAACATTTCAGTGTGTGGATTCTATACAGAAGACCATGTGATTGAAAAATGTCCATGATTTCCTAGTTTATTAGCCATCTATAGGAGTGGACATTCTGGAGAGTCTTCTTATGAACCTAGGAGGCCATGGCAGCCTAGGAATCAACCCACATACCTAGATCTATAGTCTCAAGTTCCACCCTATTATCAACAACAACAACAAAAGTGGAACTCACTAGGTTAGCAAAACTGGTCTACTTAGTACCGACATACTTTCTTTCAAGGATGGAGAGGAGGAAATAACCAAGGAAACCCTAAAGATCCACCTATCCCTATGTCCAAACATCATTATACTCAGTTCCCATCGAGCACTCCACAACTTCTTCCAGGTTTTGTTCCACCACCGTTACCTCCTATTCCACAACAACAATCGCTACAATATCAAAATACAAGCTCCCTGAGACCAACACTATTACCGGAACAACCAATGCCAAATCCTAATAATAATCCCCCTCAACCTATTCATAATGTTGAGATACATTCCTTCCTGACATATGTTATTACTCATGTCCCATTACAGGAAATTCGACTAAGATCGGGAAAAGTTCTGGAGAGGTAGAGACCTTCAATAGTAATATAGGAAGAAGAAGAAGAAACCACCAAACAACCCACGGATGACACTAGGTGGGAATATGTTATTATACAAAAAAATCAAGAACCCAAGCTTCCCCAAAATGAACCTTCAAAAATTACGAAGGTCCCTCCTTATCCAGACCTATTGGTAATCGAGAAACCTACCACCCAACCGGAATTTGACATTTTGAATGAATTGAAAAATATTTGTGTTAGGATTACCCTGCTTTCATACATTAAATAAATTCCAATCTACAGTAAGGTAGTCAAATAATTTTGTATCAAGAAGCAAGGTAGGAAGCAAAAGGACCCCCCTACAGTACACTTGATAGGAAGAATTTTTGAATACATATCATAGAAGTCAAAACTAGAAAAATATGGGAATCCAGGAAACCCTGTAGTGACCATAACCATTAATGAGGTCTCCATTGGAAACACTCTCATAGACCTGGGGGAAGCCATCAATGTTAAGACCGCTACTACCTTGAAACAATTACAGTTACAACCTCTTCTTCGACCTACCCCAACCATTTTGGAATTAGCAAATAAGACTAGGGTTATACCTAAGGGAATTTTAGATGATGTCATGGTTACTTTAGCCTCATGGGAAAACCCCCTAGATTTTCTTGTCATTCACTCAAAGGATCCTGCCAAAGGCCATCCCGTCATTTTGGGAAGACCTTGGCTAGCCACAGCCAATGCATTTATTGGCTATAGAGAAGGGGAAATGACCGTCTCAAATGGTCTCTCTATTCATAAGCTCACCATTTACCCTCCATCTCAACCTATTATGGAGAATATATGGTGGATTGAATGTCCATACAAGAATGAGGACTGGGAAGAACCCGTATTTCCAAGTGACCATGCATGGGCACTTTAGGAGAACACAACATAAAATGTGCTAAACCAGTTTATTTCTGCAATCACATGTGTAGATTTTCCACAATATTTTCCCCAATTTGAGTACATGTTTGGGGAATAATTTCAAGAACAATTAAACCCATCAATTTTGTCTTCAAAAAATTTTATTTATGAGATGGATGAGTCTACCATGTCTTACACTATGCCCTACGAGATTAGTCCAGGAAAAGTTTTACATGTAAACTATGGGCTAGATGCAGACCAACAGAAACAATTAGTAGACATCCTTAAATAAAAATCAGGAGCATTTTCCTGGGAATACACTGACATGAAGTGTATACACCTAAACACATGCATCCATCACATATATACCTAGGGGGAAGTAACACCTGTTATGGGACCCCAGAGAAGGATGAACCCAACACTTAAATATATAGTCAAGGAGGAGATCCAAAATTTGTTAAATGTCATATTCATTTATCCCATCTCCGACAGTAAGTGGGTATCCCCACCTGTAGTGGTTTCAAATAAATTGACCGGGAAATGGAGAGTTTTTGTTGATTTCTGGGAGCTCAACAAATCCACTCTAAAGACTACTTTGCTCTCCCTTTCATTGACCAAGTTCTAGATACCTTGTTTGGAAAGAAGTATTTTTACTTTCTAGATGGGTATGGATGGTACAATCATATTCTTATAGCACTCGAGGACCAAGATAAGTTTACCTTTACTTTTTCTTGGGGCACCTATTCCTATAGGCTCTTACCTTTTGGATTGTGTAATGCTCCTGCCACATTTCAACGAGCAGAATTAGGGATATTTTCCGATCTTATTAATGATTTTGTGGAGGTCTACATGGATGACTTCAGAGTCTGTGGTAACAATTACCAGGAATCCTTAGACAACTTAGAAATATTTATCATCAGATGCCAGGAAATGAAACTATCTCTAAGTCATGAAAAATGCAAAATGTTGTTAACAGAAGGAGTGGTTCTAGGACATCATATTTTGTCTGAAGAGATAAAAGTCGATCCTGCAAAGATTGAGGTCATCGTCAGACTTCCACTCCCTAAGACTCAGAAAGATGTGAAAAACTTTCTTGGACATGCCGGATATTATCGATGGTTTATTGAAAATTTTAAAAAGATTGTTGCACCTATGTTTGGATTATTAATAAAAGATGTTGATTTTGTTTGGACTGAGCAGTGTCAAACTTCCTTTGAAACCCTAAAATCTAATCTATCTATGGAACCATTTCTTAGAGGGACCAATTGGACTCTCCCATTTCATATATCCACTGATGCCTCTGACACTGCAAAAGGATGGGTATTAGGGAAGAAAGAGTACCAACAATCTTATGCCATTTATTTCGTAAGTAAGAATTTGTCCACTGCTGATTTGAACTACACAGTTACTGAGCAGGAATTCTTGGAAGTTATTCATACTATTAACAAGTTTTTTCATTACATTATAGGTTATGAAGTATTTGTACATACCGATCATTCCACCATTAGATTCCTCATGAATAAACCCATAACTAATGGCCGAGTGACTAGGTGGCTCTTGTTATTGCAAGAATTTAATATTATTGTGCTTGACCGACCTAGAAAGGATAATGTAGTAGATGACTTTCTTTCCTGAATAAAAACTGAGGATGATGATATCCCTCTAGATGATAGTTTCTCAAATGAGCACCTCTTTTCCCTTTCTTTCAATACCCCTTGGTTTGCAGATATGGCAAACTATTTGGCTACTAGGAAGTTACCATCTCATTTGTCACCTCATAAAAAGAGGAAAATTATTACACACAGTGCTAATTACTCTTGGGTTGGTCATGATATTTTTTTCACAGGTCTTGATTTGATTATTTGTAGATGTGTCTGAGAGGATGAGATACCA
This sequence comes from Picea engelmannii, assembly GCA_009831015.1. Lineage (NCBI taxonomy): Eukaryota > Viridiplantae > Streptophyta > Pinopsida > Pinales > Pinaceae > Picea > Picea engelmannii. The sequence goes on along the minus strand of ML780890.1, from coordinate 867,794 downwards.
GAAATACTATGAAGTTGTCATGATGGACCATGTGGTGGCCATTTTTATGATAAACATACAACATATAAGGTATTACATCCGGGTTACTATTGGCCTAGCATTTTCAAAGATGTTTCCAAGTATGTGAAAAGTTGTGGTAGTTTCCAAAGGATAGGAAGACCTATGTCAGCTGATGAAATGCCTTTGCATGCCCAAGTTATGATAGAACCCTTCAAAAAATGGGCCCTCAATTTTGTAGGACCAATTTCACCCATGTCTGATAGGAAGAACTATATTTTGGTTTGTACAGACTATGTCACCAAATGGGTAGAGGCAAAATCCCTATTCAGGGCCATAGAGAATTCTGTTGTCAAATTTATCTATGAAGACATATTTACCTTCTTCAGGGTCCCTCATGAAATTGTTATCGACCAAGGCACTCAATTCACTTCCAAGCTGATGAAAGAGCTAACAGAGAAATATCGGATTAAACATTGTAAATCTTCTCCATATCACCTACAAACCAATGGTCAGGTAGAATCCATAAACAAAGTTCTAGAAGCCATCTTGACCAAGACTGTTTAGTTACATCATCGGGATTGGGCTAATAGGCTCCCAGAGGCTTTGTGGGCATACCAAACCACCTGGAGAAATACCACTGGGCATACCCCTTATGAGCTAGTGTACGGGAAACAAGTACTTTTACTAATAGAATTCCAAGTAAGGACCTTCTGTATTTCCCCAGAATTAGGATTGAACCTAGAGGAGGCTCAGAAGTAGAGAGCCCTACAATTGAATAAGTTGGATGAAATTAGGAAACATGTCATCCTATGGACAATATTAGTCCAAAACCAGAGGATAAAGTGGCATGACAAGTTTATTAAGAAGAAACACTTCGAACCTAGTGATTGGGCTCTGTTGTTTGATTCCAGATTCAAAATATTCAAAGGAAAACTCACCAACTGGTGGTTGGGCCCTTACGAGGTAGACACTGTATATGAAAATGGAGCTGTAAAAATTAAAACAATTGATGATGGAAAAGTCTCCTTTGTGGTAAATGGTAAATTTTATCATAAGTCCATTTCCAGAGAGGATTTTCTATAGGTCATGTCAGCTGACAAGGCATTGGACTTAGTAGATGGGGAAGTTCCCCCTTGTTCTTGAATTTTTTTCTGAATTTCCTATTGTATATGTGTAAATAGTTTTTGAATTTTATTAATAAGGCAATTTTAGAGATTTTTGTAAGTATTTATCTCACCAGGAGTACAGAGTTTCAAGGATCTTTCTTTAAAAATCATTACACTTGAATTTTGTGTCTGCTAAAGAATCAAATGAATATTGACTTACTGTAATTAGCCATATTTTTTGCAAACATTCTCATTTTTTAAGGCATTCTAAAACAGTTGCTCTTGAAACTCTTGACCACTGTATAAGGAAGTGATACCATAAATATCACTCCTAGAGGTCTCTCGTATAGTTTTTCCAAGAAACTTGAGTAAGTGAGTCAAGTGTTTTTATCAAAGAGTAACAAGGAGGTCTAATTAGTGGTTAGTCATGGAAACATCACAATAATTACAAAAGAAGAAAATAAGTTGATCCTAGAGATATCTTTCTATTCTTTCTCAATGGTACCATCCACTACACATTAAATAGCTTGAGTATATCATATCTTTATATAGGCCACGTCCTCTTAAGTACCCCTTACATCGGGAAAATCACTAAGTAATATAATGGAAAGTCATCCTCTAACATAAATACCATCCCAATTGAAAAAAAAAAGAGAAAGAAAAAGTTTTTTTCAGAGATGTTCCCCCATCTTCTTGCATAAAGCAATATTATACTAAAATCTTAAAAGATGGAGGGCCAGTCTCTGAGGGTTTAAGAGGGTAACCCGCTGGGATACTAAACATGTATGCTGGCAGCAAGTACCAGCATATGGTATGACTAGGTAAACCCATCGAAGTACTGAACAAACTTGCTCGCAGTGGGGCATTCTACCTAGTGAGGATGATAATCTGACAAAAATAAATAATAAATTTAAACTTGTCCTGGTGTATGACATTACTTGCAGACTAAGTTGACATGAAGTATGTGTGGTTAATCTAAGGTTAATGAAATCCATCAACTTTCCATTGGAAATAACTTTAAGACTATCTTGAAACTCTCTTTCCTACCTCTTCTTATCTATATATAAGATCTCTTATCCTATAGGTGGGGGCATCTCCTAACTGTCTCGTCAGACCAATCTGTGAAATTTTATCTTTACACTTGACATAACAATTGTCAAATTGACATATCAAATCGTGATAAAAAAAAATTGAAAAATAGTCATTGGACAGCTAACACAATTCTTCACAAGTTTTGTTTTTACTGTAAAGTGAAATTCTAAACAAAAAAATATTTTTTGTATGTCGGAAGTTGAAGAACTTGTGAAAATACAGTTTTTTTTCTCATAAAACAAGCAAAAGTGTAACCCATCTTCATGATTTCACCCTTACATATATAATATAAATGAATATTTTATTTGGTATATATATATATATATATATATATATATATATATATATATATATATATATATATTACAAATGAATATATGGATATATGTGTCTCTGGTCACTAGTGGGAGGACACCATGTAAATGGACAATCATAAGAATGAAATTCTTATTATACCCTAGGAGATGACATACAAACCTCAATTTGAAACGCCTCATTTCAATTCGCAAGCGCATTCCCAATCTCTGGAAAACATCTTGGATCTTGCTTCTTCTTTATTATTATGTATCCAATGGCACATATTAACTTGACTGTAGATCTTGAAATTCCATCCTTTGCATCCCCCTCACACGTTAATAACAAAAACTATGTTTATGTAGTCTTCATAAATCACCACTCTACCAATGTAAAGGAAACACCCGCAAGCCATATCTTCTATGTATGTATCATTTTTAACCCTTCCTCAAAACTATTGGAAATTGTAATTACAAATCTTCACATCTCTGTCGATTTGTATGTCAAGTCATTTTTTCAGTAGATTGTCAGTTAGCAGTCTGTAAGTGCGAAGTCGCACATTTACTCAAAAGTCAGATGACAAGAAGGAAGTTATAAATGGACTCAAATCCTATCTTCTTGAGCTCTGTTAAGTGGTTGAAGTGTCATTCTAATTAATGATAGTCTTTATTGTTGACTCGATCTTAGCTTCTATAGGAATTCTTGGTCAGTGTCTATATAAGTCTGGGTTGTTTAGTTAGTCGATGATGTTGGAGAATGTAGAAGAGAAGTAGTTGATGCAGAGAAGAAGAAGTGAAGTACAAAGGAAAGAGAACCAATAGTAGATGAAGAGTTGAAAAAATATGTCATTGGAGCCAAAGCTCATGTATGTCATTGTATTTTTTATTCATGCATAGCACCAAAGTTCATTAATATCAAGCATTTATGTATTGACAAGTTTCTGTCTTATTTCTGAGTTTATGTACTAAGCATAGCACTGTGTTATTCCACATTCATAAATAATTTCATTAAATGTGTGTATTCACAGTGCATAATAAACTAAACAGTCTGTGCACTGAGCATTGATCTTAAGAACTATGTCCCATAGCCTATTTGGTGCACAGTAATTGAAACTGCATTACCCAGATTAGATTGCGTGCACTGTTGATCCAATAGATATTCCTTCAAATCGTACCATTTTTTAGCCTTGCTTTCCCTGGTGCACCTAAAGATCTCAGTAAGTACACACCTCGACCATTTTGATTTGCAACTGCTAGTTGGCTAGCTAAAGGTCCTTGTAACCTTGCTCTTGCCATTCAAGGCTCAAACACTATTAAGAACCCAAAAACCAATCGGAGTCCCCTTGTCTGATGCCTCTTGATGATTGGCTACTAGAAGTACTTGTACTCGAGGACAATGGACTCAAGGGGGAGAGATAGCTACTGATGAAGACGAGTTATATGGATGGGCACTAAAACAATCTAATGAGATGAACGAGGGTACGAGATCATAGAAAAAACTCACCCCTCTTTCCACACTCATCTTGAACTTTATGAATTGTAAACCCTTCTAACAGAGCTATTTCAATATGAAATTCAATTTGTTTTTTTCTTCCATATTGGACCTCCCTATTAGCAAGCAAGCTAGCCAACATCCACTCTCAACCTCCAATATAATCTCCCAACTACTCTAGATTAAATGTTTGTGCTCTCATATGTTCCAAGTTTATATTTCCATCTTTCCCAAGTCTGTGAGTGCTTAACCCTTGCTTCCCATTATAGCATGTGTGTGGCCCAACTTCCATAAATTGAATCTCGTTGTGGAACCAATCAAAATCACGAGGAAATAAATCATCCATTTCAATTAATTTATATGCATATATAGCTACAAAGGGCCTCCTAAAGTCAAATAAGTGGCTACGCCCCTCACTTTTATACTAAAATCTATGCATAACGGGAATATTTCCCATATTATGAAGGAGAGAAGGATGAAATACCACGTCATGCCTTCCTTTTGAGCTGATAGTTTTGATAATGGGTCTTGATTCTTTCTATGTGGTAACCAAAAGAAATGCTTCATCAACTCCCTATTTCGATTTAGTTCAAACACCCTCTTCCATACAATTGATCGAAGTAGACCACCCTACCTACCTGAGAGAGAGTTAGCGCTATTGTTTCCTTCGATTTCCTATAGTTAAAACACTCTCTTCCATACACATGATTGAACCGGACCACCCTCCCTACCTAAGAGAGAGTTAGTGCTACTAGTTTCAATGTGTTTCTTCCCACCACTAATGTGTATGCCCATGCTAATGCAGTTATTCTTGATGATCGTGTTGAGTATAGGATAGTAGTTTAGAAATTTATGAAGTGTGTCATCGCCAGAACTGAACCAGCATGACCAGTGCTCTCGAAGACCAATTTTGCAGCTCTTGTAACTCTCGAACAACTGGTGAATGTTGGTTGGTGGGCACCAAGTAAAGGGTAACCTGCCACATTTTTTTATCATACTCTACACGTCCAAACAAAGATTACATATTATATTTTAACACGTTATTAATATAGTATAATCCTCCATATGCTCTTCTCCAATGTAAAATGTAGCCAAGGAAAATTCTAACATCAACTAATTCTCAAAACATTTGACTTCAAAACTCAATTTTGAAGAAAGAAAATATAATATCAATGGTATGTAAATTGAGAACATTTTAAAACAATATCACAGGTATATCTTATTGTTATTCCTTTAATATCAATCGATACCTGAAAACAAAATTATAATTCTATTTATTATTTGAAAGTGCAATTATTATTGTCATAACTCATCATATAAAGAAGAAATAATTCATCATATAAAGAAGAAGTTCATGTAAAAGCTACTTCTGAAAATAATATGTTTAATATATAAATTCATTCGACTTATGAAATAATATGTTTAATAAGTAAATGCATTCCACTCTTATCATGCTTTAAGGACATGTACAACATTGTTTTCAACTTTTCAAAGTATATTATTAACCTCCTCGACATGCATTTGTATTTATTGGTTTTTGTATTGAGTCATATTAAGGAGATTTGCCACCTTTGGTTTTAAAAATGCAAAAATTGTGGTCTATAGCACATATGCTATCAAATCTGTCTATAGCACATATGCTATCACATGTCTCTAAAAAATTTCCTGAAATAGGCCTACAACAACTCAACTCATACATGTAGAACATGTTCATTGTAGAACATGTTTGTTGCAGCTCAGGTCATCGTATATGCTCATGTGTTGGTATTTATACCTCCCATGCATGTATATATTTTGTAACAAATTCTCCTAAAAATAAGTATATATTTTGTAACAAATTTTCTTATAAGTAATGAACAAAATGAAATATAAAAATTAGAAACTTTTATTATGTAATAGTTTACTTAAATGGGAACAATCGATTATTTCCCCGATGCTTTTTTAAAGACAGACCTATAAGAATCAAAATATAGAATAAGTGAAGGCTCACAATCACATAGGATGTATGTTCCTCATGCGTAATTGGGTATTTTTAGGTGAGCACGAGACCTCATGCTTCTTTAAAGACAGGCCTGTAAGAATCAAAATATAAAATTAGTGAAGGTTCACAATCATGTGGGATGTATTTTCCTCATGCACAACTGGATATTTTGAGGTGAGTTCCTAAAATGACTAGACCTTTCAAGGCCTTACAGAGTGGAACAAACGAAGTATTCACCCCCAAAGAAGACCTAAATTTCTTCTGAAAATGGGTCCGACAATTTCTGACAACTCTCGGTAGTTGTTCTTTTCATTGAATAAATGTGTTTCAACTGAATTAAAACCATGTTATGTGTTCTGAGAATGAGTCCATTGTGCTTCACATTCCTCCTTCTCATAATATTTCGTAAATGTGAAAGAAGTCTACACGAAAGAGATAAAAAATAACGATCATTGCATTTGTACAATTTGTGCATTTAAAATCCTAAACCTTCATAGTATTCTCCCATGAGTTCAAAAAAATCCATAGAAAATTAGAAAACTTATCAAACAATTTCATAGAGAATTAGAAAACTTGTCAAAAACTTGATCATAAGTACAAAACTGACCCCTTAAAGGAATTAAAGGCATGGGCTACTCTTGATTATAATGCAACCATCCATTTACATGAGTGTATATTTAGATATTAGCATACTCAAAGTTATTAAAAATTTCCTTCACTCTCACTCTTATACACTATCTTTTTTCAATGTAATATAATTCTTAGTCTTCAATACAAAATGATTAAGTCTTTTATCCTTGAGACATATGTGATAGTTTATTCCTCAGATACATGAAAAGTGATTAGTTAATTTTGAATCAAAAAATATTGTTGATGTATACTTCAACACCATTAAAAATTTCCTTCACTCCCACGCTTATCTACTATCTTTGTTTTAATGTAGTATAATTCTTCAATATAATATAGTATACATTTTCGATATAAAATAATTAAGTCTTTTATCCTTGTGTAACGACCTCCTCATTACGACAACAACTCTGGTAACAGGTGCAATTTTTTTTTATTTTATTTTTAAAGTGTGTGCGCGTGTGTAGAAAGGAAACAGACACACTTGACTCTACGTCGCCACCCGACGACTAACAAGATGCAACCACAAAGATCACAACCAGAAGAAATAAGGTGCACAACAAGTACTGCAAGCATTAAACGACCACAGACATAAGGAAGAATCCATATTAGTAGATTTTACTATTTTTTCACAGGAAAGCAGGGCGTTTAATCTTAGTCCTCTGCTCCGGAGAGAGAGAAGGTCAGATAGGCTCCTGGCCGACTGCTCAGGTGGAAACTAGTAATCTCCATCAGGTGTGTCGCAAGAGTGGAAACCCTGCCTTTAAAGGGCCCGAGACTCTTGATACGACACTGGATTATTTACACAAAAATTAATCACACGCACAGACTTATGTACAACGGCTGTAAGGAGGTGTCTACATCCCACTCGACACAAGTAGACCAAGCAATAAAATGATTACAACCAGGTACACTAAGACTTAAGGAAAACCATGACCACTACAGAAAGCGCAAATCCAAAAGAACTCTGACAAAAACCACCCATCATCAAGACAAGGCATCATCTACGACTCATTTAGCAGTAAATACAGATCTGTTACTCCCTTAAATTTTTCATTAGTTGACGAGTTGCCAATCTACCCTTAAAAATAGTGTAAATTCAATTAACTACAATTCCTCATTACTAAATCATAATACTAATTGTATAACATTAATCAATAACATAACATAATACTATTTTACATCACAATACAATCTAACACATCAGCCATAAATATTTCATGTCAATATCTACCATTAATTCTTATTAAGTATGTCAGTCTAATAATCGACATAATTGACTTGAACCACATAACGACATACTATGTGTTAAATGAAACCATAGTACCTAATAATAGAAAATCCCATAACAATGAAATGTCAATGAATAACATACTATAATACTATTGTAAATTGTAGAATGGAAAACCAATGATTTATACAAGAGTAACAATTGGTACAACAACAAGGGTTATTTTAAATTGCAAACAATAAAATTTAGTTAAATTTAACTATCATTTTAAATCGTAAATCCGTAGATTTATCCATATATAAAAGTGAAACGAAAGTCCACTAAAGATGAACCTTAAAAAAAAAAGGGTGTAAATTAGTTTCCCTATTATCTGTATATCGTTAAAATCACAAGGTGGTTTTGCTAGCTAAATTAATTACAGTTGTAGCCACAACAATTATTTTTTAAGCATTAATCTGGTTATAAAAACCCAGGCCATGATTAAAGAAATGGGGTGGCAGTGGATAAAACCCTGTTCCTAAATACTGTAATGGTGCTGGCGGTTAAAGATCGTACCCAGCGTACATAAAGGACTATCAACAAGGAGGGGGGGAGGTTTGGCTGCCATCACTCAGTCATTAATAGCTTCTGTCACAAGGTCACCTTGCATCCCAGGGAATCCATTTAAACTGAGGAAAAAATTTTGGGAACGAAAGGAAACTACACAAAATAAAAAGGGGTTTCTGACTGCCATTAAATTACGCTCGGAAATTAGTGCAAACTGTAAGGGCATCCAACCTTTCTAAAGTTTAGTTTACCTTCAGTCAACAATGCATTCCTGATCTATGTAAGGTTCCTAGGATGCATCAAGATTAAATTATGTTCTTAGGTATTGTACTTAACCATAATACTGAAATTAAACGCCAGGTGTAAAAGCAATCCAAAGGCGATCAGCTAGCTGTCAAGACTCACGACTCATTACCATCAATCAAGGGAACCACTGTCCCGTAAATCAAGCGAAGCTGTAACTTCTCCTTACAATGCTACAAGTCATTCAGAAAAAAAATACATCTGTCAATGTTTTCATGCACTGTCAGATCATCAAGACTATTGTCCAATGTTCGTTGTCTTATATTGACACTGCCAAAATATACTGTTATCCCTTGATAACGGATGTCTGAATTCATTTTGGTCTAAAAGGAAACGATGTCTGCAGGGAGGAAACCATCGTTGGATTGCTATCCCCTACAATAAGACATTAATCGTTTTCCCGAGGCACAACCATGACTTACACATGAATCCGCTGCCACAACAAAACGATCAAATTTCACTGGGTTTACCCATCCCTTCACCGATATTTAGCAATGAAAATTTGTTGAGTTCCATCACCGAATCGTGGGGTTCATCCAGGAGAAATTGACTGAGTTTATGATCAAATCGCTGGAAACACCCAAACAAGTAAATACACCGCAGCTGCAATACCAGGCTATCCCAACAACAATAGACAACTAAGTAGTTAGATTGTTCTCCTATACCTATTTATCGAATCATAGTCAATCCTTACCTCCAACTACTAGCAACTATCCATCAATATGGGTCTCTGTCCGTTACCAGCTATATCTTAAAATAGGTTGTTGTCCAACATAGAAATCATTGCCCACATAAATCAAGAGCTGCCTAGGAAAACGTGGTCTCTACACCATCAGGTAGAATTTAGGGATTTTACTTACATAATTATACTGTATGGGGAACACGCCAAATGGTGCAGACCGTATGTGCAACACAAGCGGATAAGGATAATACCGACATATTTACAAATGAAAGGTTGAATAACTAAATGATACTACTGTCGTATTGATATATGGACTGCAGAGGCAAACATCCACCAAATGAATGGGTAAACATTCAAGACTAAAAATTTATCAACTTTGGCAAAAACGTCGATAAGCTGGGAAGAATATAGACTTCAAATACGGACAACGCAGCACCAAAATTCCAATAAATATAATAATCGCTGACAGTAAAGAAAGCGCCCAGTAACCGTGACGTACATAAAAACGCGGTCCCATTGTAAATCAAGGTTGACATTCAAGTGGGAAGATGCAGTCCAAAAAGAGAAGAGTTGTCATTAAATTGCAGAGGAATACATTAACACAGGTTTAGATCGTTTCCAAGAAGGGTATTAGAAAGCAGAGTTCATTCCATCAATGCAGAGGGTAAAAGTGTATCATGAAGGGAAGGGATAAACAATCGCTGAAATATTTTTATCATCTCGCAAATATCGGAAACTTCATTAACCTAGGTAAATTGTAATGCATTCTAATCTACTAAAAACAATTCATACCCATCAAGCATCATCATAAGAATTCCTAAACAACTTAAACATTTATTTTTATTTTTATTTTTTTTATCAAATAACGCACTTGCGTACCTGTAACTAGCGGCGGATAACTAGAAGACGCTATCCCACACTGGTGCTCTGTGTCGCTCCGCTTGCCAACCGTAGAGACTACACCAGTACCTCCCAACCAAACGCTAGGGGTACTCTGCTTCCCCCTTATCCCCCCGAGCCGCAAAGGGGCCACACAAATCCAGAAGGTATGCCTAGCTTCCCAGCTCGCCTCCGCAAGGCTAAGCTACCACTCCAATACAAGCTAAGAAATTCCTAACTCCTCACAAGCAATCGGTCCAGTCACAATTCGGCAACATAACAATACCTAACAGCCCCATCCCCTTTTCCCCTCATCCCCCTTTCTTTTATAGATTTTTGAACCCCACATTTATTTTTAAGTTTTAAAGAAAACCCTCCAAAAATTCTCTGTTGTACAAGTGTCATTCATCCCCCACGTTTCTCCAAAATTATTTTCTTTAACTTATTAATTGTCTATGTTTCCTTTTTTTTACTTAGTTTCCCTATTTTTTTATTAATCCCTTCTTTAAAACCAAAAAGGTAAATGCGCTAATGCATCTTTTCATTTTATTTTTAAATTCATACTTTTTATACTCCCGCTCGTTAAATAATTGTATTACTATAGCTTCAGTCTGAATTTATGTCTGAGTTTTAAAGAAAATAGTTTAGTCCCTTAAGCATTCAATTTATTCACTGAATGTTATGCGTTCTGTCAATCAAAACTATGGCTTTCGGTATTCGTTTATTTATGGATTAGTTTAATTTTTGAAAAACTATTGCGTTCATATGGGAGTTATGCTTTAAATTTTTTTATAAGGTTATGTAATGGACAGAACTCGGGTTTCCATAAAACTTATGCTTTCAAATGTGTTAATGAACTCTCATTGAAAGTTGTGTTTAAAGAAGGAGATGCCTTCAAAGAAATTTATTATTTGAGTTAACTAACGCTGTAATTTATGTATATTTATATTTTTAAGAAAAGTTATGTTTCAATTTGAATAAAAGTTATGAGTTCATTAAAAGTTAAATGGTTGAAAAAGATTATTAAATCTTGTATCCGTTGATATATTGGTTGTATAGTTGGATGAAGTTAACGTTAATAAATCCAAGAACTAGAGCTCAAGTACGTTCTAAAAATTGTATTCTCATTGCACTGCATTGAGGTGTGAACTCTAGCCTAAAATCTCATAATGATGTTTACTTAATTATTTTAATGGTTATTAGGGTTAATTGCTATTAATAATGATATTTGGGTATACGATTAGGTCAATATTCATTGGAGATATTTCATTTAGAATTAGGGTTAGGCTTTTTTTAGAGTTAGAGTTGGGGCCTTTTTCCTTAAGGTTAAACGAAATTTTTATCTTAGAGAAATTTTTTTTTACTTAGGTTTAGATTTTGAACTGGGCGACACTGGGTTAGGGAAGTTGTTTAAGGATTTCTTAAGGCATTATTGTCTTAGGGATGTTTAGGTTTGTTTCCTTCATCCACATCAATGCGACGTGCCCTTCAGGATGCACCACGTGCTCCAAGGGTGCCACTCGCCTCGTTCGTTTCCTTTGCGTGACGTGCCCTTCACGATGCACCATGTGCTCCAAGGGTGCCACTCGCTTCTTGTGTTTCTTTTGTGCGACGTGCCCTTCAGGATGCACCACGTGTTCCAAGGGTGCCACTCGCCAACTTGACTGATTGGTAGACATCTATAACCCCTGGAGTCAACACTCTGCCAGGTGAACTTGTGGGAGACTAAGGGCTCTAAGGAATAAGGCCCTCGCCTTATTGCGCGCCCCTTAGAATCATCG
>ML780890.1:803477-855671 GCA_009831015.1 Picea engelmannii | reverse complement strand
GCCCCTTTACTCCATATGTGAGTCTGGTCGGCAAGCTATCGTCAGCCTGCATCATCAACAATCATGTCAGAACATGTCAACATCATATCATCAGATCAAAGAAATATCACAGTAAATAAATCAACCCAAATAGCACACTCCCTCACTCAATCTGGAGTCCAAAGGGGTTCCACCGATGCCTCTGCATCCTCAAGGTCCAAAACCCTACACACTCAGTAAAAACGAGTCAATAGCACCTGTCTATGTCAAGGCAGTAAAACATCAAGTCATCTATCATAACGCATCATAATCAAGGATAAATGTTTAACATCATAAAGGTCCATATCACTTGCGAGCAACTGTCCTCAAAAAATAAGTTTACTCAGTGCGCCAGAGGGGGATGTTACACCTTGAGACATATGGGATAGCACATTCCTCAAATACATGAAAAGTGATTAGTTAATTTTGATTCAAAAAATATTGTTGATGTATACTTCAACACCATTGTGTGCATATCTTTAAGCATGGTTTATTTAATATTATAATTGAGATAATATGTTATTTAAAGAAATCAAAATTTTCTTCAATTTATATGATTTTTTAGACAAACATCATAATTTCTAATAAAAATAACTTGTCAATTAGATTTAGTCATAGTGGTTTGTGTTGAGAGGTATTTTCCTCCACCCATGTTTCATTCACTCAAGTTACATGTTGAGCTCTTAAATAAGTAAGTTATTAAAAAAGTCTGAACTTTCTACAAAATCTAGTTTACTCTAAATAAATACTAAGTAGATCAAACCTTCTTAAATTCCATATAAATCTAATATTTTATGTTTATTATAAAATTCAACATATACAAATTAATATATTCTATATTAAGGAGTATAAGAAATGTAAGACATGTAACATAATTTAATGATTCATGTTCTATATATGATTATAGACATTTTAAATTAATCATAGACATAAATTTCAAGTAATTAGTTTTATTATATTTATAATGTGTTTTGAGACACACAACGTCACCCAATGTCACCCGGGGTTCAATGGCTTTTGGATATGTTATTTTTTTTTTAAGGGTTTTTTGTTCACGTCTTTTGTTGGTGGAGTAATAGTGTTAAAGAATATTTTTTCTAATGTTGATGGTTATGGAGTTTGTTTCAATAAGTTTTTTTAGGTGCATGGGGATGATCCTTCTTTCAGTACTTCTTGGCTAGGTGTGAAGGTCATTGGGGATAAAGTGTGAATTAGGATCAATATTTCAAGGATGCATCCTTCTTTCAGTACTTCTTGGCTAGGTGTGAAGGTCATTGGGGATAAAGTGTGAATTAGGATCAATATTTCAAGGATGCTATTGAATAAAAGGCGTAGTTTTTAAGTAGTTATTTATTATAATTAGTTGAAGATTCTTTTCAATCTATTCATCCTCTACTATATTGGGAGGAAATGGTTTCATTTTATTCTTTCGATGATCTATATTATTCTCATACCCATCATGATTTTACTAGTTCCATATTTGATCATTATATTTCTCCTAATTGTGATATTTCTAGGATCATTTCTATCTTTATATTAAAACTTGACATCTTTTCCCACATTTAATGTTGCTCTTTCTTCGAAGACTAGGTCACCTCCAGAACATACTAACTTTTTTGGTATTTTGTTAGAGCTGGTGTCCCATTTTTGTAAAATTGATTCTTCTTAGAATTCTGTAGTTCACGGGGTGGGGTTGTTTGGTTGTGGTATGCATAATTTTTTGTTTTTTTTTCCATTTTTCCCCTTGGGGCGGGGTTGTTTGGTTGCGGTATACATAAAAATTTTGTTTTTCCATTTTTCCCTTTTGACCTGTTAAACCCATGGAACTCATTTGAGAAATTTCAATACTTTGTGTTTATTCCTTACACTTTATTTACACTTTATTAAAGGGCTTGTATTTGGTATTTATGACTATTATTATTTTTTTTAAGCTTAGTGGGAATGATATTTTATAGGGCCTTTAGGCCCTATACTTTTTATGTATTTAGTTAATATTTTAATACTGGTTTTATGCACCATCCCCTAGGGGATATAAGAATCCTTCTTAGGCTTTGTAGATAGAAAAATATTCTTGCATCAATGAAATCTATTTTTATGAATATATATAAGCACTAGTGCTCCTAAAAAATATTCATGGATGGATATAAAAATATGACTTCTTTTGTGGAAAAAATTTAGAATTGTAAGGTGTATGAAAATATAGAGTTAATTAGGAGATTGAGATAAATGTAAAAAGTGTTAAGGTTGTGAGTAATATTTGAAAATAAAAGTTATGTGAGTGGATTCGAGAAATATTTGGAGCTTTCATGGTCCCTTATAGTCATTGTAATGGATATATTATAGGAACATTATGGGTTACAAATATTTGAATCTTACAACTCACTCATAATCTTCATTTGTGGGTTTGGATTCTTAACTAATTTGTGTATATTCTTATAATTCATTAATTTAAGGTTATTTGGATTTATCTCGAGTAGTTTCTACTGAGGGGTGTTTTCCCCCCTACTTTGTTTTGTTATCGCATAATCTGTGTTTTCTCGAAGCCCAAGGCAAGTAAGGGAAATTGGCATAACAAACATGAAATCCTATCACTCTCACCTTTATAGGAAATCCCTACTTTCTAGGGATAGGCAAGGTCTACCCTAGGGGAGGAGTCCCCAGTAACCTAAATGGATGGAAAATTAAGGTTATGTTCAAGATATATCCCCCCCTCTCAATAGTTACCAATGTCACTAAATTTGTGTCCCAAAGATGAGGTTAATGAAGTGTTTGATGTACCTTCCCAAAAAAATACAATATAACATGCATATACAATAATTACAAGTACAAATATGATAATAGCACCTCAAGAGACAATGGATAGTGACATTAAGTTCTATCTGATATAAATTTGCAGCAGTTAATAGGTTTACAATAGCAATTGATAAAATGTAACAAGTGCAACAAATACTCCTCGAAATTGCTTGAAAAGACAATAAAAAGATAACATTTACTTAATAGAATGATAATCAAATGTCATAAGCAACTTCTAAAATGTTTAGCTAGCATTCAAAGTCAATTATGTAGAAAATTTGCTGCAATTAGATGGTTGTAGCAGTAATTTATAATTAAATGGTTGTAGGTTGTGCCACTGAAATTTTAAGAAGAGAAAAGATCTACGTTTAATATGCCAAATCTAGATTTGTTTGCATGGAATTTGAAAGATAAAATATGATTCATTACATCTTTCTATAAACAACTAGAAAATGATATAGATAGATAGATAGATAGATAGATAGTATTTGAAATTCAAAAACTATTTTCTTTCCAAAATTTTAGGGGGTTATATCTTGTTTATGGGTAAATTTTCTATGCTTTTTCATAAATTTAAATATTTAAAAAAAAATCTAGTCATTTACACCCATTCAATATTTTTGACATTTCTTAATTCTTTATTTTTTTTAAATATTGATTATAGTTGTATTATTAATTACATAGATATTTTATTCATTTTTACAATGTTTTTAACTATAGAACTTTGTATATTATGCAGTTCAAAGTGCAAAAAAGGAAAACATTAATAGCAGAAGCAAATGGAGGTGGAATAAAACAAGGATAAGAAAGATGTTGGAAATAAGACAAACCAAGAAAGGTGGTTCTATAAAGAAGAATTTGAAGCAACAAAGGGACAAAGAAACAAAGAGAATGGAAATTTTAACAAAGATTTATGTTTTGGATGTTGGTGTAAAAAAGGAAAATATTAATAGCTGAAGAAAGCAACAAAGGGATAGAGAAACAAAGAGAATGGAAATGTTAATAAAGATTCAGGTTTTGAATTTTTGATAGAGAAACAAAGAGAATGAAAATTTTAATAAAGATTCAGGTTTTGAATTTTTCTAATCTCATGTATACTTGAAAATAACAAAAATGCAAACCACTCACTATGCAAGTGTTTCAATTAAATTTTATTTATTTTAATTTTTATATTTTAATTTTATTTTATTTTATAAAAATGAGAATCAAAGTTTATCTTAAAAAAAATGGCTGTAATTGTAAAACAAGTAGAGGAGGTGAAAAGCCACTATGATTAAGATAAAAACGGAAAGAGAAGTGAGGAGAGGGATTTTGGCTTGGAAACTAGAGGGAATATTATGTTGGTAAAATATTATGATTTGGTTATGGATTTTATTGCAAGGGAATATTAAATATCATATACATGTGAATTTGTTTTTGTTTATACTATAGAGTTTTATTATTGGAATATGAATTATTTTTTATTTACAACAATACAATTTTATGCTTGCAATTAATCTCTACTATTGTTAGATTAGAAGTTGTTGTAGATTAGAATAGGCTTGTATATTTATGATAGATTAGGAATGCATTTAGGAATATAGAGAATTATAATAAATTGATATATTGTATATTAACGAGTCTTAGCAATGTTATGAAAAAAATAAAACCTAAAATCTACAATTAGGAGAAGACATGCAACATAATTTAATGACTCATTGTATGATTATAGAAATTTTAATTTAATCATACATCTAATTGTCGACTAATTAGCTTTATTATAATTATAATGTGTTTTTAGACACTCAATGTCACCTGGGGCTCAATGGGTTTTGGAAATGTTAAGTATTTTTGTGAGGGTTTTTTCTTCGAGTTTTTTGTTGGTGGAGTAATAGTGTTAAAGCCTACTTTTGGTGATGTTGATGGTTACGGAGTTTGTTTCAATAAGTTTTCTCAGGTCCATGGGGATAGTCCTTCTTTGAGTACTTATTGAGAAAAAACATGGAGGTATTCGGGGATAAGCTATGAATCAGGGATCAATCTTCCAAGGATGTTGTTGATTCAAAGGAATAGTTCTCTCTTATTGTTAGTTGAACATTCTCTTCAATCTATTCAATCCCTATTATATGGGTGGGAGGATATTGTTTCATTTTCTTCTTCCAATGATCTATATTATTCTCATACTCATCATGGTTTTACTGGTTCCATATTTGATCATTATCTTTCTCCTAATTTTGATGTTTCTAGGATCCATTCTGTTGGCATCTTTTCCCACTTTGTATGTTGTTATTTCTTCAAAGACTATGTCATATCCAGAACATACTAAGGTTTTTGGCACTGTGTTAGAGGTGGTGTCCTATATTTGTAAGAATGATTCTTCTTACAATTATGTATTTCATCAAGTAAGATTTTTTGGTTGTGGTATGCATAAAAAGTTTAATCCTTTCCATTTTTCCCCTCTGAGCTCTCAATAAATTTCAATACTTTGTGTTAGTCCCTTCCACTTTATTAGAGGGATTGTAGTTGGCCTTTAGGACTATTTTTAATTTATTGTTTCTCTTAGTGGGCATGATCATTTAGGCCTTATACTTTTTATGTATTTAGTTAGTATTCCAATACTAGTTTTATGCACCATCCCCTGGGGGGATAAGAATAATTCTTAGGGTTCGTAGATAGCAAAAAAATCTTGCATCCAAGGGCTTATGAAATATCGTTTATATATATATATATATATATATATATATATATATATATATATAAGCATTAGTGCTAAAAACATTTAATGGATGGGTAAAACAAATATGATTTCTTTTGTGGATTTTTTTTTTGAATTGCAAGGTGTACAAAAATGTAGAATTAATTAAGAGATTGAGATCAATGTGGAAGGTGTTAAGGTTGTCAGTAATATTTGAAAATGTAGGTTATGTCAGTGGATCTCAGAAATATTTGGTTCTTTCATGGGCCCTTATAGCCATTGTAATGGATATATTACAAGAACATTATGGGTTACACATATTTGACTCTTACAACTCACTCATAATCTTCATTTGTGGGTTTGAATTTTTAGCTAATTTTTGTATACTGTTATAATGCATCAATTTAAGGTCAATTGGGTTTAGTCCAAGTGGTTTTTGCTGAGGCGTGTTTCCCCCACTCAAGTTCAATTCCCGCAAGTGACGTGTTTGGATATTAAATGAGTACGCTATTGAAAAATCCTCAGCTTTCGACAAAATTTTCTTTACCCACACTACCATCCTCAAAATTAGAGAGAAAAAAAAATATATTAATTTAAACATCAAGTTCTAAATTTATTTCTTTCGATGCATCGATTTTGATATAGAGTTAATATGTTCATTTTTAAGTTACATTGATTTCAACATCAAAAGTAATATAATCATTCTTATAATATATCAAATTGAGCACCATGTTATTAAGTTCCTTTTCCATATGCATTGATTCTAGTGTAGCTTTATCATCTTCCTCCCTCTTTTACATTGATTTCACAATATAGTTATTACATTTCTTCTTTCAATGCATTAATTCTAGTTACAAGTGATAATGTTCTTTCTAATGGTTGATTGAATTCAATGTTGTATTGTGTTATAGGGAATACATCTACAATAATATATCGAATAAAACATAATTTGAAAATAAAAAACAAATAAGAACACAGAAAGAGTGTGTTATGAGGAATAATGAGAATGAATAACATAGAAAAATGGAAAAACAAAGAAAAAAAACCATGAAATACAAAGTAATAAAGTGCAATTCAATCACAACATATGAATTTAAAACAAAGGGGAAATTAAATAAGACAATTATCAAATAAAGAAATGTTAAACTACAAAAACATAGAAATATAACATAGAACAAAGAAATATTTATTTGGGAAGATCATAAGTACTAGAAAGCATTTCTTGATTAGATCTACTAAAAAAATGCACTCAAAATTGAGTCTCTTCTTTAAAAATATCCACTTTCTTATTTTTCCTCAATAAGTGTTATCACATTTAACATATCTACATCAATAATAATGTTTGCATGACTTCATATACTAAAGAGAAACATGGCCCGGTGACAAGGGATGCATTTGATTCGATTACAATAGGAGATTACCCATGTTAAATATATATCCTTATAATAAGAAGATTTTTAAGGGAAAAAATATGGTAGTATAAGATTGATGCTTGAATTCATAAGTTTTTCATGAAATATCATATGTTCTTCTTCGAGGAGATTTTTAAGGGAAAAAATATGGTAGTCTAAGATTGATGCTTGAATTCATCAAGTTTTTCATGAAAAATTATATGTTCTTTTTGGAGGGGTTAAGTTATATTTGTTAGTATTTTGGGACAATCATTTAATTGAGAATATTTATTTCGCATAGACACTTATTATTGTAAGAATATTGGATCCATTTTATCCTTGGATCTATAAGTTTCAAAATGGATAAAATTCCTTTGAGTGTAAAACTTTTATCCTTGAATGATTGTATTTTTTCTATACTCCATTATGATAAGATAAATAAAGAAGTGGCTAAGGTAAGTTTGTAATTATGAAAAACATGAAAATATGGCTCGATGGTAGCGGACCATTCCTAAGAACAGAATGCACAGTATGGCTTGATGTAGGGTGTTGACCCTAGTTCTATGAGGAGGGGTGGAGGTATTTCCCACTGTTTATCCTCTGAAACCTAGAGTCGTGGGAGGGTTGTGTGAAGTCACGCTCCCCTAGACATGTGATGGCGACTGCTAGTTTCCTGTTGGGGAAGCTTGGTCAAGATGTATGACACTTTCGCTTATGGGTTATATCTGGATTTAGGTCAATATAGTTGACGCTCTAGCTTAGTCCAACAGAGGAAATGATAGGATGGAAGATGGAAGTAGGTTAGGAAGGAAGGATGCTTCGATGTTAGTTGAGAATACTGATTTGGGATTAGAGATGCCACTATTGTTTACTCACTTGGTTCCTACCATGTTTAAAACCCTCTTTGATTTCCTATTGATATTTTAAGTGTGACAATGAGTTATTGATGAATTGGTGTAATTTAGTTCATTAAAATTATTAAATGATGCATTATTTGATCTGTTATCCTACATGTCTTGGTGATCATATAGGAACTATGCACTAGAGGCAATGATTGTTTATCGTTAGTACATGCATAAGATATGTGTCTGCTAGCTACGCACACATACCCTACCCATGTATACTAATATAAGTAATTAATGTATTAATTATTAAAATAAATTATTAACTATTTAATTGAATGTTTATTGAATATGTAAA
The DNA here is from genome assembly GCA_009831015.1 of Picea engelmannii. Taxonomy (NCBI): domain Eukaryota; kingdom Viridiplantae; phylum Streptophyta; class Pinopsida; order Pinales; family Pinaceae; genus Picea; species Picea engelmannii. Next base: position 847,595 of record ML780890.1, on the reverse strand, counting down.
TTATATTGCATACAAATATCTAGAAGCATTAAATACTTTCTTGACTTTGATAGATGGTGAGGGTGATGAATTAAATGAGCATGGTGGAGTGTTATGTACATTTTGAGGAAAATTATCAAATAACATTTATTATCTAGCATGAGAATAATGACTTTTTATTTTATTTATTGTTGTTTAATTCAAGTCATTTATATTTAGTTTTATTTTAATATTTTCCCAAAATATCTAGATAAGGAAGGTTGATGGATAGTAATGAGGGGGGGTTGAGGAGACTTGGGGAAGTGTGTATGGAAACTTGATAAATAGGGAGAAGAAGTAGAGAGGAGGGTCAGGGAGAGGTTGGAGCATGATGAGAGGTTGTGAAATTTTTGGAAGATAATTCTTGTGATAGTTTTCTTTGAGCATTTGTGCTTTGTTTCTCTTAGAGTCACCGGCACAAAGGGCCAAGAAATAGAAAGGTTTCTTGGAGCTAGGAATCCAGCTAGGCTCCTAGTTGGCAAGGAGGATTCTATTGTTTCACTCTAGGCAAGCGGGGAAAAGAATACTTGGAAGTGTCCACGACTACATTACAACTGATGAGCTTCTACAAACTAAGGAGGAGGTATTTTTCAGTGATATTTTTGTTATTTATATTTTGGGTATACTTATGTTTTAATTTCTTAAATCTTGAAGTTATCCTACTACTTATTTCATCATGTTATTAGATTTATCATTAAGAAGATGTAGAAGAAATGTGTAAATAAAAATCGATGAAATAATGTTAAAACAAAGTTGTTCATGTGGAAGTATTTAAATAAATAGTTAATTTCTTAGCATCATGTGGATGGGTGCTACATATGGTATCAGAGCCCGGTTTCAAGAACTAAAACTTGGGCTTGGCCACCCACAACACTGGGATTTTTTCTTTTTCATCTGCAATCCAAGTTGGGTTGTTACACCTAGCCATCCAACTACTCCCAACAAACTAATTCTGCCTATAAACTTTGCACATAATTGAAAAAGGGGTTCATGAACTTGTAATTTGTATTATGGAATGCTTCAGAGAGCCAAAACACCAAACCTGAGTAACGCCATTAAATGCATGAGTTTTTTTTTTTTTTTTAGTTTTTTTTTCAAGTTTTATCCAAGGAAATTTTGTTGTCTATAGTGTTAATTTCTTTGTGATTGTGGTTTGTTGTGTAATTGCTTCAGTTTTGTGTATTTTCGTGTGAATTCAACTGAAAAAATTAACATTTCCTTCACCCACCAGCCATTGGATAAGTATTGGGAGACTATACACTCTCCATACACATAGAATTCTCTTTGTCTTCAATACATTATAGTGCCAATACATCCACAACACCTGAATTGATTTTCTCTGTTCACTGGGTTTAATTAATGGTTATGTTCGTTGGTTTAAAATTCATTACTTTATCATGGTAAAAAATGCATGCTACAGAACTATCACTCATTGTTGGAATCGGTGGCTTAGTTTCCCTTAGTGAGTTGTTGTCTAATTCACAAAAAAATTATTGCTGGAATTAGTGTCTTAGTTTCCCTTAGTGAGTTGTTGTCTGATTCATAATTTTTTTTTTTTGGAGTGAGTTACATTACCCACTCTACTTGCAAATCCTAATTGCATTATACAACTCGATTTCCCTCTAATCGGATCGCTGGCATAATAATTAAATGTAATGGCTCATATCCAAAAAAAAAAAAATTACTCCTTCAGCAGTGTGTTTGACCAATTGCTATAGCCATGAGTATGGGCATGAAATCGCTTGTGTACTATGTATTTAATATTTTAGGCTAATTTTCAATCCAATACCAAATAGCTACTAATGTTGCTTGAACCGTTGGGACAAATGCATCTAAAGCGTTCTCCTACCTATGTGTCTTATCAGTCACCTACATCACATGTGAATATAACAATGGATATTGCACTAGTTTGGGGAGAAGGCGATGTCAGGAGTGCTAACATGTATGCGCTCGTCTTGAATACATTTTGCAGCGGTGGATAGGTTATTGAATTATTCTTGTAAATGAAATGTTGCTTGAACACATATATTCCATGGGCAGAGGCAGCATGTTTGAGTGCCGTGTATGCACACTTATATCATAGTATGCATTGTTTGTTTGGAAAAACATAATTGTAAGGTACTGGGTTGAAGAATGTAAGATTGGGCTTACTCCGAGGTTGAGCACTAGGAAGTTCAACTCTGAAACATGACACAAGGTGCGCTAGACAGTGGGAAGATCGCTCTGGAAACCCTAATTTTAATTCCCGGCCACTTCACTTCATATCACACAAAACTCCATCTTGTACATCTCCTACGTTTTGGGAAATTGAAGCCAAAGCTGCAAATTGTTCAGTCATATTTGTAGCTGATTTGTACTCATGCAATACAAGTTATATCATTTCTGGTTGTTTCAACGATGCAAGGTAGGCAAGGGCAGTATTTTTCAAAGCACGCCTTGCCATACTCTCATGATTAGGATCATATTCCTCTGAGATTTGATTAGTTTCAGTTGCTCTAAGGAACTCGACACACAATTTAGATGCAAGTTGTTTAATAACAAAACGACGAACTCCTTGAACAACATCTAGATCTATGACTTCCATGCGGTCCATGATTTATCCCTCTCTAGGTAGGGTGATTTCCTTTTCTATGAACTCTTTTTCCAAACTTGAATTGCTCAAAATACTTCTTAGTGCATTGACAAATTTTGGGTCAATAGCCAATAGTTGATTCTGTTGTGCTTGATCTACGAGAGAAAGCATGAGATTTCTTGCCAATATTTGGTCAGCCTCCCACCGATTAAACTCATTTGACTCATGTGCGAGTAGAAAATACAAATCATCGTCAGTGATATCTGAAACAAGACGCACAAGAGAACTATAATTGCGTAGTATAGAGGGAATTGGTGATCGAGGTGGATATCGGTGGCCACCCACCTTTTCCAACCAGCTCAAAACAACTTTCTGGCAATTTTGGCAATTTACTATTTTTAGCAGGTTTTAACTTTCGGGGCCATTTTGAGGGCCTAAATGAAGGTTTTTCGAGATAGAGGTTCTCAATGATAGTCGAAGGCATAATTGAGCCCCCAAAATGAATCTCCTCGATGATACCTTTCCAACGAGCTATCACACGCCTAAAACGAAGATCGTATGCAAAAGTTACGACCCCAGGAAGTTGATGTACTCACTTACCCAAACGAGGCGCACATGACTTTTGGCACTTCATCTCCTAGGGTTAGGTTTTTGGATGTCTAGGACTTTTGGCATTCATGTTTATTGTAAAAAGGCCTTCAGAGCCTCATTGTAATTATCTTCTTGCGAATGCGAGTAGTCACCACATCTCTTCTGAGAGATAAGTTGCCACCATTCTAGCGAGTCTTTCACTCTGTATTTTTACAGTCTCTGTACATTTCTTTGATTAATAGAAATCATGTATTATTGTATATCTGTTTTTATGGTTGCATCTCTGATACATTTTTGTTATATTATTGAATATCTGCAATATCTCTGTGCATTTATTTATTATATCTCCGCTCTCATTTCGTGTCGAAAATAATCCGGATCAATTAGCCTTTCATGAATGTCAACAAAGACAAACTATTCTTCCCCCTTTTCAATATCAAGGATTACTCTTGAAACAAAATGACCTTCACTAGTTAAGGACTATAGAGATTCTTCGTTATAGACAGATGTGAGAGGTAGATCTTTTCCATTGGAATCTAGCAACCCAAAAGCCACAGGTATAAACATCGGTTTTTTAGTTAAGTTAACCTTTAGTTAATGCATCGTCCCGACAGAGGTATCAACTGTAGATATAACCAGTGGAAGACGAGGGGTACATTTACATAGGATTGATGGCAGAACCTGTTGCTCGACGAAGAAGACTGGAACTGCCCGATAAAGAAAAGGAGCAAGCTTGGTACGAGGCGACTGGTATAAAATTTGAAGCGAGAGGATAAGAACATGTGCCAAGAATTTTTAGACCTGATCTCTATAGTGCCCACTTTTAATCTGATCTTCAGTAACTGAAAAAGGTTGGGTTAGTAGGAGAAGAAGCGCTTATTACAAATATTGAAAACCACCTCAATTTCCTATGACCGAGCACAGTGCCTTGAGGAATGGTCCGCTACCATCGAGCCAAACGTGGGGTGATACACTCACATGTTGCAAGTATAAACAAGGGACAGAGAGCATGTTGCGTGTAGAATTAAAAATCGTTGCCATCTGCACATTTGTCATCGTCCACTGAGAGAGCAGTATAAAGAAGGCATAGAGAGCATGTTGCGTGTAGAATTAAAACTCGTCGCCATCTGCACACTTGTCATCGTCCACTAAGAGAGAAGTATAAAGAAGGGACAGAGAGCATGTTGTGTGTAGAATTAAAACTCTTAGCCATTCGCACACTTGTCATCGTCCACTAAGACTACATCATCAGGATTGACAAAGTATTGCATAACACCTGAATAAGTTCGATTATTCTGCAAAGGGTTTGGATATGTAGGTAAGTAAGCCCCGTGTGAATCCTTAGTGGATTCAATTAGAAGACACAATAAAAAGGTTCCATCGAATTAAAGGAAGATAGTTTATGAGATTTGTATTTCGAACCCGTCTCAAGTTCTACGGTGAACTCGAAGGGACTGGAAAACGCTGATGGTAATAGGCACGTACATTCTCTTTTGTCAACATCTAGGAAATGGGCACTCTTAGCCTTAACAACAAAGTAAGTCTCTTACTTACACGACGTGTGTATCTCAGCCTATGTCAACACCGCTCTTGTCAAGTGACGCATTTCTTAATTGATTGAGATACTAAAGATACCAAGGTGGGGAACATCTTGCAGAATGAATCCGCCATCTCTTAGCTAAAATTTGAGCTGCGATTTCATAAAACCGAGATGGTTTTTCTTAAAACTCGTGAAGTACAATAGTGAGTAGTGTACGTCAACCGCCAGAAATTTGAATCTTGCAAACGGCTTTTAATACATGGTAACTATTCCAACTATTCCAACGCTGAGAAAATTTGTAAAGTGAGCAAACAGATTTTTTTAAACATATGGTGGTGATTTGATAAGTATGAAAGATATTGGTGGCGATTTGATATGAATGGAAAGTATTGTATGAAATTATATGGGATTTTCTTAAAGAGACTAATGGACATAATTTTTTTATTTTTTTTTTGCATGTCATTTCATTAGAATGGGCGATGATGACATTGTTCCCATGTCCTCGAATGATCTCAATATTGAATGAGGCCATAATTTTCCTAAATTCTAGATGAATTGTATGGAATGACGAAGTGCGACTTTATTGTGTAAGGAAAGTTGTTTAGAATTGATGGATCCTAGAGCTTTTACAAGAGTATCAGTGGGAGCGATTGGATTGATACTATCCATTTCCTCAAAAGCCACAAGGAGTGGTGTACACAAGTTGTCTTCTCCTTGTCTCTATTAAGTTCGGCTCTAAGGTTTCCTGCACCTAAAAAACAAAACAATGGTTCACTTGATTACACCCTTCGTTGGTGACCCTGATCTTCACAATATTGCAACAAGGTTCTATGTAGAAGAGACTGATTTGTGCAAGCTGTCAAGTACCACATGCTTCCAATAATCTCAAGCCTAATGGGAAATAATGATGTCACTTAGGGACTAGCGGTAGTCATTTTATTGCCTGTCTAACCCACATCTATAGTATTCAATTTCATCTCTGGCATTCATCGTTTTATGTGGTATGTTGTCTGTTGTAGACATGTAGTGATTGTTGCTAATTGTGTCGGTAAAGAGCTTCGAACTCCCTGCATTAACCTTGAAGAAGAAACGAAAGAGGCGAGGAGATTGTTGGATGATACTACTCGATGATTGTTCACTGAGTTACTACCTGATAATTTAATGAAATAATCTATCGATTTGCCACTTGTATCAGTTACCACCGAAATCCCGACTATTTTAACTAAGTTGGATAATAAAATTTGCAAACTAATTTTACTAGTATTGATTCCAACTCAATTAATGCATGTTTTGATTTAAATCCATTAAAACACTAACACTATAATAGAGAATGGTATCTCTATCACTAAGTTGGTCGTCGAATTTTTAGGTCGGTTGTTCCAATCCAATCATTCTATCCACGTGAATTACATGTGTAATTTCTAGTGGCGCTCGACTTTACATAGTGAAGGGGCACTTGAAAGTACATGAATCGGGTAGTCAAATCCAAAAATAAAATCAGACTAATGTACCCAGTGAATCCTGTAGGTTTCATTTAGAACACTTTATAATTTGAAATAATCTTGTATTGTACACTATTTACTAACTGATGTAAAAAAAAAAAACAATACAAAAATCATAATACGAAGTTTTCTATATAATATGACCTACTATACTATCCACTTCTATGTTAGATGTAAATAATGACTTGCTATACTATCCACTTCTGTGTTAGATGTAAATAATTTTAGTTTGTAAAATCAATTTACTTTGTGAAAATATTTGCAACATAAAAACCCAAAGTTGACTTAATAATAGTTGTATCGTTTATATAATTGTGATGACTAGACATGATAAGGAAAGAATAGATATGTGGGGATCGTTTAGATATGTCCAAACGACTTTAATATATATGATGTCTAGAAATATGGTGAAGGAACTTTAGAACAAAAGGTAAAGCACATTATTCTGGTCCAAACCCCAAATCTCATGTATTTCAGAAGTAACAAAGGGTTTTTATGTATTATGATAATGTGATGGTTTCAAATATTTAAATATTAAAAAAATAAGTAAATAATAATAAAAATTGTATTAAGGGATTTTATTATTATTATTATTATTATTATTTATTTAAGTAATTATATTTTATTATATTTTATTATTAAATTAACTAATAAAAGTAAGTCTCATAGTAAGTCTCATAGTTATTAACTTGGAGATGAAAGTTGTCTTTCCACTCTTTTACTATATATTTATATATTTAATGTGGGTTTAAAAAAAATAAAAATAAAAGAAAAAGAATCATACATATATAATACTAAAAAGATTATTGTTGAATTGGAGGTACCTTTTTCAAAATTGATGATTCCAATATTTATAATGATTGTGAGGATTAACTTGGAGATGAAAGTTGTCTTTCCACTCTTTTACTATAAATTTAATGCGGGTTTAAAAAAAATAAAAGAAAAAGAAACATACATATATAATACTAAAAAGGTTAGTGTTGAATTGGAAGTACCTTTTTCAAAATTGATGGTTCCAATATTTATAATGGTTGTGAGGATTAAATTTGAGCAAAGCCAAAGCCAAGTTTTCAATTAACAAGATCATATAAATATCTCTATGCCCAAGTCAAGTCAAGGATGGATATTTGGGGCATTGACTTTATAAATTTATTATTTATTTTTATATAGAAAGGGGGAAAGGCCATTATAATGTATGTAAAATAATAATAATAATAATGAATTTTATAGATTTTATGGGAGTTAAAAAAGAAAATGAGTGAGAATACTGTATTCATAAAAGATTAAGTTATTATATAAAAATTTCTTATTGTTAAAATGGGTATATAGTTATTAAAAGATGAAGTTTTATTTTAGAATTACCTTGTGAAAAAAAACAAAAATAAAAATAAAATAGATCACAATAATTATGTTTGACAAGCTCATATGCTTAGTAAGGGAAGGTCCAATTTGAATATCACGTACAAGTTGGAATTTGATATCAAGATACCATCAACTTGATAGTTGGTTAAACTAGGAAAAGAAAGAACAAGGGATGTAGGTTGGAAAGGGATTCAATAAAATTGGGGATCAACAAAAACTTATGTCGATACCCCAAAATAAAATAAAATAAAATAAAGTTAACATGAGATATAAAATCTTCCTATAAATACAATATGGAAGAGTGAAATAAAATTTGGCAATAATGTCCAACTGTTTTATGGTTCAATTAGACCATTTCGAATCCTTGAAAGGATTATATCAGTCACATGTTGACATAAGGTGCAACATATAGTGTATGTTTTCATTTTCACGCTAGTATGTATCATATCCATTTCATGAGATAAAATCAATAACTTAAAAATGCCATCGACATGTTTTGATCAAGTGAAGGCTCAGTGTACCAGTATAACCCAGGGTCTACTCTCCGAGAAGACAAATAGAATTTTTGTCTTGAATTTTCCTTATACTATGAATGATCATAACTTCGGGACAAAGTTTCTTGAAGGGTGGATGTATGTAACGCCCCATATTTTGGCCTTAGGTAGTTAGAACTTTTATTTTATTCATCTCAGTAATTCATTTCTTAGTAGCTATTTGGACTTAGTTAGATTGATATAAACATTTGGACCTATTTATGTGTTGGATAATTCTATTTTTATTGTTATATGTTCATAATTATGATAGTTATGAGAATTGTTCAAACATCCAAATTTAAATATGGAATTTTGGTACATGGATATCAGTTTAAGTTGTCTTGTGAATGCATAACAAATGCAAGACATGATATAAATAAACATACATTTCCTAATTGAACATCAATATAGACATAGATCCTTATATGAAATTATGATGTACATACATGTATATGAGTTATTGGTGAACTAACCTAGAGGATGATGAGCTATGTGATAGCCAAATGACTATAGTATTGAGGTAACTGGGATGTCGTAGACATCATGAAGATATTGTATGCTATAAGTTGTACTTACTCTTTAATTTATGATTTGAAATATTACTATGATCTATGGTAAGTGTGGTTTTGATAGGATGCACAACTTACCCAGAGTGGATGTTTGATGACATGACTCTAAGAACAACAGTTGCACAGTATGGCTTGATGTAGGGTGTCGAACCTAGTTCTATGAGTAGGGGTGGAGGTATTGCCCACCATTTATCCTCTGAAACCTAGAGTCATGGGAGGGTTGTGTGAAGTCACGCTCCCCTAGACGTGTGACGGTGACTGCTAGTTGCCTGTTGGGGAAGCTTGGTCGAGATGTATGAAACTTCTGCTTATGGGTTCTATCTGGAGTTAGGTCAATATAGTTGACTCTCTAGCTTAGTCCAACAGAGGAAAGGATAGGATGGAAGATGGAAGTAGGTTAGGAAGGAAGGATGCTTTGATGTTAGTTGAGAATACTGATTGGGGATTAAAGATGCCACTATTGTTTACTCACTTGGTTCCTACCATGTTTAAAACCTTCTTTGATTTCCTATCGATATTTTAAGTGTGGCAATGAGTTATTGATGAATTGGTGTAATTTAGTTCATTAAAATTATTAAATGATGCATTATTTCATCTGTTGTCCTACATGTCTTGGTGATCATATAGAAACTATGCACTAGAGGCAATGATTTTTTATCGTTAGTACATGCACAAGATATGTGTCTTCTAGCTACGCACACATACCCTACCCATGTATACTAGTATAAGTAATTAATGTATTAATTATTAAAATAAATTATTAACTATTTAATTGAATGTTTATTGAATATGTAAATTATATTGCATACAAATATCTAGAAGCATTAAATACTTTCTTGACTTTGATAGATGGTGGGGGTGATGAATTAAATGAGCATGGTGGAGTGTTACGTACATTTTGAGGAAAATTATCAAATAACATTTATTATCTAGCATGAGAATAATTACTTTTTATTTTATTTATTGTTGTTTAATGCAAGTCATTTATATTTAGTTTTATTTTAATATTTTCCCAAAATATATAGATAAGGAAGGTTGATGGATAGTAATGAGGGGGGGTTGAGGAGACTTGGGGAAGTGTGTATGGAAACTTGATAAATAGGGAGAAGAAGTAGAGAGGAGGGGGAGGGAGAGGTTGGTGGATGATAAGAGGTTGTGAAATTTTTGGAAGATAATTCTTGTGATAGTTTTCTTTGAGAATTTGTGCTTTGTTGTTCTTGGAGTCACGTGCACGGAGGACCAAGAAACCGAAAGGTTTCTTGGAGCTAGGAAGTCGGCTAGGCTCCTAGTTGGCAGGGAGGATTTCATTGTTTCACTCTGGGAAAGCAGGGAAAAGAATACTTGGAAGTGTCGAGGACTACATTACAACTGATGAGCTTCTACAAACTAAGGAGGAGGTATTTTTTAGTGATATTTTTGTTATTGATATTTTGGGTATACTTATGTTTTAAGTTCTTAAATCTTAAAGTTAGCCTACCACTTATTTCATCATGTTATTATATTTATCATTGAGAAGATGTAGAAGAAATGTGTAAATAAAAATCAATGAAATAATGCTAAAACAAAGTTGTTAATGTGGAAGTATTTAAATAAATAGTTAATTTCTTAGCATCATGTGGATGGGTGCTACAACCAAGTAGTAAAATTATGTATTGGAAAAATCATTATTTTCAGTTTATCCTTATAACTATGATACCTTAAATAAATCTCATGTACACTTAATATAACTTTTTCATGTGCTTAAATGAAAATATTCTTTTATTTATTTTTAAAACATTTATGATGGATAAATGATATCATATAAAACTTATTTATTTGATATTGTAACAGACCTCCTTTTTCGTAACAACATCAAGCCTTGCATAACAAGTGCAATTTTTATTTTTATTTGTGTGTGTGTGTGTAAGAAGGTAATAATGACATTATACTCAACATCGCAACATGACAACAAACCAACGCATGCAGCTCACACGAAAACAACATAACTACCAATCAAAAACACATCAAGCACCTAGAGGCAACGTACAACATTCAACTGATGAGGAATACGAATTACTACCCGCCCGTCCTACCCTACAATGGTTAGGAATTCCAGGACACATAAGCAACGCTCAAGCCCAGGTTCCTATCGATTTTGACCATTTAAGGTCTCAGGGTTGGCGACTGTTTTGAGGAACAATGAGGTGTCTACATCCCACCTGACACAAGTAGACCAAGACTATTAAGCTAAAAACAATCACCCTAACATCATTGTAACATTCCTCCTCGTTACGACGACAAACCTCTTATAACAAGCGTAAAAAAAATAAAAATCCTTGTGTGTGTGTGTGTACAAGGATAATAAATACATCCTACTCTATGTCACAACAGGATGACAAATCATGGTGCATGCAACTACGACAACAACATAACGACCTAAGATGTACATCCAACATCCAGAAGCAAATAACGACAATCAACCGACAACTGAATAATACTGACTACCCACTCGTCCTACCTTGCAATGGTTAGGACCTCCAAGACACATAAGAAACACTCAAGCCCAGCTTCCCATCGATTTTAACCATTTAAGGTCTTAGGGATGGTGATTGTTCCAAGGAACATGGAGCTGTCTACGTCCTATCGGACACAAGCAGACCAAGCAATTAAATGATTACAACCAAGTACCATAATAATTAAATGAACAACCATGTCCTCTATGGAAGGCGCAAGACAGAAGGACTCAGACAATGACCAACCAATATTAAGACAAGGCATTATCTATGACTCAACTGGGATTAATTACAGACCAATTACTCCATTTAATTTCCATTAATCGACAAGTACCTTAAACATAATGTAAATCCAATTAATTGAAATTCCCCATTTACTAATTCATAATAACTGAATGTATGTAGTTCAAGACCTTACATTTTATATGTTAACAAATTCAACAAATTTCAACAACATTACCATAAAATAATAATAACATTACTTTTTGTACAATAACTTTGCCAATAAAATAATAATCACATTACATCTTGTGTGTTATCAATACAATAAAATTACAATACCCTTACCATAAAACAATAACAACATCATGTTTTATATTATAATAACTTGCAAATAAAATAACAATCACAATACTTCTTGTATGTTACCAATACAATAAAATTATAATAACTTACCATAAAACAAAATCAACATTTCAATTTATAATATAATAACCTTGCAAATAAATAACAATAAAATTGCATTACAGTAGCATTACACTTTACCTATTAAAATAACAATATACTACAACTACATATTCCATAAGTAATAAATTCAATGACATTATCTTTAGGTATTACAATAATAATATTACCAACCTTACATTTACACTTTACTAACACAATTTAGATTATCAATTAACAATAAAAGCTAGCAGCAGTGCGTGCATGCGAGAACAAAGGGCAACTGATGTGCATATGCCAAAAATCATGCCTCACAGTGGAAGCCATCAATGGCAGTTGTCAGAGACCAAAATCAATCGACAATTTCTAAATTGACAACTAACGAAAACCGGGAATCAATTCGGCAAAATTCATCCTGAAGGAACGAAACATCCAATCAACAGTTCGCAGAGGGAGCATGGGTATTGCATTCACCAAACGTGGCCTTAACAATTTGCAGAGGAAAAAACTGTGTGAATTTAACACCGTGCACAGGAGAAATGCATGAGATTATCACCATTTGCAGGGGCGATTGTTAAGAGTTAAAAGGTATCTGTTCAATAATTGAATCGAGTTACAACCAACTCCATGTAGGATCTATGCTTCAATACCCACCTAAAAGCGCCTTAATAAAGCCTGCGTCCAATAGAAGGAGGACTATTGAGTAGTTAAAAGTTTGAGATGAAGTTTGTGTAAGAAGTTGGACATACAGAAACCAATTTTCTTCAAACCTGTCAATGCCTCAGACCTCTAATTGCACATTGTTGTCCACATTGCATGCTTCAGGATTTCAACAATTTCTAATCCTAGAGGCGTTACAGTCCAAACAGAGCGATGGGTTGCATAGAATTAGATTTTTAAATCTATTCTCACGCTTCAACTTTTAAACTAACATAGATTTGTTTAGAGTACGTAACACTGAAACATAGTCGAATGTTCTTTGTTATGCCTATCCCTGTTCTCCTTGGAAAACGAAAATTAAAAATCTATCTAGTGTGATGGCTAACCTCGGGTTCAATACGTTTATGGGTGGAACATTCGATGCAAAATCAATGTTCACAGCATTTAAAAACCATTCCCAGTAATGGTCTTAAGGGTAAAAGTCACAAGCAATACAATGGCGGTCACCCAACGCCATAGTCAACATCGATCAATCGTTAAGAGATTGTGTGAGGCCATCAAGGTAACATAGATTCAACGTTGCATACAGTGGCGCATTGTACAGAAGGTAAAACAACCCAATTGGTAATAAATCGTTGAGCCTATGAAAATTTCAATAACATAAATGAAGAAGGTATCGTTGTGTAGTGACCAGAACATGATATAACTTCGACAAGCATAAAGAATTGGCATTCCTTTGGGCAGATCTATTTTCCCTGCTCATGGGATCTAGAAGAATAAAAACCATAATGGTTGGGCATAAGCTATGCCTCTCAATTCTCGCGGTCATCTACAGGTTTCTTCGAAAACATAGTCAACAAGGCATTTCTGGTGACGACAATCGTTGGGATAAAATGGGAGAATGCAGGGTAGAAGCCCTCAATTAAATAAAATGCAGAACCAATAAAAAAAAAATTGTACAAATGCACCAAAAAGGGGGTTTTGCAACGCCGCCATTTACATATCAGAAAATCGTTGAACATCATTCCAGTAAAAAAAATTCTTCCATTCAAATCGAAGACATCTACTTCCAACCATAATATGTTTTCATTAAAAATTTGCACGTAAACCTTCAACAATAAACAATTTCAATAAAATTTTAGAAGGAACCTTAATAAATCTATCCAATCCATTTTCAACAATAAACAAACCCAAGCGTAAGTCCTAAGCATTCTACTCTAAAATAAACAAGCATAGTGTTTCCTTATCGCCCACCTCGATGACGGTTGCGCGCTCTGTGTCGCTCCTGCTCGTCGACCGTTGAGACCTCACCGGTACCTCCCAGCCAATGCTAGGGGTACTCTGCTTCCCCCTTAGCCCCCCAAGCCACAAAGGGCAACACACTATCCAGATGGTACATCTATCTCCCAGCTCGCCTCACAAGGCTGAGCTACCACTCCTCTTCAAGATGGGAAATCCCAACTCCCACAAGCAAATCAGTCAAGTCACTATTCTGGCAACATAACATTATGCTAACAACCGATCCCCTTCTTCCTTCTCCTCCCTCTCTTTTATATCATTTTTGAACTTCCCTTCTTTCCCTTAATCTCATTAAATTTAAGTTTTAATAAAAATTCCTAAAAATTTCTCCTTCGTACAAGTGTCACCCATCCCCCACATTCCTCCGATAATTATTTTCTTTAATTTATTAATTGTCTCATTTCCCTCACCCACCTAGAGTTACTCCAAAATTTACTCCTAGATGTCCCTATATTCCCTCACAAGCTTTAAAGGCTTTGCCTATTATGAAGTTGCTAATTTAGTTCCATTTAGAAGGTTCTTAATTGCAGATTCTTTACTAAGTTGGTTTCCATCTTTTTACCATAAGTTCCCCTCTTTCCCCTTTTTATTTAAGCTAGAAAAGTCATTTGTGATAATTACCCTCTTTTCACTTTTACTAATAATTTAATACCTTCTTAAATTATCAAAAGTTTAAAATAAATTAATTGCCCCCTTATATTTTATAATTAACCTCTTTTCACTTTTACTAATAATTTAATACCTTCTTAAATTATCAAAAGTTTAAAATAAATTAATTGCCTCCTTATATTTTATATTCAGAGGTTTTCATTTAATTTCTTACTCTCTTCGTGTTACTAAAAATTTTATGAAGACCAAAATTATACACAGTGGTTTTTATTTTAATTTTTTTTATTATTATTATTTTATTTTTATATAGATATTTTCTTAAGGGTAGACAAAATTTTACCCCCGACAAAGTTTTAGACTTAGAACATAGATTCTGAGCTGGGCGACATTTAACTATGGAAGTTGTTTAAGAATTCTTAACATGTTAATTTTCTTAGGTCCATCTAGGTTCATACCTCCATCATAAATAATGCGACGTGCCCTTCAAGATGCACTATGTGCTCCAAGGGTGCCACTCGCCTCTTTTGTTTCCTTTGCACGACGTGCCCTTCAGGATGCACCATGTGCTCCAAGGGTGCCACTCACCTCTTTTGTTTCTTTTGCGTGATGTGCCCTTCAGGACGCACCAAGTGCTCCAAGTGTGCCACTCGCCTCTTGATTGATTGGTAGACATCAATAACCCCTGGAGTCAACACTCTGCTAGGAGAACTTGTGGGAGACTAAGGGCTTCTAAGGAATAAGGCCCCCACCTTATTGCGTGCCCCTTAGAATCATTGTAAGCCACTGTCCCAGTCTACCCTCACGACATCGTGGGTCCTCTCGAGCTAGGTAATCATTAACCTACAGTTCGAGCCACGGTGGGACTGCTAGTAAGTTGTGGCAAGGCTGCTATCCACACCCCTCCCTCAACCTCTCTGGTAGTCATGTGTGGCCCCTTTACTCCATATTTGAGTCTAGTCGGAAAGCTATCGTCAACCTAAATCATCAACAAATCAGGTCAGAACATGTCCACAACATATCATCTAATCAAATGTACTAATATCACAGTAAATCAATCAAACCCCAATAGCACACTCACTGGCTCAATCTGGAGTCCAAGGGGTTCCATCTATGCCTCTGCATCCTCAAGGTCCAAAACCCTGCACACTCAGACACACTGAGTCAATAGCACCTGTTTATGTCAATGTAGTAAAACAACATGTCATCTACCCATGATGCATCACAATCAAAGACAAATGTTTTAATATCATAATAATCTAGATCACTTGCGAGCAAGTGTCCTCAACAAAATAAGTTTTCTCAGTGCGCCAGAGCGGGATGTTACATACACCCCCTCTTGTTCTAAACTTTGTCCCGAAGTTTCACAGTATACATGCCGAAATAAGTGTATCATAGTATCATATGTCTATCTATCAACCAAAAATGGAAACTAATGGCACATATCATATGTGTCCTCCCAAGTCGTCGAGTGCAGACTATAATGGTCCCACTGGACCTTGACCTGATCTACTGTTCGACGTCGAAATTGTCGAACGTGATGATCTAAGATGCAGACCGACTCAGCCCTAAGCGCTCTCTTGTCCAATACCTGGAAGGAACTCATGTCAATAACATGTGCAAGATCACTAATATAATGTCTCAAAACAAATACATGAAAAACATCATGCATACGCCTCAAGGAATCAGGCAAGGCTAGTCGATAGGCCACGAGCCCCTTTCTCTCTACAATCTCAAAAGTTCCCACGAACCTAGGAGATATTTTAGCTCCCTTCCCAAACTTTATCAAAATCTTATGCCATTTAACCTGGAAGAAGACTCAATGGCCGACCTCATAACTACGGTCGAGTCGGTGCACATCGAGATAACTCTTTTGTCGATCCTGCACTTCTTTAATCCTTTGTCTTATGGTTTGCATTTTCTCTTCCATTTCTTGGATCACTTCTAGTCCCACTAGGACCCTATCCTCAAGCCGATCCCAACTCAAGGGCGTTCGACATGGTTGCCCGTAAAGAAACTCAAAAGGCACCATCTTAATGGTGCTCTGGTAATTGTTGTTGTAAATGAATTCCACTAGTGGAAAGAATTCCTCCCAATGCTTTTGTTGGTCCATCACATACATGCACAACATGTCCTCCAAGGTCTGGTTCATTCGTTCAGTCTATCCATCAGTCTTTGGGTGATACGCAATACTAAAGTTAATTTGGGTTCCCAAGGCCTCTTGGAAACTCATCCAAAATCGTCTAGTAAACATCGATCCTCGATCAGATATAATCCTCTTAGGCACACCATGCAACCTCACAATCTCACTGATGAAAACTCTAGCTATGTCAGGTGCCTGATACATCGTATGCATAGGAATAAAGTGAGCACTCTTCATCAGAGTGTCTACTACTACAAAAATCGATTCCTATCTCCTTGTCGTCTGTGGAAATCCATCAATAAAGTCCATCGAAATAACCTCCCATTTCGATTCCGAAATGGTATGTGGTTGTAGTAATCCTGTTGGGTGTCTATGTTCAGCCTTTACCTGCTGACATTCTAGACATATCGCCACATAGTTGACTATGTCGACCTTCATTCCCTTCCGGAAGAATAAGGGTTTAAGGTCTGCCCTCATCTTCGTGACTCCCGAGTGAGCCATGTAAACCGCTCTATGAGCCTGGATCAGGATCAACATCCTAAACTCGTCATTTGGTGGTACGTAAATACAATTTTTAAACCTCATTAAACCAATGCTATCAAATAAAAATCCCTCATATCATGGTACCATCATTGTGTTTTGTCCGATAAAACCCTCAACCTCTTTGTACCAATCGTCGTCACGCTGTAAAGTTAGAATCTTTTCACGTAGATTCATCTGAAGAGGCAACACTGAAAAGATGTGTGGCCTCCAACTCAAAGCATCCACCACTCGGTTCACTATTCCCTTTAGGTAAGTAATCTCAAAGTCGGACTCGCTAAGCAATTTCGACCAACGTCGTTGTCACGCGTTCAGGTCACTTTACGTAAAAATGTATTGTAGTCCACAATGGTTAGTCTTTATTTCAAATTTTCGTCCGACAAGGTAGTGTCTCTAAACCTTCAAGGCATATACGATGGCTAATAACTCCAAATTGTGCGTCGCGTAGTTCTCCTCATGCCTTCTCAGTTTCCTCGAAATGTAAGCAATCACTCGTCCATCTTGCATCAAGACTCCGCCTAAACCTTCCTTGGATGTGTCTATGCATACCAAGAATTCGATGTCCATGTCAGGGACCTTTAGTATTTGCATTGTTGTCAACAACTCCTTAAGCCTCCGAAATGCTTCTGCGCATTTCTCAGTCCAAACAAACTTTTTGTTTTTCTTCTGCAATTCCATGATCGGATTTGCTATCTTCGAAAATCCCTCGACAAACCATCGATAGTATCCTACTAAACCCATAAAGCCACACACTACCATGACATTTGTCGGCGTAGGCCATTCCATAATATCCTCGACCTTGGTTGGGTCCACAGCGATACCTTCATTGGAGATGACATGCCCTAAGTAGTGAATCTTCGATTGGTAAAAAGAGTATTTGGACAACTTCCCATACAGTTTGTGCTCTCGCAGACACTGTAGTACCAAGTTCAAGTGCTCGTTATGCTCCTTCGTCATCCAAGAGTAGATCAAAATATCGTCAATGAATACTTGGACAAACTTGTCCAAGTACTTGCAAAACACCCCGTTCATCAAACTCATAAATACCCCTGAGGCGTTTATCAGTCCAAAAGGTAAAACAGTAAACTCATAATGTCCAAACCTCATATTAAAGGAATTCTTAGGGACGTCATCCTCCTTGATCCACAACTAATGATACCCTGATCGCAAGTCGATCTTGGAGAACACCGTCGCACCCTTCATTTGATCGAACAGATCATCAATTCTCGGTAAGGGATAATGATTCTTGATCATGGCCTTGTTCAGTTGACGATATTCAATGCAAAGACTCCATGATCCATCCTTCTTTCATATTAAAATAGTAGGTGCACCCCATGGTGACATGCTAGGACGTATCAATCCTAGGTCCAACAACTACTTCAGCTGCATTTTTAACTCTTGTAACTCCGGGGTCAACATTCAATAAGGTGTTCTTGCTATCGGTTTCGTCCCCGGTTTCAAGTCTATGGTAAACTCCAACTCCCTCTCCGGCAAAATCCTAGGTAGCTCCTCTAGAAATATATCCACAAACTCCTTCACCACCAGAAGGTGTTCTAGACCTTCCTCTACTCCCTTCTCATTTAGTGCAAGGATCGCATAAAGCTTGCGCCCCTTGCGCATAATCTTCCGTAGATGTAAGGAAGAGATGAATCTTAGGTAAACTCCCTAGTTCCAGCCTACAATCACACATCTCTATCCCTCTTCATCGGCCAAGCTCAATTGTTTCATCTTACAGTTGAGTATTGCCTCATGTGATTCCAACCAATCCATACTAGTCACGACATCATAAGATCCTAATATCATGACGTATAGGTTGGCCCTCGTGACAAACTCTCCCGGGTTAAGGACAGAGCTCGTAACCCTTCCTCTGACTTCTGTTTGGATCCCGAAGCCATCTCTATGAAGCTAAACTTGTTCTATTTGAATGCCTTTACCTTAATCCTTTTTAGTGCTGCACCAGAAATGAAACTCTCGGTAGCACCAGGATGTATCAAAACACTAAGGCTCTGGTAAGCGACAGTACCTATCGTCTCGAGCACAGTCGACTGGTGCTCTGCTTGGCGGTTATTCACTGCTGCATGAATCCGATGGGCCTTGCCCATATCTCCCACGGTAGTGGGTTCGGCTAATCTGAATGCTCTGGTCCTCTCCACAAGACAGTCACGCAGGTAGTGTGGCTCCCCACACATCCAACACCCCTTCTTCGGCCCAATAGTCTCGGTACTCGAAGTAGAATATGATGTCCCACCGGCCTAGAACCCTGGTCTATTCTGCTGAATAGGCGTAAACTATTGTTTCTTCAGGCGATGTTGTTGTTGATGCTGGGGTCCCCGATAAGGTGTCTGCTACTAAGCCATTGGTCGTCGGGGTGTAGTAAATGTGAATCCCCTCTGGAAGCCACGATATCCCAGCGTATGTCTCACTGGTGTCTCGTACTGTTGTGTTCCAGATGAAACCTTCCCTGCTGGTCTCGCTGGAGTTCTGGTTTGACCCCCATTGATAAGCTCCTCCTCTGCTATGAGGGCCTTCTGGACAACATCATGCAAGGTTTGGGGATTCAAAATCCTAACCTTTGAACATAGGATACCGTTAAGGCTAAGCACAAACATGTTGACCTTCAGTTTCTCTGTGTTAAGGTGCAGAGCATATCGGAGTAGCTCCATAAAATGGGCCTCGTACTCAGGCACCGTACGACCTCCCTATCGTAGGGCATTGAATTCATTGAGCTAATGCTCAATGAATTCCTTTGAAAGGTACCTCTCTCGGAATCGTTCCTCGAACAGTTCCCATGACACATTTTCGACGACCATGTTCAGCTGTGGTAAGAGCATGTTCCACCATAGAAGAGTGCTCCCCTTCAGTTGAAATACCACCATGCATACCTTCATGTTGGAGGTATAATCACGAAGTGCGAATCACATCACCATGTTCTCCAACCATGCCTGGGTGGCTGCACCATCTGGGGCACCAAAGAACTCGGGAAATTTGACCTTCTCGAGTTCACGATGAATGCTATTAGTAACAACCAGAGCGCATGGAAAAACCTCAATGGGTGCCGGCGCCCTGGCCTCATCTCTGTCCAAATAGTTGATCAGTGCCTTGGACATGCACTGAAATGATCTCATCATTCCAGCTACATCACCAACTGCTATCTGCTCCTACCCGAGAACATGCTCGTCTCCCTGGGGGTTCGACCCCTCAGGCATGGATGCTACTGGAGGCATCGTGCCTCCTCCCCTAGTACCCCATTGTCTGCCTCCATGACGTCCTCTAACAATGATTACCTACACGCACACAAGTCAACTCGATTAGCAACAGTATAATCAAGCATTCACATCAACGAAAGTCGTAGCAATCCCAAGTCATGGGTTGAACCCCACTCTGATACCATATGTAATGTTCCTCCTTGTTACGATGACAAACCTCTTATAACAAATGTAAAAAAAAAAAATCCTTGTGTGTGCACATGTGTACAAGGATAATAAAGACATCATATTTTGTGTCGCAACACGACGACAAATCATGGCACATGCAACTACGACAACAACATAACAACCTAAGACGCACATCCAGCATCCAGAAGCAAAGAATGACAATCAACCAACAACCAAATAATACTAACAACCCACCCGTCCTACCCTACAATGGTTAGCACCTCCAAGACACATAAGCAATGCTCAAGCACAGGTTCCCATCAATTTTAACCATTTAAGGTCTCAGGGCTGGCGACTGTTCTGAGGAACATGGAGGTGTCTATGTCCCGCCCGACACAAGAATACCAATCAATTAAATGATTACAACCAAGTACCACAATAATTAAATGAACAACCACATCCTCTACAGAAGGCACAAGATAGAATGACTCAGACAATGACCAACCAATATTAAGACAAGGCATTATCTATGACTCAACTAGGATTAATTCAGACCAATTACTCCATTTAATTTCCATTAATCGATGAGTACCTTAAACATAATGTAAATCCAATTAATTGCAATTCCCCATTTACTAATTCATAATAACTGAATGTACTTAGTTCAAGACCTTACATTTTATATGTTAACAAATTCAACAAATTTCAACAACATTACCATAAAATAATAACAACATTACTTTTTGTACAATAACTTTGCCAATAAAATAATAATCACATTACATCTTGTGTGTTATCAATACAATACAATTACAATACCCTTACCATAAAACAATAACAACATTACATTTTATATTATAATAACTTGCAAATAAAATAACAATCACAATACTTCTTGTATGTTACCAATACAATAAATTATAATAACTTACCATAAAACAAAATCAACATTTCAATTTATAATATAATAACCTTGCAAATAAATAACAATAAAATTGCATTACAGTAGCATTACACTTTACCTATTAAAATAACAATATACTACAGTTACAAATTCCATAAGTAATAAATTCAATGACATTATCTTTAGGTATTACAATAATAATATTATAGTAACCTTACATTTACACTTTACTAACACAATTTTGATTATCAATTAACAATAAAATCTAGCAGCGGTACGTGCATGCCAGAACAAAGGGAAACTGATGCGCGTATGCCAGAAATCACACCTCACAGTGGCAACCATCAATGGCAGCTGTCAGAGACCAAAATCAATCGGCAATTTCTAAATTGGCAACTGACGAAAATCGAGAATCAATTCGAAAAAATTCATCCTGAAGGCAAGGAACATCCAATCAACAGTTTGTAGAGGGAGGGTGGGTACTGCATTCACAGAACATAGCCTTAACAATTTGTAGAGGCAAAAATGTGTGAATTTAACACCGTGCACAGGCGAAATGCATGAGATTATCACCGTTTGCAGGGGTGATTGTTAAGAGTTAAAAGCTATATGTTCAAGCATTAAATCGAGTTACAACCAACTCCATGCAGGATCTATGCCTCAATACCCACCTAAAATCACCTCAATCAAGCCCACGTCCAATAGAAGTCAGACTATTGAGCAGTTAAAAGTTTGAGATGAAGGTTGTGTAAGAAGTTGGACATATAGAAACCAATTTTCTTCAAACCTAGCAATGCCTCAGACCTTTACTTGTGCATTGTTGTCCACATTGCACACTTCAGGAGTTCAACAATTTATAATTTTAAAGGAGAGGCGTTACAGTCCGAACAGAGCGATGGGTTGCATAGAATTAGATTTTTAAATATATTCTCACGCTTCAAATTTTAAACTAGCATAAAGTTGTTTAGAGTACGTAACACTGAAGCATAGGCGAACATTCTTTGTTATTCCTGTCTCTGTTCTCCTTGGAAAACGAAAATTAAAAATCTATCTGGTGTGATGGATGACCTTGGGTTCAATACATTTACGGGTGGAACATTCGATGCAAAATCAATGTTCGCGGCATTTAAAAATCATTCCCAGTCGTGGTATTAAGGGTAAAAGTCACAAGAAATACAATGGCGATCATCGAACGCCACAGTCGGCATCGATCAAGCGTTAAGAGATTGTGTGAGTCCATCAAGGTAACATAGAATCAACATTGCATACAATGGTGCATTGTACAGAAGGTAAAACAACCCAATCGATAATAAATCGTTGAGCCTATGAAAATTTCAATAACATAAACGAAGAAGGTATCGTTGTACAGTGACCAAAACATGATATAACTTCGGCAAGCATTAAGAATTGGCATTGCTTCAAGGCAGATCTATTTTCCCAGCTCATGGGATCTAGAAGAATAAAAACCATAATGGTTGGGCATAAGCTATGCCTCTCAATGCTTGCGGTCATCTACAAGTTTCTTCGAAAATGAAGTTAACAAGGTATTTCTGGTGACGACAACCATTGGGGTAAAGTGGGAGAACACAGGGAAAAATCCCTCGATTAAATAAAACCCAAAACCAATAAAAAAAAATTATGTACAAACGCACCAAAAAGGAGGTTTTGCAGCTCCACCATTTACATATCAGAAAATCGTTGAACATCATTCCAGTAAAAAACAATGCTTCCATTCAAATTGCAGACATCTACTTCCGTCCATAATATGTTTTCATTAAAAACTCACACGTAAACCTTCAACAATAAACAATTTCAATAAAATTTCAGAGGGAACCTTAATAAGTCTATCCAATCCATTTCCATCAATAAACAAATCCAAGTGTAAGTCCTAATCATTCTACTCTACAAAATAAACGAGTGTATCGTTGCCTTATCATCCGCCTCGATGATGTCCACGTGCTCCGTGCCGCTCCCGCTCGTCGACCGTCGAGACCTCACTGGTACCTCCCAGCCAATGCTAGGGGTACTCTGCTTCCCCCTTAGCCCCCCGAACCGCAAAGGGCCACACATTATCCAGATGGTATGTCTAGCTTCCATCTCACCTCGCAAGGCCGAGCTACCACTCCTCTCCGATCTGGGAAATCCCAACTCCCACAAGTAAATCAGTCAAGTCAATATTCTGGCAGTGTAACGTTACGCTAACAACCAATCCCCTTCTTCCTTCTCCTCCCTCTCTTTTATATTGTTTTTAAACTTCACTTCTTTCCCTTAATCTCATTAAATTTAAGTTTTAATAAAAATTCCTAAAAATTTCTCCTTCATACAAGTGTCACCCATCCCCCACATTCCTTCAATAATTATTTTCTTTAATTTATTAATTGTCTCATTTCCCTCACCCACCTAGAGTTATTTCTAAATTTACTCCTAGGTGTCCCTAGATTCCCTCACAGGCTTTAAAGGGTTTCCCTATTATGAAGTTGCTAATTTAGTTCCATTTAGAAGGTTCTTAATTGCACATTCTTTACTAAGTTGGTTTCCCTCTTTTTACCATAAGTTCCCCTCTTTCCCCTTTTTATTTGAGCTAGAAAAGCCAGTTGTGCTAATTACCCTCTTTTCACTTTTACTAATAATTTAATACCTTCTTAAATTATAAAAAGTTTAAAATAAATTAATTGCCTCCTTATATTTTATAATTAACCTCTTTTCACTTTTACTAATAATTTAATACCTTCTTAAATTATCAAAAGTTTAAAATAAATTAATTGGCTCCGTATATTTTATATTCAAAGGTTTTCATTTAATTTATTACTCTCTTCATGTTCCTAAAAATTTTATGAAAACCAAAATTATACTCAGTGGTTTTTATTTTAACTTATTATTATTATTATTATTTTATTTTTATATAGATATTTTCTTAAGGGTAGAAATTTTTTTACCCCTAGCGAAGTTTTAGACTTAGAACATAGATTCTGAGCCGGGTGACATTTAATTAGGGAAGTTGTTTAAGAATTCTTAACGTGTTAATTTTCTTAGGTCCATCTAGGTTCATACCTCCATCATTAACAACGCGATGTGCCCTTCAGGACGCACTACGTGCTCCAAGGGTGCCACTCACCTCTTTTGTTTCCTTTGCGCGACGTGCCTTTCAGGACGCACCACGTGCCCTAAGGGTGCCACTCGCCTCTTTTGTTTCTATTGCGTGGCGTGCCCTTCAGGACGCACCACATGTTCCAAGGGTGCCACTCGCCTCTTGACTGATTGGTAGACATCAATAACCCCTCAAGTCAACACTCTGCTAGGTGAACTTGTGGGAGACTAAGGGATTCTAAGGAATAAGTCCCCTGCCTTATTGTGTGCCCCTTAGAATCACTGTGAGAGATTGTCATAGTCTACCCTCATGGCATCGTGGGTCCTCTCGAACTAGGTAATCGTTAACCTATAGTTCGAGCCACGATGGGAGTGCTAGTAGGCTGTGGCAGGGTTGTTGTCCACACCTCTCCCTCAACCTCTCTAGTAGTCATGTGTGGCCCCTTTACTCCATATATGAGTCTGGTCAGCAAGCTATCGTCAGCCTACATCATCAACAAATTAGGTTAGAACATGTCCACATCATATCATCTAATCAAATGTACTAATATCACAGTAAATCAATCAAACCCCAATAGCACACTCCCTGACTCAATCTGGAGTCCAAGGGGTTCCATCGATGCCTTTTCATCCTTAGGGTCCTAAACCCTGCACACTCAGACAAACCGAGTCAATAACACCTGTCTATGTCAATGTAGTAAAACAACATGTCATCTACCCATGATGCATCACAATCAAAGACAAATGTTTTAATATCATAATAATCCAGATCACTTGCGAGAAAGTGTCCTCAAAAAAATAAGTTCACTCAGTGTGCTAGAGCAGGATGTTACAATCACAAAGCACCCGAAATTAATTACACAAGAAACTATAATCTCTTACAGTGAGTGAACCAAGCACATTAAATGTTTACAAGACCAAGCAAAAAAAACAATTTTGTCAACACCCAACAATTCTAAACTAGTCAATGATTACCATCTATTTTAACTTTGGTTACCATTCTAAAAGGGGCACGTCTAATTTACAATTAGCCATTAATTCCCCCTCTAAATTAACAATAAATACAAACAACTTAGCAAGTCTAAGTAAGCAATACTAGAAATATAAACAATAAATACAATCTAACCTGAATTATAATCAAATTAGCAAGTCAAATTTGCAATTTAGTCACCACTCACCAATCTAATTTTAATCCTTATTACAATCTAACTGGGCATTTCTAATTTAATCCAAAATCTCAATCTAACTAGCCATCAACAGTAATTAACAACATTAATAGTATTAAGGTAGAATGATACCATTATAACACTTATGAACAACTTAAATCTCAACATGTTGTCTTAGCTATATTGATCGAACTGAAAGGTAACAACTATCTAATAAGATTAAAGAAAACTGTTGAGAAAGGATAGTGTAATTAAATATGGCTATTTTCACATATCTAAGGTCGTAACACAATTAGGTTCACTTCCCCTAACGTATTCGTACAATTAAGATTACTATAATTAATTAATTCACTGCAATAATAAAAATGCCTTGCAAGCATGGCTGACAAGGCTGAGTAAACAAATCAGCGTTTAGAATAAATCAAGGGAAGGTAAACTCAACTACAGTGATTGTTGTCATAACTTGTTAATAGTTAGTTGGATAAAGCTATAAGAGTTTGCTAAGTAGTAAAAGAAGGTACAGGAAACCCTGAAAACGCGAGTAAAGTATGGATTCGCTGCACCCACCGTCCTCTTTTCATTCTATTAAATTTTTTCACACAACTTACAAGGGTTGCTATCAAGGAAACTAAAACTGTAATCGTTGTCAAGGAAACTAAACTAGTAATCTCTATCCTCCTCAAGGGACTGTCTAGAATCTGTTGTATTTTAAAAAAAAATCTCATCAGCTATGAAACGACTGTCATCAAGGAACTGTGGTCTGTCCAGCGTGAAGTTGTTGGCGAACAGGTAAACTTATAGTCTGAAGGTATATTTCTATCGGTTGGGTGTAGTCAATGTTCAACTCCGGTTATTATTGTATACAATTTAGGAAAAAATCGCGATGGTATTCGCACTATCCCACCATACTATTCAAAATTACACTATGGTTATTCTAACCACAGATCGAATCCCTCTGCCATACGCTGTGGTAACCAATCCAAATTTAATGCACCAACGCATAATCAATTCCAAAGAGAGAGGGTTCATTGGAATGGATTCCACGACCCTGTCCAAATTAACCAAATATTTTACCATCGAGACACACGAAAGAGCTACGGAAGTTGGGTCGTTGCCTAGACTATGGCAATCATGCATGCACACACAGATAAGTTGCATAACCCCCCCAAAAAACATGAAGTTGTCAATCAATCCATGAGCATGCATGTACTGGCTGAGTAGTAGCTACTGCTAGGTCGTGGGTCACACGCTAATAAATTAGAGGTTGGGAGATGGTTGGAGCACCCAGGTAAGGAGTTTATATCTGGAGTGGAACTATTATTTAGATTACAAAAAAATATTGTATGAAAAGAGAAGTTAAGCGCTTGCATAATCTAGGAACCGAACCTGCACTAAGATAAGATTTGCGTAGAATGAAACACTAGCCAGGTGTGAGATAACCACAGGGAAAAACTTCGTCCTTAACCGTTAAAATCAAGGGAAGGATTCGAAACTAGACTGGAAAACATCGCAGACAGAGAAATAACATAGAACACTTAACCAATTCGGTGTCCCCAAATAAAATGCAGAATTTAGAATATTTAATTGTTATTCCATTTTCAAGATGCCAATATAAAATGCAGAAGGGAACTGAATAAGTCTGTCCAATGCCAGAATACCAAATGTAAAAAATACAGACATAAGGTCAATTCATTTTCCAGCCAAAATACCCATACAGCTCAAACAATAGTGAGAGAAGCGCAAGAATCCAAAGGGAAGGGTCATGGAAAGATTGCAGGGATAACAAACACTACGCAAGAGTTCCATACACAGAGACACTTTTTACTAGAAGGCACAAACAACAATCGACCAAGAACAATAACAGAGGTAGACGACTGACGAGATAATCCTTCGCTCATCATCCTCACACATAAAAGCAAGGCTTTGAGATCCATAGGTCTTTTAACGCTAAGGTGACAATCGTAGATCAGGCTCCTGGCCGACTGCTTAGGCAAGGACTGGTGAGCTAGGGATGAAGGCTAAACCACCCGAAGGTCACAAAAAACACAACGCGGTGGTCATGACATCTGGGAAAATGAAGTTCATGGGAAAACAATCAACCAATCAATCAGCTAGGCTATAAAAATTTCAAACATGAAACTAGACAACCAGTTTACCTACCCTGTAAACATGCAGATCCAAATCATAAATCCTACAACAATCTACCAATCAAACAAAGAAAGTATATTGTTTCCTATTCGCCCGCTCCGAGTGTCATCTGCGCGCTCCATGCAACTCCCACTCGCCGACCGTCGAGACTTCACCGGTACCTCCAAGCCAACGCTAGGGGTACTATTCTTCCCCCTTAGCCCCCCGAGCTGCAAAGGGGCCATACACACTATCCAGAGAATTTGACTAGCTCCCATCTCACCTCGCAAGGCCGAGCTACCACTCCTTTCCGAGCTGGGTATCCCAACTCCCACAAGTAAATCAGTCAAGTAGATATTTCTGCAGCGTAACGTTACACAAATAGAAGATGATTTTTCCTCCTTCTCCTTCCTTCATTTTATAGAGCTTTGAACTTCCTCTCTTTCCTAAAATCTCATTTAATTAAAGTTTTAAAAATAAATTCCTAAAAAATCTTCTCCGGACAAGTGTCACCCATCCCCTTCATTCCTCAATTATTTAATTTCTTTAATTAATTAATTATCTTATTTCCCTCACCCACCTAGAGTTACTCCTAGAATTACTCCTAGGTGTCCCCAAATCTCTTACAGGTTTTAATAACTTTCTTTTTTATTAAATTGCTTGTTCAGTTTAAATTAGGAAGCTCTTAAATGGTAGATACGTTTTCTAGGTTTGACTTTCCACTTTTCCCTATGTTTCCCCCTTTTTCCCTTTTTAGTTTACCTATTTTCCTAGTTTCCTAAATTTTTAGATTTTCCCTCTTTCCCCTTTTTAATTAGAACTCAAAAAGGCAGGTGTGGAAATTAACCCCTTTTTCCCTTTTCTCATTTAATTAATATTTTAAAATTATCAAATTAGTAAAACCATTTATTCCAACAGATTTATTATATTTTTTTTGAATAAATTAAATTTCTTATTCCCTTCATGTTACAAGATTTAACTAAAGTCATAATTACTATTTATGTGGTTTTTATTTTTATTATTTTTATTGTTATATTTTTTTTTATAGAGAGATAAAATTTTACCACCAGCATAGTTTAGACTTAAACCTTAAATTTTCGTATAGGGCGACATTTAATTAGGGAAGTGGTTTTTAAAAATTTTCTTAACATGTTATCCATCCTAAGGCCATCTAGGTTCATTCCTCTATCATCAACAACACAACGTTCCCTTCATGACACACTAGGTGCTTCAAAGGTTCCACTCACATCATTTGTTCCCTTGCACGATGTGCCCTTCAAGATGCACCACATGCTCCAAGGGTGCCACTCGCCTCTTGAATAACTTGGTAGACATCAATAACCCCTAGAGTCAACACTCCGCCAAGTGAACTTGTGGGAGACTAAGTGCTTCTAAGGAATAAGGCCCCCGCCTTATTGCCTACCCCTTAGAATCATCATGAGCAACTATTGCAGTCCGCCCTCATGACATCGTGGGTCCTCTCGAACTAGGTAATTTTTAACCTACAGTTTGATCCATGACGGGAGTGCTAGTAGGCTGTGGCAGGGATGTTGTCCACACCTCTCCCTCAACATCTTTGGTAGTCATGAGTGACCCCTTTACTCCATACGTGAGTCTGGTCGGCAAGCTATCATCAGCCTGCATCATCAACAAATCATGTCAGAATATATCCATATCATATCATCTAATAAGATGCACTAATATCATAATAAAGACAATCAAATCCAAATGTTACACTCCCTGACTCGATCTAGAGTCCAAGGGGTTCCATCGATGCCTCTGCATCCTCGAGGTCCAAAATCCTGCACACTCAGTAAACCAAGTTAATAGCACCTATCTATGTCAAAGCGGTAAAACAACATGTCATCCACCCGTATCACCTCATAATCAAAATCAAAATTTTTAATAGCATAATAATCCAGATCACTTGCGAGCAAGTGTCCTCAAAGAATAAGTTCGCTCAGTGCGCCAGAGCAGGATGTTACATACACCCCTCTTGGTATAAACTTCATCCCGAAGTTTCACAGTATAAATGCCAAAATAAATTGTATCGTATGTCTATCTATCAAACAAAAATGGAAACCGTTGGCGCATATCATATGCATCCTCCCAGGTCGCCGAGTGCAGACTATAATTGTCCCACTAGACCTTGACCGGATCTACCGTTCAACGTCGTAGTTGTCAAACGTGATGATCCAAGATGCAGACCGGCTCAGCCATGAGCGCTCCCTCGTCTGATACCTGCAAGGAACTCATGTCAATAACATGTGTAGGATCGCTAATATAATGTCTCAAAATAGATACATGCAAAACATCGTGCATACGCCTCAAAGAATCAGGCAAGGCTAGTTGATAGGCCACGGGCCCCTTTCTCTCCACAATCTCAAAAGGTCCCACGAACCTAAGAGAGAGTTTATCTCCCTTCCCAAACTTGATCAAACTCTTATGAGGTTTAACCCGCAATAAGACTCGATCGTCGACCTCGTAACTACGGTCAACATGGTGTGCATCGGCATAGCTCTTCTGTCGATCCTGTGCTTCTTTAATCCTGTATCTTATTGTTTGCATTTTCTCTTCCATTTCTTGGATCGCTTCTGGTCCCACCCATTCCCTATCCTCGAGCCAATCCCAACTCAAAGGCGTCTAACATGGTCACCCATAAAGAAACTCAAAAGGCGCCATCTTAATGATGCTATGGTAACTGTTGTTGTAAGCGAACTCCACCAGTGGTAAGAATTCCTCCCAATGCTTTTTTTGGTCCATCACATACATGCACAACATGTCTTGCAAGGTTTGGTTCATTCGTTTGGTCTGCCCATCAGTCTCCGAGTGATATGCAGTATTAAATTTAAGTTGGGTTCCCAAGGCCTCTTGGAAACATGTCCAAAATCATCCAGTAAACATCGATCCTTGATCGAATATAATCCTCTTCGACACACCATGCAGCCTCACAATCTCACTGATGAAAACTCTAGCTATGTCAAGTGCTTGATACATCATACGCACAGGAATAAAGTAAGCACTCTTCGTCAAAGTGTCTACTACTATGAAAATCGAGTCATGTCTCCTTGTCGTCAGTGGCAATCCAACAATAAAATCCATCGAAATAACCTCCCATTTTGATTTTGGAATAGCATGTGGTTGCAGTAATCCTGCTGGGTGTCTATGTTCAGCCTTTACTTGCTGACATTCTAGACATCTGACCACATAGTTGACTATGTCTACCTTCATTCCCTTCCAGAAGAATAAGGATTTAAGGTCTGCCCTCATCTTCGTGACTCTCGGGTGAGCCATGTATTCTATGAGCCTCGCTTAGGATCAACATCCTCAACTCGTCATTTGGTGGTACGTAGATCCAACCTTTAAACCTCAATAACCCATCATTATCAAATGAAAATCCCTCAACTCATGGTACCATCATTGTGTTTTGTCTGATAAAACCCTCGACCTCTTTATAATAGTCATCATCACACTGTAAAGTTAGAATCTTTTCATGTAGATTCATTAGAAGAGGCAGCACCGAAAAGATGCATGGTCTACGACTCAATGCATCTGCCACTCGATCACTGTTCCTTTTATGTATGTAATCTATAATTCATACTCGCTAAGAAATTCCAACCAACATCATTGCCATGCGTTCAGGTCACTTTGCGTAAAGATGTGTTGTAGTCCACAATGGTCAGTCTTTAGTTCAAATTTTTGTTCAACAAGGTAGTGTCTCCAAACCTTCAAGGAATATACGATGGCTAACAACTCCAAATCGTGCATCGCGTAGTTCTCTTCATGCCTTCTCAGTTTCCTCAAAATGTAAGCAATCACTCATCCATATTGCATCAAGACCCCACCTAATCCCTCCTTGGATGCGTCATTGCATACCAAGAATTCTATGTCCATGTCAGGGACCTTTAGTATTGGTGTTGTTGTCAACAATTCCTTGAGCCTCCGAAAGGCTTCCGTGCATTTCTCAGTCCATACTAACTTCTTGTTCTTCTTCTACAACTCCGTGATCAGACTTGCTATCTTTGAAAATTCCTCGACGAATCGTCGATAGTATCCTGCTAAACCCATGAAGCTACACACTTTTGAGACATTCATCGGCGCAGGCCATTCCATGATAGCCTCAACCTTTGCTAGATCCACGGCGATGCCTTCGTTGGAGATGACATGCCCTAAGTAGTGAATCTTCGTTTGATAAAATGGGTATTTGGACAACTTCCCATACAATTCGTGCTCTCGCAGACACTGTAGTACCAAGCGCAAGTGCTCGTCATGCTCCTACGTCGTCTGAGAGTAGATCAAAATATTGTCATTGAATACTTGGACGAACTTGTCCAAGTACTCACGGAACACCCCATTCATCAAACTCATAAATACCCCTGGGGTGTTTGTCGATCCAAACGGTAAAACAATAAACTCATAATGTCCAAACCTTGTCTTAAAGGCAGTCTTAGGGACGTCATCCTCCTTGATCCAGAACTGGTGATACCGTGATCGCAAATCGATCTTGGAGAACACCGTCACACCCTTCATTTGATCAAACAGATCATCAATTCTCAGCAACAGATACTGATTCTTGATCATGGCCTTGTTCAATTGACAATAGTCAATATAGATCCTCCACGACCCATCCTTCTTCCATATGAAAATAACAGGTGCACCCCACGGTGACACACTAGGACGTATCAGTCCCAGGTCCAACAACTCCTTCAATTGCATTTTCAACTCTTGTAACTACGGGGTTGACATCCGATAAGGCATTCTTGTTATCGGTTTAGTCCCTAGTTTTAGGTCTATGGTAAACTCCAATTCCCTCTCTGGTGGCATCCTAGGTAACTCCTCTAGAAACACATCCACAAACTCTCTCACTACCTTAAGGTGTTCTAAAGCTTCTGCTACTCCCTTCTCGTTTAACGCAAGGATCGCATAAATCTTGCACCCCTTGGGCATGCTCTTCCAAAGTTGCAAGGAAGAGATGAACCTCAGGGAAAATCCCTAGTTCCGACCTACAATTACACGTATCTATCCCTCGTCATCGACCAAGCTCAATCGTTTTGTCTTACAGTTGAGTATCGCCTCATGCGATTCCAACCAATCCATACCAATCACAACATCATAAGATTTTAAGATCGTAACGTATAGGTTGACCCTGGTGACAAACTCTCCCAAGTTAAGGACACAGCCCGTAACCTTTCCTCCAACCTTCTGTTTGTCTCCCGAATCCATCTCCATGAATCTAAACTCATCCCGTTCGACTGCATTTACCTTAATCCTTTTTAGCGCTACACCAGAAATGAAATTCTCAGTAGAACTGGGATCTATCAAAATACTATGGGTTTGGTCAGCAACGGTACCTATCGTCTCGAGCACTATCGACTGATGCTCTGCCTAGCGGTTATTCACCGCTGCATGAATCCGATGGGCCTTGCCCATATCTCCCATGGTAGTGGGTCTGGATGACCCGGACGCTCTGGTCCTCTCCACAGAGAAGTCATGCTGGTAGTGTGGCTCCCCACATGTCCAACACCCCTTCTTCAGCCCAGTGGTCCTAGTGCCTGAAGTAGAAGATGACGGCCCAACGGCCCAGTACCCTGGTATGTTCTGTTGAACAGGCCTAAATTGTTGTTTCTACGAGTGACGCTACTGTTGATGTTGTGGTACCCGATAAAGTGTCCGTTGTTGAGGTGTCGATCGCCAAGGTGTAGTGAAAGTGGATCCCCTCTAGAAGCCATGATATCCCGACATATGTCTGGTTGGTGTCGGATGTTGCTATGCTCCAGATGAAACATGCCCTGCTAGTCTCGCTGGAGTCCTGGTTTGACCACCACTGATAAGCTACTCCTCTGCTATGAGGGCCTTCTGGACAACATCATGCAAGGTTTGAGGCATCAAAATCCTAACCTTTTCATGTAGGTTGTCGTTAAGGCCGAACACAAACCTTTTGACCTTAAGTTTCTCAGTGTTAAGGTGTGAAGCATACCGGAGTAGCTCCATAAAATGGGCCTCGTACTCAGGCACCCTACAACCTCCCTGTCGTAAGGCGTTAAACTCATTAAGTTGACGCTCAATGAATTCCTCTGAAATGTACCTCTCTCTAAACCATTCCTCAAATAGTTCCCATGACACGTCTTCGACGACCATGTTCAAGTGCGGTAGGAGCGTCTTCCACCAAAGAAGAGCGCTCCCCTTCAGTTGAAAGACCACCATGTGGAACTTCATGTTGGAGGTATAATCATGAAGTGTGAAGCACATCGCCATGTTCTCCAACCATGCCTCGGTGGCTACGCCATATGGGGCACCAAATAACTTGGGAAATTTAACCTTCTTGAGTTCACGATGAATGCTACCAGTACCGACCGGAGCACGCGACGAAACCTCAGCGGGTGTTGGCACCCTGGCTTCATCTCTGTCCAAATGGTTGATCAGTGCCTTGGACATGCACTGAAAAGATCTCATCATTCCAACCACATCACCAACTCCTATCTTCTCCTATTTGAGAACATGCTCGTCTCCCTAAGGGTTAGACCCCTTAGGTGTGGATGCTACTGGAGGCGTCGCGCCTCCTCCCGTAGCACCCCATCGTCTGCCTCAGCTGCATCCTCTAACCATGATTACTTGCATGCACACAAGTCAACTCGATCAGCAATAGTATAATCAATCATATCAATGAAATCAGTAGTGATCCCAAGTCAAAGGTTGAACCTGCTCTGATACCATATGTAACGAACCTCCCTTTTCGTCATGACATCAAGACTCGCATAACAAGTGAAATTTTTTTTTATTTTTTTTTGTGTGTGTAGGAAGGTAATAATGACATTATACTCAACATCACAACACGACAATGAACCAACACATGCAGCTCACATGACAACAACATAACTACCAATCAAAAACACATCAAGCACCTGGAGGCAACATACGACATTCAACCGATGAGGAATAACAATGACTACCCACCCGTCCTACCCTGCAATGGTTAAGACCTCCAGGACACATAAGTAATGTTCAATCCCAGGTTCCATTCTATTTTGACCATTTAAGGTATTAGGGCTAGCGACTGTTCTGAGGAACAAGGAGGTGTTTACATCCCACCCGACATAACCAGACCAAGACTACTAAGCTAAAGACAATCACCCTAACATCACAACGCACCCGAAATTAATTACACAAGAAACTAGAATCTCTTACAGTGAGTGAACCAAGGACATTAAATGTTTACAAGAGAAAGTATGAACATTATTTAGAATGAACATCAACGCCCTCAACGGGAAGCGCAAGAAAAAAAAATGATTTTTTCAACACTGAACAAGTCTAAACTAGTCAATGATTACCATCTATTTTAACTTTGGTTACCATTCTAAAAGGGGCACATCTAATTTACAATTAGCCATGAATTCCCCCTCTAAATTAACTTTAAATACAAACAACTTAGCAAGTCTAAGTAAGCAATACTAGAAATATAAACAATAAATACAATCTAACCTGAATTATAATCAAATTAGCAAGTCAAATTTGTAATTTAGTCACCACTCACCAATCTAATTTTAATCCTTATGACAATCTAACTGGGCATTTCTAATTTAATCCAAAATCTCAATCTAACTAGCCATCAACAGTAATTAACAACATTAACAGTATTAAGGCAGAATGCTACCATTATAACACTTATGAACAACTTAAATCTCAACATGTTGTCTTAGTTATATTGACCAAACTGAAAGGTAACAACTATCTAATAAGATTAAAGAAAACTTATGAGAAAGGACAGTGTAATTAAATATGGCTATTTTCACATATATAAGGTCGTAACACAATTAAGTTCATTGCCCCTAACCCAGTCATACAGTTAAGATTACTATAATTAATTAATTCACTGCAATAATAACAATGCCTTGCAAGCATGGCTGACAAGGCTGAGTAAATACAACGTCGTTTAGAATAAATCAAGGGAAGGTAAACTCAACTACAGTGATTGTCGTCATAACTTGCTAATAGTTAGCTAGATAAAGATATAAGAGTTTGCTAAGTAGTAAAAGCAGGTACAGGAAACCCTAAAAATGTGAGTAAAGTACAGATTCGTTGCACCCACCATCCTCTTGTCATTCCATTAAATTTTGTCACACAACTTGTAGGGGTTGATATCAAGGAAACTAAACCAGTAATCGCTATCCTCCTAAAGGGACTGTCTAGAATATGTTTTATTTTAAAAAAACATATCGTCAACTATGAAACAGCTGTCATCAAGGAACTGTGGTCTGTCTAGCGTGAACTCAACTATAGTGATTGTCGTCATAACTTTCTAATAGTTAGCTGGATAAAGATATAAGAGTTTGCTAAGTAGTAAAAGCAGGTACAAGAAACCCTAAAAATGTGAGTAAAGTACAGATTCGCTGCACCCACCATCCTCTTGTACAGATTCGCTGCACCTGTTGTCCTCTTGCAGGGGTTGATATCAAGGAAACTAAAACCGTAAACATTGTCAAGGAAACTAAACCAGTAATCGCTATCCATCTAAAGGGACTGTCTAGAATCTGTTGTATTTTAAAAAAAAATCTCGTCAACTATGAAACAACTGTCATCAAGAAACTGTGGTCTGTCCAAGTAAACTCAACTACAGTGATTGTCGTCATAACTTGCTAATAGTTAGCTGGGTAAAGCTATAAGAGTTTTCTAAGTAGTAAAAGCAGGTACAGGAAACCCTAAAAATGTGAGTAAAGTACAGATTCGTTGCACCCACTGTCCTCTTGTCATTCCATTAAATTTTGTCACACAACTTGCAGGGGTTTATATAAAGGAAACTAAAACTATAAACGTTGTCAAGGAAACTAAACCAGTAATCGCTATCCTCCTAAAGGGACTGTCTAGAATCTGTTGTATTTTTAAAAAAAATCTCGTCAACTATGAAACAACTGTCATCAAGGAAGTGTGGTCTTTCTAGTGTGAAGTTATTGGTGAATAGGTAAACTTACATTATGAAGGTATACTACTATCGGTTGGGTGTAGTCGATGTTCAACTCTGGTTGTTATTATTGTATACCATTTAGGCGAAAATCGCGATGGTATTCACGCTATCCCACCATATTATTCAAAATTACACTATGGTTATTCTAACCATATATCGAATCCCTCTACAATACGATGTGGTAACCAATCCAGATTCAATGCGCCAATGCATAATCGATGCCAAAGAAAGAGGGTTTGTTGGAATGGATTTCACGACCCTGTCCAAATTAACCAAAGATTTTACCATCGAGCCACAAGTGAGAGCTATGAAATTTGGGTCACTACCAAGCCTACGATGATCATGCATGCACACACAGATATGTTGCATAACCCCCCCAAAAAAATGTGAAGTTGTCAATCAATCCAGGAGCACGCATGTACTGGCTAAGTAGTAGCTACTGCTAGGTCGCGGGTCACATGCTAAGAAATTAGAGGTTGGGAGATGGGTGGAGCACCCAGGTAAGGAGTTTATATCTGGAGTGGAATTGTTATTCAGATTACAAAAAAATAATGTATGAAAGGAGAAGTTAAGCACTTGAATAATCCGGGAACCGAACCTGCACTAAGATAAGATTTGCGTAGAATGAAACACCATCCAGGTGTGACATAACTACAGGGAATAACTTCGCCCTTAACCGTTAAAAGCAAGGGAAGGATCCGAAAATAGATTAGAAAACATCGCAGACAGAGAAATAACACAGAACGCTTAACCAATTCGGTGTCCCCAAATAAAATGCAGAATTTAGAATATAAAATGCCAATATAAAATGAAGAAAGGAACTCAATAAGTGTGTCCAATGCCATAATACCAAATGTAAAAAATGCAGACATGAGGTCAATTCATTTTCCATCCAGAATACCCATATAGCGCAGACAATAGTGAGAGAAGCGCAAGGATCCAAAGGGAAGGGTCATCGAAAGATTCCAGGGATAACCAACACTACGCAAGAATTCCATACACAGAGACACTTTTTGCTAGAAGGAACAAACAAAAATCGACCAAGAAAAATAACATAGGTAGACAGTTGAGGAGATCGTCCTTCGCTCATTATCCTCGCACAGAAAAATGGGGCTTTAAGATCCATAGGTCCTTCAACTCTAAGGAAACGACCGTAGATCAGGCTCCTTGCCGACTGCTTAGGTGAGGAATGGTGAGCTAGGGATGAAGGCTAAACCACCTGAAGGTCACAAAAAACACAACGAGGTGGTTAAGACATGTGGGAAAACGAAGGTCATGGGAAAACAATCAACCAATCCATTAGCTAGGCTATAAAAATTTAAGTCATGAAACTAGACAACCAGTTTACCTACCCTGTAAACATGCAGATCCAAATCCTAAATCCTACAACAATCTACCATTCAAACAAAGAAAGTGTATCATTTCTTGTTTGCCTGCTCCGAGTGTCGTCTGTGCGCTCCGTGCAACTCCCGCTTGTTGACCATCGAGACTTCACCGGTACCTCCCAGCCAAAGCTAGGGGTACTCTTCTTCCCCCTTAGCCCCCCGAGCGACAAAAGGGCCACACACACTATCCAAAGATTTCTACTAGCTCACATCTCACCTCGCAAGGCCGAGCTACCACTCCTCTCTGAGCTGGGTATCCCAACTCCCACAAGTAAATCAATCAAGTATATATTTCTACAGCGTAACATTACGCAAATATAAGATGATCTTTCCTCCTTCTCCTTCCTTCATTTTATAGAGTTTTGAACTTCCTCTCTTTCCTAAAATCTCATTTAATTAAAGTTTTAAAAATAAATTCTTAAAAATTCTTCTCCAGACAAGTGTCACCCATCCCCTTCATTCCTCCATTATTTAATTTCTTTAATTAATTAATTATCTTATTTCCCTCACCCACCTAGAGTTACTCCTAGAATTACTCCTTGGTGTCCCTGAATCTCTTACAAGTTTTAATAACTTTCCTTTTTACTAAATTGCTTGTTGAGTTTAAATTAGGAAGCTCTTAAATGGTAGATACTTTTTCTAAGTTTGACTTTCCACTTTTCCCTATGTTTCCCCCTTTTTCCCTTTTTAGTTTACCTCTTTTCCTAGTTTCCTAAATTTTTAGATTTTCCCTCTTTCCCCTTTTTAATTAGAAATGAAAAAGGCAGGTGTGGAAATTAACCCCTTTTTCCCTTTTCTCATTTAATTAATATTTTAAAATTATCAAATTAGTAAAACCATTTATTCCAATAGATTTATTATATTTCTTTTTGAATAAATTAAATTTCTTATTCCCTTCGTGTTACAAGATTTAACTAAGGTCATAATTACTATTTATGTGGTTTTTATTTTTATTATTTTTATTGTTATTATTATTTTTTTTTTTTTATAGAGAGATAAAATTTTACCACAAGTATAGTTTAGACTTAAACCTTAAATTTTCGTACAGGGTGATATTTAATTAGGGAAATGGTTTTTAAAAAAATTCTTAACACATTATTCGTCCTAAGGCCATCTAGGTTCATTCATCTATCATCAACAACGTGACATGCCCTTCAGGGTGCACTAGGTGCTCCAAGGGTGCCACTCGCCTCATTTGTTCCCTTATGCGATGTGCCCTTCAGGATGCATCATGTGCTCCAAGGGTGCCACTCACCTCTTGACTGACTTGGTAGACATCAATACTGTTGGAAAAACTAAGACAACTGAGACGGGGGGGTGAATCAGTTGTTTATGAGCTTAAACAATTTTATACCTTTTAAACATTATTAATCTTCCTTCAAGTGATCATCAACAATATACGACATATTGACAGTAAAAGTAAAGACCATCAATCACACATAAAGTACACACAAAGACAGATTTTCACGAGGAAACCCATAAAGGGAGAAAACCTCTTCTTCTTCTTCGAAATGATAGGCAGTCTTTTTCAGTTATGTACATCATTTACAATTGAGCACCAACTCAATGTGAGGATTCTACCTCTGTTTTACAAGCTGCAACTTGTTTGAGAGCTCCAACTCTCTGGTTTCTCTAGCACCCACTAGAAGGAAGCACCAAATCCCTAAGTATTCCAGCACCAACTGGATGGAAGCACCAAATTCCTGAATGTTCCAGCACCAACTGGATGGAAGCACCAACTTCCAGTTACACAGGCCCCAACCTGTATAACAGAGAACACTTGTTCTCCCTAGCACCACCCTTCCACCCTGGTTTCTCTGGCTGCAACCAGATGGAAGCTACAACTCCCTGTGTTCAAGCACCCACTTGAACCTCTGAGGACAACAGTCCTCCCGATCACCTCCCAACCTCCCTATAAAACTAAAGGATGAATACACATACAATTTATGCAGATAAATCACTTCTTACCATTCTTTTTCTGTTCTGTAATTCTTCTCATTCTCTATCCATCCAGCAAGTCTCCTATGCATCACATTGTTCTGTCATTCTGCTCTTCTTCTGCTTTCTCTATCATTCTGCTCTGCTCTATCGTTTTGCTCTCCTTCTACTCTGCTATATCATTTTGCTCTGCTGTACCATTCTCCTCTGCATATCATCTCATTCTGTACCTCATTTCAAATGTCACACCACTCATCTCTTTCTTGTTGTTTCGTTCTTTTTCCATCCAGAACAGCCAACTCGACATTGTCTGTTTAATCTCCTTTTATACACACGAGCACAATGTTTCAACTTCCCAACTCCTTGGGAAAGATGACGACAACTGTCCAGCCAACCGAAACGCCAGACGATCAACAACTAATTTGCAATCATGAGTTTTACTAAACAGATTTGTAACTAAAAGTGTTAAGTGTGTGTGGAAGAAAAGTAACCCTCCAATCACATTCAAACGTTATTCACACCGTTGGATAATCTTCATGATTCTTGCCTTTTAAATTGGGTTTCGGCATTCTTCATGTTAAATGTTCTTTTCACTTATAAATCGCGATACACAAAATTCCATAAATCGGTCAAATCAACAATCCATGTGAAATCTTCACTCAATGGCTACGATTGTGTCACGATATCGCATATCGTGATTTCGGCATTTTCTGTTGGTGTTCTTGTCTCCTTGATATCGCAATTCGCGAAACTCCGACGTAGAGTTTGATCAACGGTCCAGGTGCGATCTTGACTCAACGGTTACGATTGTGTCGCGATATCGCGTTTCGCGATTTCAGAAGTCTCGTTGCATTTGTTTACCTTCCATTCCATGTTGCGATCCCCGAAACTCCAACATGGTCTAGAATCAATGGTCTAGATTAAATCCTGCTCTGACGGCTCAGATTACATTGCGATTTCGCATATCACAAAATCGACACTTCTGATATCAAGTGACTTTGTCATTTCTAAGTTCCGATCCCCGATGCCGATGCACCCCTTTCCACGCGCTAGCCCTGCTGGCTATAGGCCTTAGCCCATATGACCATCAACACATGACCTCGGTCAAACCTCTCATCGGGGTTTCATCATTTTCGATGTCACCAAGCACATGCCTACGGAATTCCCAATCCTCCAATCCCCGATTCTCTGATGAAGGAAATCAACGGTCCAGATCTCATTCTTGCATTAACGGCTGCGATCAAATCGTGAAATCACATATCGTGATTTTGGGGTTTTCGTTGTCAAGTGTATTGGACATTTCAAAGTCTCGATCCCCGATTCTCTGATGAAGCCTTCTGTTGAGCTTCTCCCGGTGGCACCCGATCATTGCCACGCTTATCTCCCTCATAGCTTCTAAATATCTGACGGCTGACGGGTCTCTGCTTTCGATCTGACGGCTCGGATCCTCTCTCCGACAAGGGTTGTAAACTGCGGTCCAGATTCATTTTGGATTCAATGGTTATGAGTGAACCGTTATCTTGTTGCAATCTGTCTGATATAAACCCATCAATGACAACAACCATTCGCTATCTACAAATTTTCCATCAATGACAACAACTCTCAACATGCATTGGCTTCTTGTTCAATAATTGTCAAAAAATAACCCTTGGAGTCAACACTCCACCAGATGAACTTGTAGACTAAGCGCTTCTAAGGAATAATTACCCCGCCTTATTACACGCCCCTTAGAATCATCGTGAGCGACTGTCACAGTCTGCCCTAACGGCATCGAGGGTCCTCTCGAACTAGGTAATCCTATAGTTCGAGCCACGGCAGGAGTGCTAGTACGTTGTGGAAGGGTTGTTGTCAAAACCTCTCCCTCGACATCTCTGGTATTCGTGCGTGACCCTTTTACTCCATATGTGAGTCTGGTCGACAAGCTATCATCAACCTACATCATCAACAAATCACGTCATAATATATCCATATTATATCATCTAATCAGATGCGCTAATATCATAGTAAAGAGAATCAAATCCCAATGTTACACTCCCTGACTTGATCTGGAGTCCAAGGGGTTCCATCGATGCCTCTACATACTCGAGGTCCAAAATCCTACACACTCAGTAAACCGAGTCAATAGCACCTATCTATGTCAAAGCGGTAAAACAACACGTCATCCACCCATATCGCCTCATAATCAAAATAATAATCCGGATCACTTACGAGAAAGTTTCCTCAAAGAATAATTTTTCTCAGTGTGCCAGAGCGGGATGTTACAAATATTTATTTATTTTCATGCTTGGAATATTTTTTTTTATTTAGTGTATAAATATTTTATGCATAGAAATTTGCACAAAGAGTTTAAACGCAAAGAGAAGACCCATATTATATTGGTTCAGAGTAATATTTGATCGAGGTTGAAAGATGAAATGGGATTCATTACATCTAAGCTTTCTCTATCTGGGAGGATCAAAACTAGACAATGTCATATATATCTAAGGATGGATCAACAACCGGACACTGTCATATATATTTAAGGATGAGATTGATGTTATTTGAAATTCAATTTTTTTTTTTTTTAAAATTAGGGTTTATATATTGTTTATGGTTAATTTTTCGTACTTTTTCCCAAAAACAATTAAGCCAATTTCCATTTTTTATAAAAGTGATTCACCCAAATTCTATAGAATAAAATTATTTCACTATTAAAGGAAACATGTTCATGACACCACGACAATCGAATCCTAAAAAGAGGACTTTCTACGGGGTACCACTGCATCAACAACATCATCGCTCGCAGTAACAACAATTTAGGTCGGTTCATCAAAATAGACTAGGATCTCAGACTGGTAGGCCAACAACTTCTACTTCGGGGACCAGGAGTACTGGAATAAAGAACAGATTTTGGACATGTGGAGAACCACATTACCAACAAGCCTATCCTATTGATAAGGTTATGGTGGTCGAATCAACAAGACCCACTATAGTGGGAGATTTGGGAAAGGCCCACGAGATTCATGCAATGGTGAATAACCACTAGGCCGAGTACCAGTCCACTATGCTCGAGACGTCAGGTACAATCGTCGACCAAACTTTTAGTCTTTTTATAGATCTAGGTGCTACCAAGAGATTTATTTTTAGTGGAGTGATAAAAAGAATTAAGGTAAAGGCAGTTGAGTAGGACGAGTTAGGTATGTATAAATGGATTCTAGTGCTAAACAAAAGGTTGGAGGAAAGGTTACAGATTTGACGGCAACCGCACTCTCAGCAGGCGGTCACTCCACCAGGACCTTCTCACTCTACGGCCCGAAGAGCCGTTGCTCTTCTAACCCCTCCTCGGGAGTTCTATCACCCACAGTCTTCTCGGGAACCTTCCCTTTCGGAACTCGGGAAGTCGGGTTTCGCGGACTCGCGAACCTGGTGCGCACCTTCAGTGCAACATAAGACCTCTGAATCCCGATCCGTGATGTCAACGGTCAACACTCTCTGCCTCGGGGATCTTCCTATTGGGAAATCGGCGGGTGAGAGGTAGGGTGATACTTACCTTTTGAATTCCCGAACACCGATATGCCGATGTGCCCCCACGCATCTCCCACTGACGTCCGGGTCCCACACTGCCACGTCACGTCGGGATTTCACGACTCGCGGATCCACGGCTCCAAACTCCTGCTTTTGGAAACCCCGAGTGCCGAAAGTCCGATACTCCAGATTTGTGCCACCTATCCGCGCTCGGATCAACGGCCTCGATCAAATCGGGAAATCGCCCTTCGCGATTTCAATGTGCATGGGATCCTTTCCCTCGCCAATCCCGATTTGCCAATGAGCGATGGAAATGGTTCTCCGTGCACTTGCGGCTTAAACCCCTCGCTGCTCCTTCCAGATCTGACGATCCACGGAATCTCGTGGAACTGTCCGACGATTTCAAGTCGTCGATTCTCTTCCTCTAAGAAGAGTCTGCTGCTCCGCCACCTTCTCCTGTGCGGCCCCTGCTGAATCAGATTTTCAATGGACCAAAGGGGCTATCCCTTCTGAGCTCCGTCCTCTGAATACCTTCAGTGGTCCCTCATGCACTCCTCTTGCCCTTCAACCTTCCCCCACTCTCC
>ML780890.1:772409-797740 GCA_009831015.1 Picea engelmannii | reverse complement strand
ACATCAATAACACAAAAGTGTCAAACACATCCATGGTAATTGAATCAGGCTCTTCCTATTAATT
This sequence comes from Picea engelmannii, assembly GCA_009831015.1. NCBI lineage: Eukaryota > Viridiplantae > Streptophyta > Pinopsida > Pinales > Pinaceae > Picea > Picea engelmannii. Next base: position 797,676 of record ML780890.1, on the reverse strand, counting down.
CAATAACTGTACATGGAGTTTCTTCACAGGCTCTCGCTTGGCTCTGTTCTCTCTTGCTCTTGTCTGAGTGAATAATCTCTCAAATCTAAACTCTGAATATGATAATACAAAGATACACGGGAGGGTGCCTATACTCCGTTTTCCCTCTCTAAAGCTAAACTGTCTAATCTACAGTTAATTCCTATCTAACAGCATTAATTCACATAAATGCCTTCCTATCTACTAATACAATACAACTACGCTTGGCTTTGAATGCCTCATCCAAACGACGGCGCAAAAATCTCCAAGCATTTCAAAAATGTGCGCACTGGTACTGTCCAGCTGTATGATGCTTCTCCGTGCGCGCTGGCTCGCTTGATGACGTGTGGATGCTCCTGCATCAAGATTGTATCATTAACTTGAGAGATTTTGTAATGAAGACCAACCTATATGTCACAATCTTAGGATCTTACGACATAGTAATCGATATGAAATTGTTGGAATTGCATGATGCGATACTCAACTGTAAGAAGAAATGATTAAGTTTGACAAATGATGTGGGACAAAGAAGAGTGATTGTAGGAAGAAACAGAAACCAAGGATTGTCCTTGAGGTTCATTTATTCCCTACAAATACAAAAGAGCATGCGCAAAGGATGTAAGTTGTATGCAATATTAGAGCTAAATGAAAAGGGCGAGGTAGAGGGATTAGAAAAACTTTCAATGGTATGAGAGTTTGCAGACTTGTTTCTAGAAGAGTTACTAGGTTTACCACCTAAAAGAGAGTTGGAATTTACAGTCAACTTAAAACCTAGAACTGAATCAATCGCACGAACGCCATATCAGATGTTAACGCCTAAGTTATAGGAGTTGAAAATGCAATTGAAGAAATTGTTGGAATTGGGACTTATATGTCTAAGTGTGTCACCTTGGGGTGTGCTACTTGTTTTTGTAAGAAATAAGGTTGAATAATGGAGGCTTTGTATTGACTACCATCAATTGAATAAGGAAACGATCAAAAACCAGTATCTCTTGCCAAGAATAGACGATTTGTTCGATCAGATGAAAGGAGCAACTGTGTTTTCAAATATTAACTTAAGATCAGGATATCACCAATTACAAATTAAAGAGGAATATATTCCTAAAACAACATTCAAGACAAGGTTCAGACACTATGAGTTTACAATTCTACCATTTGAACTAACAAACACCCTCGACAGTATTCATGAGTTTGATGAATGGGGTGTTCAGCAAATACTTGGACAAGTTTGTTCAAGTATTCATTGATGACATATTGATTTATTCTCGGATGAAAGAATATCATGACAAACATTTAAGATTGGTACTACAATGTCTACGAGAAAACAAATTATACGGGAAACTATCGAAATGTTGTCTTTACCAATCAAAGATTTATTATTTATGGCATATCATATCTGGTGAAGGTATTGTTGTGGATCCATCGAAAGTAGAGGCTATTATGGAATGTCCTGCACCAACAAACATACAATAAGTATGCATATTTATGGGTTTAGCTGGATATTATCGATGGTTTATTGAAGGTTTTTCAAAGATAGAAAATCTGATCACAAAATTGCAGAAGAAAAACAAGAAGTTTTTAAGGACCGAGAAATGTGCGGAAGAATTTCAAAGCCTCAAAGAGTTGCCGACGAAAACACTGATACTAAAATTCCCCAACATGGACAAGGAATTCCTGGTATTCACAAATGCATCCAAGGAAGGTTTAGGTGGAGTATTGATGCAAGACAGTCGAGTGATCACTTACATTTCAAGGAAATTGAGAAGGCATGAGGAGAAATAGGCAACACATGATTTGGATTTATTGGCCATTGTATATTCCTTGAGAGTTTGGAGAAACTAGTTGATTGGATGAATATTCAAATTAAAGAAAGATCATTTTGGATTACAGTAGATATTTACATAGAGTGACTTGAATGCGTGATAGAGGCGTTGGTTAGAAATACTTAGAAAATATGATTTCGAGATTACTTACATAAAAGGTACAATGAACAGAGTGGTCGCTGCATTGAGTCGGAGACCACACATATTCTGAGTAATACCTCTTCAAAAGAATCTTCAAGAAAATATTCTAACTATGTAGATCGATGATGACTGGTACAAAGAGGTTAAGGAAAATATTGGACCAGACACCATGATGGTACCAAGGTTTGAAGGATATACATTGGACAATGATGGATTGTTGAGGTATAAAAACATAATTTACATACCACCTAAGGACAAATTAAGAATTTTGGTCTTCAGTGAAGCACACCGAGTAGTGTACATAGCTCATCTGAGAGTCATGAAGATGAGGTTAGACCTTAAGCCTTTATTCTTCTAGAAATGAATGAAAAAAGACATAGTTAGTTACTTGGCGAGATCCATAGAATGTCAGCAAGTGAAAGCTGAACATAGACATCTGGCAGGATTATTATAGGCACACGTTATTCTAGAATCGAAATGGGAGGTCATTTCGATGGAATTTATAGTTGGATTTCCAATGACGGCAAGGAGACATGACTCGATTTTCGTGGCAGTTGAAACTTTGATGAATAGTGCACACTTTATTCCTATACGTACGACGTATCAACCACCAGACATAGCTAGAGTTTTTTTCAGCGAGATTGTGATATTACATGGTGTACCAGAAAGGATCATATCCGACAGAGGATCAATGTTTACAAGACGATTTTGGAATAGTTTCCAAGAGGCTTTGGGAACACAACTGAACCTTAATACATCATATCACCCTGAGACAGACGGACAAATGGAAAGAATGAACCAAATTTTGGAAGATATGTTGCATAGGTATGTAATGGACCAACATAAATGATGGGAAGAGTTCTTGCCACTGTTATACTTTGCATACAACAATAGCTATCAAAGTACCATTAAGATGGCACCGTTTGAGTTTCTTTACAGGCGACCATGTTGAATGTCATTGAGGTGGGATTGAATTGAGGATAGGGTCCTGGTGGGACCAGAAGTGGTCCAAGAAATGGAATAACAGATGAAATCGATAAGACAAAGTATTAAAGAAGCAAAAGATCAACATAAGAGTTATGTTGATGTGCATAGCATTGACTTCAGTTATGAATTTGGTGACCGAGTTTTCTTGTGGGTGAAACCACACAAGAGTTTGATAAATTTTGGAAAGGGTGTTAAACTCTCTCCTAGGTTTGTGGGACCTTTCTAAGTTATGAAAAAGAAAGGACCCATGGCCTATTGACTAGCCTTTCATGATTCTTTGAGGCATATGCACAACGTATTTCATGTATCTTTTTTGAGACATTATGTTAATGATCCTACACATGTGATTGATATGAGTTCTTTGTAGGTGTCAGACGAGGGTGCTCTCAAAGTAGAGCCAATCCGCATTTTGTACAATCACATTTGATAGCTACGACGTCAAATAGTCGATCAAGTCAAGGTCCAGTGGGACAACTATAGTCCACACTCGACTACATGGGAGGATGCATATGATATGCATCATCAGTTTCCTTACTTATTTGATAGATTAGACATATAGATCTTGTCACATACTTTTATTACTACATTTTATATATTGTACTACTTCAAGATGAATTTTAAAACAAGAGGGGGTGTACATAACATCTCACTCTTACAAGCACATGTTATTGACTTATTCTTTCATGACACTTGCATGCAAGTGATTCGGTTATAGTACATGGGTAATTGTTTCGCTTATGGATTTTTATGATGATGTTTATGGTTGTGATTTAATGGTATTTGAAATATATGTATTGACAGATCTTATTGATGATTTTCCTTGAGTGTGCAGGATACCTAACAGATTGTAAATGCCAATGGCATTAATGGACCTTCTTGGACTCTGAATTGAGTCAGGGAGTGGATTGTATTGGTTTGAGTATTTCATTTATGCATATGTGAAATATGATTGATTATAGCATGATTTTGTATATGGATCATTGACAGTGTTTCGTCAACAGATGCATGCTAACGAATTATTGCTAATATAACTCATATATGGAGTAAAGGGGCCATGCACATAAACTAGATATTGAGGGAGAGGTGTGGCAGCATCCGTGTCACATCCTACTAGCACTCTCACTATGGCTATAATTGTAGGTTAACGATTACCTAGTTCGAGAGGTCCACGATGTCATGAGGGCAGACTGAGATAGTTGCTCACGAAGATTCTAAGGGGCGCATAATAAGGAAAAGTCATTATCCCTTATAAGCCCTTACTATACCACAAGGTTGTCTGAATGGAGTGATGAATCCAAGAGTTTGACAACTACCAAAACCAGTCAAAGAAGAGTGGCACCCTTGGAGCACGGAGTGCATCTTGAAGGGAACATGTTGTAAATAAAACTTGGTGGCCTAAAAAACCTTGAGATAATAATTGAACCTTGAAAAATATTTACTCCTTGCCGGATTTAATTAATTAATTAAATATTGAATATATTAATTAAGGATCCCAATAAAAGTCTAAGCCTATTCAAAAAAGAGAAAGGAAGAAATTAAGCCTAATTTTAAGTTTTTCTAAGAAGACTAAAACTAAATTAGAAATTAAATTAGAAAGGAATGAAGTAAATCAAGTTAAGAATTAAGAAAATGTAAAATATATCTGAAGATTTGATATAAGGTACATGTGTGCAAGAAAATATTAACATGGAGTTTTAAAATAAGAAGAAATAAATATGAGAGAATAGGGTACGAATAGAAATGAATCTAGAGTCTAGCTACCACTATTCTAACTAGAAGAAGACTCGTATTTTAACTCTAACTCATATTTAGTAATCTAGAGTCTAGCTACCACTATTCTAACTAGAAGAAGACTCGTATTTTAACTCTAACTCATATTTAGTAAGGCGCGGGTCATTAAATAAGAATATGGGGAATGAAGAGACAACTAGCAGCGATTCAGGGAACGCATTTATCAAAGGTGAGAGAATTTTACTTTGAATCAAAATAAAATATGTAATTACTAGTGCAACTTGGGGAGAGGGGAGCGCATTTATCAAAGGTGGGGGAATTTTACTTTTAATCAAAATAAAATATGTAATTACTAGTGCAACTTGGGGAGAGTGTGACAAGTGTGAGGAGGAATAATTCTAATTTATTTAATTAAAAATAAATTAATTGTGCAAGTGGGGATGTGTCATTTAAGAAATTCCTATAAAGCAAATGGTCTAAATAGGAAAAAGATCACACTAGTGATGGGTAAAGTAATGCTCCCAAAATCATTTTGACTGGTTTTACTTGTGAGAGTTGGGATACTAAGCTTGAGATAGAGTGGTGGCTTTACCTTGCGAGGAAATATTGGAGCTAGAATATTTCCGATTTTGTATGTGTGGCCCCTTTGCAGCTCGGGGGGATAATGGGGAAAAAGAATACCCCTAGTGTTGGATAGGAGGTATCAGTGCAGTCTCTATGGTTAGCAAGAGAGAGGTCTAAAGGAACGTCAGTTGCCAAGGAACATCATTTCGTCCATCATCGTCGGTCATGGTATTCTTATTGTGCTTTGTAATTATAATAGGAATTAAATTGTGCACATGGTTTATAATTTTTTCCAGAAATAATATGGTTTTTCTAATGCAGAATTTGTAAGATTCCTCATTGGCTGTGTATTGGAATAAGATTTATGTATTGCCGCTATTCAACTTTTAACTAGATTTATTGTAACTTGTATTCGATGTATGTTCTTTTATCAAGGCATTTCTTATTGTTATTGTTCGTTGTTATCAGATTTTCCATTAAAAGAATTGAAATTGTTAATCGTTGATTGTAATCTGCACCCAATTTACAAATTTTCCTTGGTCGTTTCCATGGAATATTTATCAGTTTTTGTTTAAAGGAAAAATGCATGTTTCATTGGTAATCAACTCACTAAACTACCTGGTGGTTTTTTCACCCTTGAACTCGGTGTGAATTTCGGGGTATTTTTAAATCAAATTGGAATCCAATACAGGGATGAATTTTTGGGGAATCTTGTGTCAGTTATTCTTCTGTGTGTGTGATTAATTTTCATCCAGCTGAGATGAGTGTGATAGAGAGAGATTTGGTTTTTTTTGTTATAAAGTAAGTGAGCGAAGGAAAAGAGAGTACTCACCAAAGAACTAATGCGCATCTTTGTGATTTCTATTAACCACGTGAGCAAGTCATGTGCATCTTTGTGATTTCTGTTAACCATGTGAGCAAGTCACATTCTCAGTTCCTTAGTAGACAGTGTGAATAATATCCCAGAATGCCTATCTCCAGTAGAAACGTTTCTTCCTTAGTACGCTATTATCCCCAAGGCACTTGCTAAGATATGAGTGCATCCCTGAGTCAGTTATAGTATTGCACCCTTTAGAAAAGTTGAGTTCCCAGATGCCCACACACATAGGCAGATCAATTTTCCTCCATCGTGCAAGACGCCCACACACACAATCAGATCAATTCACGTCCATTGTGCAAGACACCCACACACACTCTCAGATCAATTCACCTCCATTGTGAAGGATGCCCACACACACAGACAGATGAATTTGCCTCCATTGTGCAATATGTTGACCCCCACAGTCAGATCAATTTTCCCCCATTGTGCAAGACGCTCACACACAATCACATCATCCTCCTCCTCCTGGTGATTTGGTTCTTGGTCTTACTTCTGGAAACTTGGCGCTCTATTGTGTTATTTGGGTGCTTCCGGCTATGCATAGTAAATTTCTTAAATAAGAATAAGACATCACATTCTCAATGAGAGTGTCTATATAAAGTTAGCTCTTGGTTGCACTGTCGAACCTCTAAAAGTGAGATAGTCCGAACTCATGCAAGATTTTTCGTGTTTAGACACTACGATGGTTGGACTGTATTATCAATTGGTCGGTTCTTGTTTTAAATTGCTTGTAAGACTTGGCCCCTTTAATTTTCTTAAAGGACACATATGCTATCATTTAAACGCTTTAAATTTGTTTTGATTGACTTTCTACGAGTCATTTGATATAAGGAAGTTGAGTTACGTAGTCTCTTTACTTTCTTTTGAACCTTACATCTTTTACATGAATATGTATTGGGTAATTAAAGTCCTTATGATATTAAACGTTATGACCCCTATTAAATGCCTTTGTGATTGTTCCTTATAAGTTTAAAAGGATAATAACTGTAGAATAGAAATCCTTACTTTTGCTTAAGAAGATGTGATCTTATGTGAGTTACATTTGATTTTATTTTAAATAATATTTCATTTTTATAAAGTTAGGAGAGAGTTAATATTCTTATAGGGTTGTTTTTTAAATGACTTATGTTAATTAACATTGGATCCTTACATATATTATATAATAAGGATTTGGGTTTTCTCTTAGCTCCTTACAATTGATTAGGTAGTTATTATTCATGATAGTTTTTGGTATAATGGCTTAATAAGATACAAGTGAGCCTCGTAAGGATTGTACCTTATTTAGTGGATTGGAATATTAATAAATGATGTTTAACTTAATTGAATCTGACTTAGGTGAATACAAATAATGGATGCAGAAATTTTACATGGATATTACTATGGTCGGAGTATCTTATTAATCCTTTTGTTTTATTCTCTTACCCTTTATTGCACTTGATTATTATCAAATAATTGAATAAGTAGAATAGATAATTCTTGCACATGAAGAAATGATAGTTAATTGGTTAATGAAGCCTTACTTTTGTGCTTATTAAGCTTTGATTTTGGATTCTTCAAAAAGATATGCAATGCAACCTTGATGTCTTTTAATTGATTATTATGTGGATTCTCTTGCTTTATAAAAAAAAATACCTAAAAGTAGTTTTGAATTCTTGAAGTGTTGTGCAAGAAGTTGACTTGCTTATGGGACCTTATAGTTAGATGTGAAAATTAGTATAGATTTCTTGTTTTTTATTTAACATAATTTTTTATAGGTTATTGTTTTTGAATTGAAATCAAACATCCATGTCCTAATGTGTATTGTTAATGAAATATATCATATTATTAAGAACTTAGTTGAGCTACATAATGGTTATACTAGTTACAATAGTTGAAGCACATGTTGATGGCTCAACCTCGAATGAACCTGACTTGACCAATTATTAATGAATATTAGAATTTGGTCTTTATTTGTTACTAAGATTGCACTTATACTCTAGTGGTTCTTAATATGGAGATGTAGGATTATGTTACTAAATTACACTCAATTGTTGCTTGAAGATTGATAAGTATAGTAGATTTTTTTTTGCACCATGAATAATTAATGATTGAGAGTTATTGATTGATCTAGTTTGAATTTTGGCTTGATTGGATTAGTGGGATTTAGACACTTCCTTGTTCCTCAGAACAATCGCCAGTCCTGACACCTTAAATGGTCAAAATGAATTAGATGAATATAGTGTTACTTATGTATATTGGAGGTCCTAACCATGCATGATAGGTTGGGCGGGTAGTTTCTTTATGTTGTCTTTATGTGATGAGTTGATTGAATAAAAGTAATGATGTTTTCAGTTGGTCGTGATTGACTGATTGTGTGTCATTTAATGTATGTTGTGATGCATGTCACTTGCAGTAACGTTTGTTTCAAAAACAATAATTACCTCCTTGTACTCATTATTCATTGTCGTAACAGATGGGACATTACAAAGGGAGTGAAACTAAATCATAGAGAAATTACACAGTATTACCTCTATTAGTTATTATGGGAGTCGCTTCATAGTCATACATATATAGGTGGCACTCTAATGGTTGATTTTACTCTGTAGATTTCATTTATGGGTAGCCTCATTTATTTAAATCATAGACGAATTGATCTATACTTTGTCGTTAGTATGGTCTCTAAGTGCATGGAAGTTATAAAAGAGAAGCAATTAAAGGTTGCAAACAAAATTGTTCATTATGTCAAGGGTACATATATTCTTCGTGTAATGTTTTACAATGATAACATAAACCAATTCCTCAATTATACCAACATGGATTGGGTTGGATATGAACATGACATGAAGATGACTTATGGTTATGTATTTAATCTTGGATCTAGATCTATAGTGTCATATTCTAAGTAACAAAACATTATATTCGTAATGGGAATGTTTTTTTCTCTAGTAATATGTAACATCCCTCTCTTACGCGCACTGAGCGAAATTATTCTTTGAAGACACTTGCGTTCAAGTGATCCAGGTCATTATACTATTGGTCGTTTCGATTATGATTATAAGATATTATGGATTTGATGATATTCTATTTTGTTGTATTTACATAGACAGGTGCTATTGACTGGGTTCTCCTCAGTGTGTAGGACTCTGGACATTAAAGATGCAGAGGAATCAATGAAACCCCTTGGACTTTGGATTGATTCAGGGAGTGGACTGTTAGGTTTTGAATGTTGTTGAAGTGACATATGTACATATAATTAGATGCTATGATGATTTATTATTATTGCTGACATGATTTGTTGATGGATGCAGGCTCACGATAGCTTGCTGACCAGACTCACATTTGGAATAAATGGGTCACGCATGACAACCAAAGACATTGAGGGAGAGGTGTGCCAGCAGCCCTGTCACGGCCTAATAGCACTCCCACCATAGCTCGAACTGTAGGTTAATGATTACCTAGTTCGAGAGACCTGCGATGTTGTGAGGGTAGACTATGAAAATCGCTCATGATGATTCTAAGGGGTGCACAATAAGGGAGGGTCCTTATTCCTTAGAGGCCCTTAGTCTCACACAATATCACTTGACAGAGTATTGACTCCAGGGGTTTGACATATACCAAATTCATTCAAGAGGCAAGTGGCACCCTTGGAGCACGTAGTGCATCTTGAAGGGAACGTCAGACAAATAAAATGGAAAGAGGCAAGTGGAACCCTTGGATCATGTAGTGCGTCTTGAAGGGCATGTCGGGAAATTAAAACGGAAAGAGGCGAGCGGCACCCTTGGAGAACATAGTGTGTCCTGAAGAGCACATGGAAATTTTAACTAGTAAGTGAATAAACCTAGTGCCTAGAAAACTTTGCCTCCTTAGGACGTGGTCGGTCTTAAAATGAATGATTTGATAAGTAAAGTTTAATAACAATTTGCTCCCTTAAAAATTGTTGCCCAACCTAATGAAATTAAAACCTAGGTCTAATTAGAACTTGTGGATAAAGAAAAACTAAATAAACATGTAACTAGAAGGGGGGTAAGAAATTCAAACTTAATTATTAAAGTAAAAAAATTATAATGGAGGATAAAATTTATTAAAAGGGTAAATGGTTTTTTTTTATCTACACTTGCTAAATTGATTTTTAGTTAAAAAGGAAAAGGGGGAAACTTAAAAGAAAAAGGAAACTTAAGGAAAAAGGGGAACTTAAAGAAAAGGGGAAACTTAAAGAAAAAGATGAATGTCTAACTTAGTAAGGAATCTAGCCTTTGGAACTTTCTATTTATGAACTCAACTAGGAATTAAGTAAGGTGTAAGCCGTTTAAGAATTGTAAGGAAATAATGGGACACCAAGGAGTGTTTCTAGGAACGCTTTTATGTGGGTGAGGGAAATAAGAATATTTAATTAATTAATAAATTGGTTTTCTCATGCAACTAGGGGATCGAGCGACATGTGTATGGGGGAGGTTTTTCCTAATTAATTAAATGAAAAAGGAATCTAATGAGGGTTTGGAAAATTAATGACTAAGAAACTCTATGGATCACATATGGCTTGATTAACGTCACGCTACCAAATTTTATCTTGACTGAGTTTCTTTGTGGGAGTTGGGATACCCAGCTCAAGTAACGACTGGTAGCTTGAAATTGTGAGGGGAGTTGGGAGCTAGCATGCTCTGGTATTGTGTGTGTGGACCCTTTATGGATCGAGGGGCTCAGGGGGAAGAAGAGTACCCCTAGAATTGGCTGGGAGGTACCGGTGAGGTCACATCGCTTGGCAAGTGCGATATGGACAGAGTGTGCGTGGGATAACGACTTTGGAGCATTCGCATTTGGATATGATACACATGTGTATATTTGTATTGAATGGAAGTTAAATGATTTTCATGAACCTTCAGTTAAGGTACTTCTATTGTGTTAAAATTTATGTTTTATTCAGCATAACACTACCTAGAGATTTCATTTTTATCTGTCAGCAATTTTTTCTTGATGAGCCCAACATTTATGATCAGATAATTCAAAGTCATCCCAGCCTTATGCTCATTGTACTTTTGATTGATTTCCAATGGAGAACCCAAACTCTGAATGAAAATGACTTCTCTTTGTTTTCTTTTATTTTTTTTAATACAAGGAAAAATTGTGTTTTTATGTTTTGTTCCTTATCCTTCGAGTTATTAGTCCATGCCTGAGCAGTCGACCAGGAGCTGAATCGACTGTCCTTCACTTTGATGTTAAATATTTAGATGCAAATGCCCTACTTTATTATGCATGGATAATAATTGTAGGATCCTTTCTCTACTGAGTAAGGAATTCTCTCTTGAGCATTTATTACCTTCCTTTCTCTGGGATTAATTTGATTTTTCTCTGTGAACTTGCGCTTTGACACAATGATTCGGGGATGTCTCTTCAAATTCGCCCAAATTTTTGTAATGTATGATCCTCTTTGATTTCCTTTGATTTGTAATCTTGGCCCCCTTCTCTTTTTACATCGTGTTTATCCCTCTCTTTATCCAACGATCCCCTTCCTTTATCTCTGCGTGATGCCTCTTAAACTTAGTGAACACGTTTTTCCATTATTAAATTTCTTTATTGCGTTTTTTCCTCTTCGCACATGCCAACAACTTAAATCCTGATGTGATCTGCCAGCGATCACGAATCAATTTTAGTTATTTCCTTTTATTGCATTTTCCACTATGTGTTTTCCAACCCTTTGAATCCTTTAATAAGATCTGTGTTTTAAAAGAAATAATTTTTCATTCGACTTTCCTTGGGGATTGTAAATGGTTTTAAACTTGTAGTGTATTTTAAGTTTAGATGATGGTTAGAATATGCTATCATTGTTGATTATTTTATTCGGCAGTGTATTCCCTTTGTTTAGATGACGGATTGAACGCGTTGTCACTGTATTATCATTTTTATTGGCAATATATTTTCATTGATTAGATGACGGATTGAGCGCGCTATCATTGTATTATCATTTTTATTGGCAATATATTTTCATTGATTAGAAGATGGATTGAACATGCTATCATTGTATTATCGTTTTTATTGGAAGTATATTTTCATTGATTAGATGACGAATTGAATTCTTTGTCACTGTATTATCATTTTTATTGGCAACTATCCCCCTCGCAGCGATTCTTGATGATGTTCTATCTTTTTTTTTTTAATTATATAATTTCCTGGCATGGATAATTGTGTGGCATAACTGATTCCAAAACCATCAACGAAGGACCGTGGATGGACACTAAACAACAAATGGGAATAAGGAGAAGAGTAATTTCCTTCTGGCAACTATCCCCCATGCATGTGTTTCATTTCCTAGGTCTACGTTTCATTTCCTTCTGGAAGTTATCCCCCATGTTTCATTGGGCACTGAAAGTGGCCTTGTAATTAATTCTAACCTTCTTTTAAACTATTTAACATCCCATTGTTGGAGAATCGTGAATTACAGATAGAGTGAAATCATTCTAATTCAGAGAATATTGGGTTGAGTATGCCTAGTCTTTTAATTTCCTTTAATAATTAAACCGATATTTTTCAGTGGACAACGCTGGCATAAAATATAAATTAGTTAGATGTTTAGTTAAGCATAATTCAAGTCGATTTGCAATGGTTAGCACTGGCAGTGAATTTGTGATTTAGCTAATTGTTAATTGGAAAATTTGTTCACTACAGCAATGGTATTCATGGAAGGGAATCTAATTGTTATTATCCCCATTATTGTTAAATTATTCTGCCACAGCTTAACCGTTTAATTATGAAATTGTTGATATACTCTTTATTAGTGATTTGTTATATAACAATTTTACTGTGGAATAATTATATCGCATATTCATATCATCATTCGAAGAGATTAATGGCATAAGTAGATAGTATATTGCTTAGGATACCAATAAATGCATGGGTTCTATAATGTGTATATACCATACCTTTGAATAGAGAAAATATTGATTGAATCTATCAATAAGTGAATATTTGACTTTCCTTTAAAAAAAGAAATGATTAGTGGAGTAAAAATGTGAAGAGAAGAAATGAATGATAATGGGAAAGGTAGAATTATGACTCGAGGCATTAACTTTTAGTGAGTGGGTAGATTTTTTTTTTAAAAGAGGTATAGTATCAAGAATACTATAGTAAGATACTACCTCATTCAGTGGATTAAATATGATTAATGATTTGGGTGTTGATGAACCATGATAATAGAAATTATTAATACGCCTAATGAAAAGTGAAATCATTACTAGATTGCTTTTGGAATTTAAAACCTTTGGGAATTAATGATTTCAGCAAGTGGATAAAAGAATGCAAAAATGTTAGAGGATATAATTGTAAAAATGATGATAAAGCTATAAGAGTCTTAACTGATATGGTCAAATCCTTGTGTGGGGGGATAGAAAATGGAGAATTAATGTTGGTCTTGAAAAGTGAGGTAATACTTTGAAGACACTAGTTCAGGGGGGAAGAATTCAAACTTTACCAAAGTGTACATAGGATTGTGAAGAATTGAATCTAGGTAAGGATATGAGGATTCATGTAGAAACAATTAGTATTTTGTAAGAAGGGTAAAGAAACTTGAATTCTTGTAATTGATTATTAAACTATGATTGGATAGTCTATGTCATATTGACAATGGAGGATATGCATATTTAAATGCAAGAAAGTTAGAAGTATTTGATAATGAATTGATCCCTAAAAAAAGACACTAAAATTTTAGAATAGTACTTTGTGGTGCGCAGTGGAAGGCCACCACTGTTCAGTTGATGTTAATTACTTATACACCATGCATTGTTGATTCATTGATTTCTATTCCTCTCTCACATTGAAGGTTCACGTTACGTGTGTCGGTTGGTGTTGTTGCGTTTGTTGATTGATGTTTCCTTTAGCCTAGTAGGTGTAGTCTCTCTTTTGAAGGGTGGGATGTAGACACCTCCTTGTTCCTTAGAAAATTCATCATCTTAAGACCTTAAATGGTCAAATCGATGCGAACTTGGTTTAAGCATTGCTTATTTTGTCCTGGAGGTCCTAACCTTCCAGGGTAGGATGGGCGGGTAGTCATTTTTATTTTGTCTAGTTGATTTTTTCTAGTTGCATCGAGTTGCTTGATGTACTAGTAAGTTGGGTCGTTATGATGTATGTTTCCTGGATGGCATTCGTTGTGTTCGTCCTCAAGTTGTGTTTTTGTCATGTTACCTTCCTACCTGAAGGAAAAGAAAAACTTTAGCACTTGTTATGCATCATATGTTGTCATAACGATGGGGGCCATTACATATGGTATTAGAGTAGGCTCAACCATGTGACTGTGAATCAACATGATTTCCACTGCATTAAACCCTTGAGTAATAACCTAGCGCTAATTAAAACTTTAACCTGCCAATACGATAAGAACAATTAGATGACATCGTAGAGATTCACGATATGGTGCCAGGGGAGGAGACGCGACGCCTCTAGTAGCACCTACGCCAGAGGGGTCCAACCCCTGAGGAGAAGAACAAGTCCCTGGGCAGGAGTCAATCATTTTAAGGAATGTGTATGGTTAGACAAGGAGCTTCAAGGGAAATGTTGCAATCCTTGAAAAATTCTTCGTACTAAGATAAGGCCATGACACATGTACCCCTGAGGGTCCATAGCGTGCCCCAACAAGTACTGGTAGAATTCGTGGGGAACTCTAGAAGATTAATTTCCCACGTTCACGAGTCCCACAGATGACTCAACTGCCAAGACATGGTTGGAGAACAAGGCGATGTGTTTCACACTTTGCAGTTATGACCTCCGCCACGAAGCTCTGCATGGCAATCTTCAACTACAAGGGAACGCTCTTCTAAGGTGGAAGATGCTCCTACCTCAGCTAGACATAACCATCAAAGATGTTTTTTGGGAACGATTCGATGAATGCTTCCAGGAGAAGTAAATGTTAGAGGAATTCATCAAGCACTAGCACAATGAGTTTCGTGCCTTACGACAAGGTGGTGGTATGGTGCCACATTATGAGATCAAATACTACGGTATGCACCACATATGGACACAGAGATGCTAGAGGTCAGCAATTTCGTGTGTAGCCTTAACTCCAGTTTCGTGTGAAGGCGAGGGTCCAAATTCCTCAGACTTTGCATGATGTTGTCCAGTAGGTCTCATTGTTGACGAAGAATTGACCGCGGTGGATAATCGTCGGGTCGAGCACCAGTCCAAGGTGCTCTAGAAATCAGGTGCCATCACCAAACAAACTTTTAGTAATTTTTAGATCCTGGTGGTTTAGAGAGATTTATTTCTTACCACTCTAAAGGGGTTTTAGGTAAGGGAATTTGACTGGATGAGTTTAGATGCATCGAAATGACCTCGAGTGCCAACTACATGGTTAGAAGAAAGGAGTATGAACTGTCACTTTAATATGGGGATAGTGTAATGAATTCCAACCTATGACATGATCTTAAGATCTTACGACGACATGATCATTATGGACTGGTGGGAATCGCATGATGCGATACTCAACTGTAAGATTAACAGTTGAGCTTGTTCGATGACGAGGAATAGAGACATGTGATTGTGGGTCAGAACCAGGGAGTCTCCTTGAGGTTCATCTCTTCCTTGTAGCTACAGAAGAGCATGTGCAAGGGATGTAAGATTTATGTGATCCTTGCATTAAATGCAAAGGGAGTAGCGGAAGGTATAGAAAAACTTCTGCTAGTGCGAGAATTTGTGGACATATTCCTTAAGGAGTTACCTGGGATGCCTCCTGAGAGGGAATTGGAATTTACATAGACCTAAAACCAGAAATTGAACCGATAACAAGAACGCCTTATCGAATGTCGACCCTAGAGTTACAGGAGTTGATAATGCAACTGAAGGAGTTGTTGGACCTAGGACTGATACGTCCAAGTGTGTCATCGTGGGGTGCGCCTGTTATCTTCATATGGAAGAAGGATGGGTCATGGAGACTCCACATTGACTGTCGTCATTTGAACAAGGAAACGATCAAGAATCAATATATATTTCCAAGGATTGATGATCTGTTAATCAGATGAAGGGTGCGATGGTGTTTTCAAAGAACAATTTGAGATATGGGTATCACCAGTTACAGATCAAGGAGGACAAAATCCATAATACCTCCTTTAAGATGAGGTTTGGACATTATGATTTTACTATTTTATGATTTGGACTGACGAACTCCCAATGGGTATTTATGATTTTGATGAACGGGGTGTTTCGTGAATACTTGGACAAGTTCGTCTAAGTGTTCATTAATGATATTTTGATTTACTCTCGGACAATGGAGGAGCATGCTGAGAACTTGAGCATGTTACTACAGTGTCTACAAGAGAACCAGTTGTATGGGAAATTGTCTAAATGCTCATTTTATCAATCGAAGATTCACTATTTAGGGCATGTCATCTCCGATGAAGGTATCATCGTGGATCCAGAAAAGGTTGAGGCTATTATGGAATGGTCTACGCTGATGAATGTCCCCGAAGTGAATAGCTTCATGGGTTTAGTAGGATAATATCGACAGTTCATCGAGGGTTTTTCAAATATAGAAAATCCGATCACGGAATTGTAGAAGAAGAAAAAAAGTTGTTTTGACCAAGAAATATGCGGGAGCATTTCAGAGGCTCAAGGAGATGTTGAAAACAACACTGATACTAAAGGTCCCTGACATGGACATGAACTTCTTGGTATGCACTGATGCATCCAAGGAAGTCTTAGGCAGAGTCTTGATGCAAGACGGTCGAGTGATCACTTACATCTCGAGAAAGTTGAGAAGGCATGAGGAGAACTATGCAACGCACAATTTGGATTTGTTAGCCATTGATTATGCCTTGAGAATTTGGAGGCACTACCTGATAAGAAGGAAATTTGAACTAAAAACAAACCACTATGGTCTACAACACATCTTTACGCAAAGCTACTTGAACGCGCGACAACGACGTTGGTTGGAATTGCTTAGCAAGTACGATTTTAAGATTTCTTACATAAAAGGAACAGTGAACAGAGTGGTGGATGCGTTGAGTCAGAGACCATGCATATTTTCGGTGGTGACTCTTCAATCGAATCTACGTGAAACTATTATCACTTTATAGTGCAACGATGACTGGTACAAAGAGGTTAAGGATTTTATCATACACAATGATGGTACCAAGATTTGAGGGATTTACTGTGGACCACGACAGATTATTTAGATTTAACAATTGAATTTACGTACCACCGAATGATGAGTTGAGAAGTTTGATCCTAAACGAGGCTCATAGAGCAGTGTACTTGGCTCATCCTGGAGTCACAAATATGAGGGCAGACCTTAAACCCTTATTCTTCTTGAAAGGAATGAAGGAACACATAGTCAACTACGTATCAAGATGTCTAGAATAACAGTAGGTGAAGGTTAAACATAGACATCTGGAAGGATTACTACAACCACACGCTATTCCAGAATCGAAACGGGGGGTCATTTGGATGGATTTAATTATTGCATTTCCACTGACAACAAGGAGACACGACTTGATTTTTGTGGTATTCGACACTCTTATGAAGAGTGCTCATTTTATTTTTGTGCATAAAAAGTATCATGCACATGAAATAGCTAGAGTTCCCATCAATAATATTGTGAGCGTGCAAGGCCTCCCTAAGAGGATTATATCCGATAGAGGATGGGTGTTTACAAGACAATTTTGGACTAGTTTCCAAGAGGCCTTAGGAGCCCAACTTAACTTTAGTACCGTGTATCACCCGGAGACAGATGACAGACCGAAAGAATAAAAAAAATATTGGAGGATATGTTGTGTATGATTGTTATGGACCAACAAAAGCATTGGAAAGAGTTATTTCCACTGGTAGAGTTTGCATACAACAAGAATTATCAAAGCACTATTAAGATGGCGCCTTTCAAGTTTCTTTACGGGTGACCGTGTCAGACGCCTTTGATTTGGGATCAGCTTGAGGATAGCATCCTAGTGGGACCAGAAGCGATCCAAGAAATGGAAGATCAAATGAAAACAATAAGACAAAGGATCAAGGAAGCACAGGATCGACAAAAGAGTTATGCAAATGTGCATCATGTCGATCGTAGTTACGAAGTTGGCGATCGATTCTTCTTGTGGGTGAAACCGCATAAGAGTTCGATCGAGATTGGAAAGGGTAATAAACTCTCTCCTAGGTTCCTGGGACCTTTTTAGATTGTGGAAAGGAAGGGTCTCGTGGCCTATCGACTAGCCTTGCCTGATTCTTTGAGGCATATGCACGATGTTTTTCATGTATCTGTTTTGAGACATTATGTTAGTGATCCTACACATGTTATTGATGTGAGTACCTTACAGGTATCAGTCGAGGGTGCTCTCACGGCGGAGCCAATCAGCATCCTGGACCATTGCATTTGACAACTATGACGTCAAACAGTAGATCAGGTCAAGGTCCAGTGGGACAACTATAGTCCACATTCGGAGACCTGGGAGGACGCATATGATATGCATCGATAGTTTCCATTTTATTTGATAGCTAAACCTATGATATTCTAATACACTTTATTTCGGCACTTACATACTGTGAAACATCGGGACGAAGTTTAAAACAAGAGGGTGTGTATGTAACATCCCTCTCTTGCACGCACTAAGAGAACTTATTCTTTGAGGACACTTGCATGCAAGTGATCCGGGTCATTATACTATTGGTTGTTTTGATTATGATTATGAGATATTGTGGATTTTATGATATGTTATTATGTTGTATTTACATAGACAGGTGCTAATGACTGAGTTCTCATGAGTGTGTAGGACTCTAGACATTCAAAATGCAGAGGCATCGATGAAACCCATTGGACTCCAGATCGAGTTAGGGAGTGGACTGTTAGGGTTTGAATGTTGTTTATGTGACATATGTACATATGATTAGATGTTATGATGATTGATTATTATTTCTCACGTGATTTGTTGATGGATGTAGGCTGATGATAGCTTTCCGAAAAGACTCACATTTGGAGTAAAGGGGTCATGGACGACAACGTGAGACATTGAGGGAGAGGTGTGGAAGTATCCCTACCACAGCCTACTAGCACTCCCACCATGGCTCGAATTGTAGGTTAACGATTACCTAGTTTGAGAGACTCGCAATGTCATGAGGGAAGATTGTGACAGTCGTTCATGATGATTCTAAGGGGTGTGTAATAAGGCATGGTCCTTATTCCTTAGAGGCCCTTAGTCTCCCACAAGATCACCTGACGGAGTATTGACTCCAGGGGTTTGACGTCTACCAAATTTAGTCAAGAGGCAAGTGGCACCCTTGGAGAATGTAGTGCATCTTGAAGGGCACGTCACGCAAATAAAACAAAAAGAGGTGAGTGGAACCCTTGGAGCACATAGTGCGTATTGAAGGTCACATTGCACAATTAAAACGGAAAGAGGCGAGTGGCACCCTTAGAGCACGTAGTGCGTCCTGAAGGGCATGTCGCAATTTTAACTAGTAAGTAAATAAACCTAGAGCCTAGAAAACTTTGCCTCCTTAAGACCTAGTCGGCCTTATAATGATGATGTGATAAGTAAAGTTTGATAACATTTTTTCCCTTAAACATTGTCACCCATCCTAGTGAAATTAAAATCTAGGTCTAAGTAGAACTTGTTGATAAAGAAATAATTAAATAAACATGTAACGAGAAGGGGGGTAAGAAATTTAAACTTAATTATTAAAGTAAAAAATTTATAATGGAGGATAAAATTTATTAAAATGGTAAATGGTTGTTTTTATCTACACTTGCTAAATTGATTTTTAGTTAAAAAGGAAAAGGGGGGAACTTAAAATAAAAAGGAAACTTAAGCAAAAAGGGGAACTTAAAGAAAAGTGGAAACTTAAAGAAAAAGATGAATGTCTAACTTAGTAAGGAATCTAGCCTTTTGAACTTTCTATTTATGAAATCAAATAGGAATTAAGGCATAAGTCATTTAAGAATTGTAAGGGGATAATGGGACACCGATGAGCATTTCTAGGAGCTCTTTTAGGTGGGTGAGGGAAATAGGAATATTTAATTAATTAATAAATTGGTTTTCTGGTGCAACTAGGGGATCGGGCGACATGTGTATGGGGCAGGTTTTTTCTAATTAATTAAATGAAAAAGGAATTTAATGATTCTTTGGGATACTAATGAGTAAGAAACTCTATAAAATAGATGGCAGAGGAGGAGTATGGATCACATCTGGCTTGCATAACGTCACGCTACCGAATTTTATCTTAACTGGGTTTCTTTGTGGGAGTTGGGATACCCATCTCGAGTAATGAGTGGTAGCTCGACCTTGCGAGGCGAGATGGGAGATATCATGCTCTGGTATTGTGTGTGTGTCCCCTTTGCGGATCAGGGGGTTGAGGGAGAAGAAGATTACTCCTAGTGTTGGCTGGGAGGTACCGGTGAGGTCACATTGGTTGGCAAGTGGGAGCTCGACAAAGGGCACGCGGGACAACGACTTCAGAGCATTCGCATTTGGCTATGGTACACATGTGTATATTTGTATTGAATGGTAGTTAAATTATTTTCCTGTGCCTTCAATTAAGGTACTTATATTGTGTTAAATTTTATATTTTATTGAGCGTAAGACTATCCAGAGATTTCATTTTTATCTTTCAACAATTTTGTCTTGATGAGCCCAATGTTTTATGATTAAAGAATTGAAATTCATCCCAACCTTATGCTCACTGTACTTTTGATTGATTTCCAATGGCAAACCCAAACTCTGAATGCAAATGACTTCTCTGTGTTTTCTTTTATTGTTTTATAATACAAGGAAAAATTGTGTTTTTATCTTCTGTCCCTTATCCTTTGAGTTATTAGTCTGTTCCTGAGCAGTCGGCCAGGAGCCGAATCAAATTTCTTTCACTCTGGTGTTAAAGATTTAGATTCAAATGCCCTGATTTCTTGTGCATGGATAATAATTGTAGGATCCTTTCTCTGCCCAGCAAAGAATTCTCTCCTGGTCATTTATTCCCTTTTTTCTCTGCGATTATTGTGATTTTTCTCTGCGATTATTGTGATTTTTCTCTGCGAACTCGCGCTTCCACACAATGATTTGGGGATGTCTCTTCAGATTCACCCAACTTTTCGTAATGTATCCTCTACAATTTTCTTTTAGTTTTAATATCTAATCCCTTCTCTTTTTACATTGTGTTTTAACCCTCTCTTTACCCAATGATCCCCTTCCTTTATCTCTGCATGATGCCTCTTAAACTCAGTGAACACGTCTTTTCATTATTTAATTTATTTATTGCATTTTTTTCCTTTGCCAGTATGCCAACAACTTAAATCCTAATGCGATCTGCCTTCGATCATGAATCACCTTTAATTATTTCCCTTTATTTCATTTGCTACTATGTGTTTTCCAACCCTTTGAATCCTTTAATAAGATTTTCATTTTAAAAGAAATAATTGTGACTTACCTTGGGGTCTGTAAATCTTTTTAAACTGACAGTGTATTTTAAGTTTAAATGATGGTTAGAACGTGCTATCACTGTTCATTGGTTTATTCGACAGTGTACTCCCTTTGTTTAGATGACAGATTGAACATGTTGTCATTGTATTATTGTTTTTATTGGCAAAATATTTTCATTGATTAGATGAAGGATTGAACGCGTTGTCACTGTATTATCATTTTTATTGGAGGTATATTTTCATTGATTAGATGATGGATTGAATGTGCTTTCATGGTATTATCTTTTTTTTGGTAGTATGTTTTCATTGATTAGATGACGGATTGAATGCATTGTCACTATATTATCATTTTTGTTGGCAGTTATCCCCCTCGCAGCAATTCTTGATGATGTTCTATCTGTTTTTTTAAAATTATATAATTTCCTAGCGTCGATAACTTTGTGGCATAACTTCTTCCAAAACCACAAACGAAGGACCAGATATGGACACTAAACAACGAATGGGAATAAGGACAAGAGTATTTTCCTTCTGGCAGCTATCCCCCATGCATGTGTTTCATTTCCTAGGTCTGTGTTTCTTTTCCTTCTGGCATCTATCCCATAAGTTTCAGTGGGTATTGACAGTGGCCTTATAATTAATTCTAATCCTCTTTTAAACTAGTTAGCATCTCATTGTTGGAGAATCGCGACTTTGTGGTGTGCAGTGGAAGGCCACCATTGTTCGGTTGATTGAAGGTTTGTGTTACCTGTGTTGGTTGGTGAAAATTCGTTTGTTGATTGGAGTTTCCTTTAGCCTAGTCGGTGTAGTCTTGCTTTTGAAGGGTGGGATGTAGACACCTACTTGTTCCTCATAAAAGTCGTCAGCCTCATACCTTAAATGGTCAAATCGATGGGAACCTAGTTTGAGCGTTGCTTATTTTTTCCTGGAGGTCCTAACCTTGCCTAGTAGGATGAGCGAGTAGTCATTTTTATTTTATCTAGTCGATTTTAGCTAGTTGCATCTAGTTTCTTGATGTGATAGTAAGTTGGTTCGTTATGATGTATGTTTCCTGGATGGCGTGCATTGTGTTCGTTGTCAAGTTGTGTTGTTGTCATGTTACCTTCCTACCTGAAGAAAAATAAAATTATCACTTGTTATGCATCTTATGTTGTCGTAACAACGAGGGTTGTTACATAATATGACGCATCTTGAGATTCATTCCCATTATTTAAGATATTTGGTATATTGTCTCTTGTTTAATGTGGGCCATGCCCATTATTTATGATATTCGGTGTAGTGTCTCATGTCTAATGTGGGATAGATGATTAGATTCCCAATATCTTTATGAAGCATTAGCAATAGCAATGTTTGTGAAATTTTGGTTATGTTTGGGCTTGAGCAAGATGCAATTTTTTTGGGGGCGGTGTACAAAGATTATCTCACCTTTTAAATCACTAGAGAATTGTGCTCATGGAGGGGATTGGATCAACAACTCCATCATATCTTTGGATCTTAGGGGTCACTTGACAAACAAATTTGTCACATCTTTGGATATTCTAGGAATATTCATACAACATTTGAAGTTCGACTAAGGGGGGGTCAATTGTATAGTTGAATGCTTAATAGAACCAACTAAAAGTGGTGCTATTTTGGCTTTCTTTAAAAGGTAATTATTATTATTAAATTCAAATTTTAACAATAAAAGGTATACTTTGATCCCCATTTCAAAATGCTTGGAAATAGAAACAAAGCCATAAGGCCTCTCATATGGAACAATAAGAATTTGGTGTTTCCTAGTTTTTAGTCAATTCAGTGTTAGAATTTTTAAATTTCAAATTGTAACATTCTAATATTTAAGCTCTCCAAATAATGTGATAAAAGAAAAAAAAAAAAAATTATAAACTATCTTAATTTTAGATAATTCATCTTGTTCATTTCCACCATCAACTTTGAAGTACTTAGAAAAATCTATCCATGTCAAGTTTTTAAATTTTATATTGATAATAACATATCACATAAATTAAATATACTCACTCTACTAAAAAAATCATATACTCACTTTATAAAAATATCTTAATAAAAAAATATTTTTAAGAAAAAACAAAATTTAAACTCTTCACTTACTATATATAATTTTCTTTGTTAAATTAATAAACTTTATCTTACTCTTCTTAAATATCCTTAATATTTTCATATCCTTGTACTACTAAAAAAAAAGTCTTGGTATATAAAGTCTATATTATATCGATGAATTCATTTGATCTTCATAAAGATTCCTTCATACGTTGTTACCTTTGCATTATCAGCTTATTTTTATGGAAGAGGATTGTTGTTTGCATGGTAGTTATAAATGAATACAATATGGAAATGTTTTATTGCTAGTTTATAGGATGAGCTTATTTTAACATTTTCCATCTGTCGACAGTGATAGTAATCTAATGTTGTATTTGTTGTTCGAAGGTTTGAGCCCCTTTTAAGCATTTTCCATAGCTAATATTGACACATTTGTTGTTGCTTGACATCAGAGTCACGCATGCTGCATGGGTAGAGTAACAACAAGCATACAACTTGTATGATGTGTTTGTATGACAAGCAAAAGGAATATTGAGAGAGAATACAGTGTGCAAACTAGTCTGCACTCGTTCCCGTAATATCACCCCTAACTTCATTGAACGGAATAATGAGGTAGAATACAGTGTACCAACTGGTCTGCACTCGTTCCCGTAATATCACCCTTAATTTTATAGAACTGAATAATGAGGGAGAATACAGTGTACCAACGAGTCTGCACTCGTTCCCGTAATATCATTGAACGGAATAACGAGTGAGAATACAGTGTACGAACTGGTCCGCAGACGTTACCGTAATATGACCGTTAATTTCATTGAAGGGAATAAGGAGGGAGAATAAAGTGTACCGTTAATTTCATTGAAGGGAATAATGAGGGAGAATAAAGTGTACTTAGGTCAGCAATATACAGCTTATTGAATGCTATATAGTGTATTTTAGTCTCTTGGTATATATATTGTTAGATATATCTGGACGTATATATTCAAGTATTTCAACCATGTATATATAATATTGAGATACATATACAATGTTGAGTAAGAGACTGTATATATTAATGTTAGACTCTGTATATATTCAATGTTGTGTAGCCGGCTGTATATTTTTCTCACTGCCTTAATTAATATCACCCTTAATTTCATTGAACGGACGGTTAAAAGAATATCATGACCATCAATAAAGAGATGGGATGGGCGAGTGGTTCATAACTTCGCCACGGTTACACGCTCTCTTCCATTGCCCTCTCTATCACTCTTATCTCGATGAGAGGACGAGGTAAAGTGTTTTAGCCCACAGCACAGATAGCGTTTGGATAAGATTGTACGTACGCATCATCTGATTCCTCTCCTTCGTTTCCATTCGTTTAATTTGTTAATTTCCAAGATATACTGGCCAATCCTCAACATACACTCGCCATTTTTCTCTTATTTTGTCGAGTTAGCCATACGATCAAAACATTCCAGCTTCCAGTTATACTAAATCTGTCACAGCTTGTGCTATTTCTGGTAATGAGAATCGAACGAAACAACCAACTGGATCGGGGGTTCATTCTCCTGCAAACCGACGATGATCGAAACAAAGATCCGCGTGTGCACATGATCCGCGGGGTTCAGCATTTGATCGAGAGATGTCTGCTCTTTCGCATGGACCTCCACGACTGCGTCGAAACCCTTGCCAAGCAAGCCGAAATCCACCCTGCGCTCACCATCGCAGGTTTCACTT
>ML780890.1:741883-763238 GCA_009831015.1 Picea engelmannii | reverse complement strand
CCATCGTTTGATTACTTGAGTAATTTATGCTTCCATAAAATCAAAGAAGTATTATATATATATATATATATATATATTTATTTTAGCATAAGGATTTTATTGTTAGAAGATAATCTTATGTGTGTGACAAAGTATGAGAAGAACCTCCTACAACCTAGATATATTATATATATATTCTTTGTTATTTTAGCATAAGGATTTTATTGTTAGAAGATAATCTTATGTGTGTGACAAAGTATGAGAAGAACCTCCTACAACCTAGATATATGTTTCACCTTTGTAATATTAACTTGCTATGTGTATATATATTACATATACATGTGTAATATGAATGAATATTTTATTTGGCATATATATATATATATATATATATATATATATATATATATATATATATATATATATATTACAAATTGATAAATGGATATATGTGTTTGTGTGCATTAATGAGAGGATACCATATTATTTAATTTTAGCATAATTTTTATTGTTTGAATTAGAGAATTAAAAACGTTATTTTTTATATAATAAAAAAAAATTATTTATCATTATTTTATGGGAGAATAGATTTGAAGTTTTATTGTCAACTTTGCTATTCCCAATATTTTAAATGCTAACATATCCAAAGTTTTGAGCATCTACACTCTTTTTTAATTTTTATTATTTTTATTTAAATGTTTACAAATCCAAAGTTTTGAGAGTGGACACTCTTTTTCAAGTACTTAAACAGGGCTTGACAGCTTTAAATGTTTACTTAACATGCTTGAAAGCCTTAACTGTTTACTTAATAGGCATGTCACAGCCTTAACTGTTTACTTAATAGGCATGTCACAATACATTTTTCTCCAATTCTTGGATACAATCTTGTATGCAGTGAATTTGGGCAATATTTTTGTCCATCGGACACTCGCATAGTCAACTATAATGATGGAGTTTCTTCATCATATGTTTCATATTTATTCTATATTTGGTTTCTTCATCATATGTTTCATATTTATTCTATATTTGGAATGCAATCTAGTCATCATTGAGGATTCGCATATTCTTCATTGGTTCACTAGTTGTTGCTTGCTCGTTGGTTCGTTGGTTCGTTGGATGCTCCTTATTGTTGTTTGCTTCAACTTTGCAAAGTTGAGGTCCTGCAACTCTAGTTGGACCTCTTGGTGCTTTCTCATTGGTTTGTTGTTTGTTGCTTGCTCTTGTTTGCTTCAACTTTGCAAAGTTGAAGTCCTACACCCGTAGTTTGACTTGTTCTTTCACTTTGCAGGGTTGAAATCATGCACCCTTGTTTCCTTCAAATTTACGAGATTGAGGTCCTGCGCCCGCAGTTGAACCTATTTCTTCACTTTCCAAGGTTGATATCATGCACCCGCAATTGGACCTGTGATGTTGTCGTTCACCATTAAGTTTTAATACCATAGTTTCATTCTTATTCGTTGTTTACTGCTTACCATTTACAGTTTGAAAGTAGGAATGTTCAATACTAGGAGGTGTTGAAAATCAAAATAGATATAAATAATATATATAAATAATAACCAAGTGAAAATGATATTACAGAAAATCCTTAAATGTCACTATGGAGATCAAAGAAATAGGAATGCATTACTACCCCGAAAAGTGTTGAATAAGAATTTTTTTTGCCTTTGCAAAATGTTCTTATAGAAGAAAATTGTAGCTAGGTATAGAAGGGCTAAGTATGGTACAAAGTTAAGAAAGATGTAAGAAAATTCGACAACATTGTTGGTCCTTGTGCATCTTTATCAGTGACATATTTCAGTAAGTTAAAAAAAAAAGTTAAATGAAAATATTGGGTGGATGATGAATATAAAACACAAAACGACCCGAGTCCAAACATTAACTTTTGTTTCTCCTTTGTTGGAAAGTTAAATTCTTAGTGGGCACTGGAGTCTGAACACTCGTTTATTTGTAGATTATGGTATGGGGATCAATAGACTTGTGAGAAACAAGGATTACGGGGATTATCAATAGGTTTGGTAAAATCGGGGGTTCTGGAGGATTAGGCTAAGGGTCCATAGGTTTTAACCAGTACAATACTATTCAAAACCTCTTAAAACAACTGACATGAAAGTTTATTGCATAGATCATACCTTACATATTTACATACTTGGCGTTGGGATGGTGTTGGTTTACCCTCTTGTGAAGACATTGCAAGTCATTCTGTCAACTCAGGGATGGTACTAAATCAACCTCTTGTGCAACCATTGCAATCCATTATGTTCACTACCTATGTTTACCATACCTTACATCTTCACATAGTCAGTGCTGGGATGAGGTTGGTTTACCCCCTTATGCAGACATTGCAAGTCGCTCTGTCAACTGAGGGATGGTATTAAATCACCTTCTTGTGCAACCATTGCAAGACATTCTCTTCACTTCCTATCTTTACCAAAGGGATAAACTATGTGCGTAAAGGGTAGAAAAATGGTTCCAGATCAGACCCCAGTGACAAAGGTGTAAAGACAGATGGAAGTGCGTAAGGTAACAAAGAGCTTAAGAAGGTGACAAATGGCTTATAGACATGGGCATATTTGAGGACCTTATCTCTTCCACATATAGTTATTATTTGTGTGGATGAGACATGGTTAACCACATGTTAGGGTTTGCAGCATCGTGGAAACTTAGCACCAACGATATTTGGTTATTGTTTATGTTTGATTAAATTATTCTATCTAGTTGTCTTTTAGAGTCCCACATGCACGGTGGCCACTCTGCATTTATTGCACGTGTTCGTACTACTCTGGGTTCGTACAGCTTTGGCAGTTGTACAAATTCTACATTCAGAAATTTTGGAAGTGTCAAATAACCGAAGTCTCGAAGTCCCGAAGTCCTTGATAATGATGGTTAAAGCAATTTCGAGTTAATTAACAATAGGTGTGAGTTAATGACTCTAGGAGAAAGTCACTCCGAGAGACTTTCACGCTTCACATTCAAAAACTTTTGAAGTCTTGAATTGGGGCCATGTCTAAGTATGGTTAGAAGAATTCCAAAATTTGACATAATGGTAAAAATTTAGCAAGGTCGCTAAAGTAGCAGGGTAACCCAGATCGCAGTTTGAAAAATTGATCGACATCTCAGATTCATTTCAGAAATAAGACACACTCGAACGTTAATCTCTTAAAAGGGTTATGAAATTAAAACCATGGTATAGCTTGAGAAGAAGTTATCTACACATTCAGTTATCTCCAGTGGCTTCAAACAATGTACACACATGTCAATTCTCGATACAGAACCCACCTCTGTCACAACCATACTGACATACAAAAAAGAAAATGGGATGTTCTCCTCATCTTTTTGTTTCTGAAACCAAACGTTTAGTGCATTTTCCAGGATGTCCCCTTTCCAATCACATATGCCCACTTTCATGCTCTATACATCATACCATATATCTTTGGAAAATGGTAGTGCACAAGGATTTGTGAGACGAATTTGGAGTTTTCATTGTGAAGCAAGCATCTACGAGGACCTTGCCATTCCCTTCTTTGCAGATTATGATAAGGAAAGATTTTATTCTCTGAGGAAAACCATATATATTTGTTAGTTTTATGCTATAATTTGGGTCTTCCAAAGCATCTTCCATCACCATTTCTACATCTAGACATCATCTTGTAGAAATGCTTCTTTGTAACCTAAATGGACAGTTCATTAATCTGTCTCAAGATGAGTGCCCCAGTGCCCAATCTTAGAATATCTTCTTCATCTTGTAATATAATTGAAACCTTGATAAGTTATGCTATGTGTTGGTTCCATTCATGTAGTAGAGGTCCATGAACACCTAATTATTCCCCTTTTTTTATCCCAAAGACCATCTATGTAAGTGTTCTGAGTGGGAGACATCAACAAGTCGTTTATGATCTGTTTAGTCTTGATTTGTGAAGTGTGAGGATGACATTAAATTATGAATATGATTGTAAATCTATATACAATGACTACCATAATGCTTATAAGGTGCACAACTAAAATAAGTTCTAAAATTGTATGTCTTAAATACTCAGTCTTTGTACTGAGAAAGTTTATACTACTATTTTATTTTCATTATCTCTTCTATATGGTTGATCACTAACTATATCTTTGTTTCTTTGTCATATTCTATAGAAACCACAAAGAATTGAATTTGAAATGAAAAAGGTTGAAGGATACATGGAAGAATTGGTATGCACTCCCGAACTTATAGTTATCTTTTTTGTTATTTGCATATTATCTAAACTTATCTAAGAAACATCTTGAAAATAACAACTTAAAATATGGAGAAAGTAATAGATGTTGAGTGTTATCAAATATATGTAGACTCCATTGTACATGACAACATTGACCATGTATTGCATAACAATTCCCTTTTCATATCAAATGCATTATTGTATACTGCAGGAGATTGCCTCTTCGATGCATTTCAAGTTCTATTGCACTTTCTTTATTCCTCGACCAAGCTATGCAATGGATTGATAAATCATTTCTTGGCTTGTTTATTAAATGTAAATGTTGAGGCATTAGAGTCATATCAATATGAATTGGCATATGCTTTTCTTTTCCAATTGCATGGAATACATGATGTCAATACATATCTTTCAAATATGTGGTTCTCTGCAAATGCAAATTTGTCGCTACATGAGAGAGGGCTTTGGGGAGATACATTTTGTATACGGTGGCTAGCCAAGTGGATGAATATATCAATTGGAATTTGGTAATTAACAAGAAAAAGAATATATCTATTGTTCAATAAAACTACATCTAGAGATCCATATTGCATCTTGGTCCATGATGCCAATCCTCTAACTGGTGATTATGAACCACTACTCTATAAAACATTATCCATATGCAATCTTGGAGGATCTGATATTTACTTGTCCCTCGCCTGCAAAGACCTTGAATCGCATTGGAAATGAATTATGCATCATATACACTCTCATGGATTACATATAGAAACAACTATTACATCTACTTGTGGAGATAGTCTGTTCAATACAATTTGTTATTTGATAGCAACATAATTTGATGTGCACTCACTGCACCTTTACACTGTGCAATCCTTTTGCAATGCAATTATAGGTGGCAATCAATAGACATTTAACTTCTTGCATCAACACCTTCTACCATATCTCATAGAAAGTATGTCGACGGTTGGAAGTTGGAAACAATACCTTGTAAACATGGAAAATCCATATGATAAAGGAATTATAGAGGGTGGGACATTTTTTTACAATGGATATCTATCATATTCAGAGTAAATGTCCAGGTATGGTCAACCCTTTCAGATGGTACTAGATCCATTTCTACTGTATCGATTCAAACTACAATCAAATAATTGACATCATGTCGTCGAAAAAAAATATGCCACACATCCATTATCAACCTTTGATACGAAATACTTCCAGTTCAATATCCAATTTTCATGCTAACCAAACCACATTGAATCTACATAAGCATCGGATATTGTCTAATCATGATGAAACTCATCCCAAATGTCATCGGGTCATAGAGACCTTAAGCAAAAAATGTAGACTGAATTATCACAACATGAAAAAGGCCATACACGAAAGAAATAAATACATTGGTGCACTTCCTTATAGACCTTTGAATTGTACGACCGATCATCATTAGGTGAAAGGGATCTCGACCAAGAAACACAAACTCACATATCACAAACTAAAAAAAGTTGTGCATGCACAACATGAGCGCATTTGCACACTTCCTACTGCACAAAATCATCACATGTCAATTCACAAAGACCGTCACCCTTGAATCATCAACATGGTGAGGAGGCAATGCTTGTAACAAATTTTGATTCCACCTTCAACATGGCTTGTCAACAAGTGAAACTAGTTTTGAGTGGCAAACATAAGTTAACCTACCACATGTTGAAAAAACAGATACGTGAGAGAAACAAGTGAAACTACATATCCCACAGTTGTCATGATACTGACCGAGGGGGAAAAATCACATATCATAAATTAGAGCCA
Organism: Picea engelmannii; assembly: GCA_009831015.1. Classification (NCBI taxonomy): domain Eukaryota; kingdom Viridiplantae; phylum Streptophyta; class Pinopsida; order Pinales; family Pinaceae; genus Picea; species Picea engelmannii. The sequence goes on along the minus strand of ML780890.1, from coordinate 757,263 downwards.
ACACTGTGCAATGTTAGCATTGAAAACCAACAAACACTTGCTACACATCCTCATCTAGGAAAGAGAGATGCAAAGCAGACCTATATGAAACAAATTGAAGAAACTCATTCCATTGCGTGAGTGATTTGCGAAGAATTGAATTTCGCAAAGAACATTAAGTATTTTACCCCTGACTTGCAAAAATAATATATCATCTTGACACTAAATGATAGAACATTTTCCACTAGCAAAATTTGTCTTCCATGCAAACGATCACTTGAAAATGGAAAACTGCCACAATTTGCAACACCTGACCAAATAGGATGTAACACACCACTACTAGATGTAAGTACACTTACAAAAATTGAAGAGATACTTGTGTCTCTGTGAATTTCATTTGCACAAATCAGACCCTGGGGATATAGACGACCCCAAATGGGCTTAACAGGATCAATTATTAATGTGCATGTGCAACTAGATGTTGTCCAAAAAGTGTTTCCAAAATTCATTAGAGAAACAATGACGATTGTTGTAGCTCTGAAAATACGTTTGCAAAACAAGTATGCATACCAGACAGGTAGACTATGTGTTCACATTGTCATGAAAGCATTAAAAAAATTATGTTCCAGGAACATGTACAAAGCAGAAAACATTTGTATAAATGAGAACTGGAACCATGTTCTTGAAAAAGAAAATGATACCTCTGCACAAACGTTTGACACTAGTAGTGAATTTGATACAAGTGATGAATCTGTAACGCACCTCCCGTTCATGATGACATCAAGCCTCACATAACAAGTGCAAAAGAAAAAAAATTGTGTGTTGTGTGTGTAGGAAGGTAAACATGAAATTACTCAACAACGTAACACAATGACGAACACCATGCAAGCAACTCATGCAACAACAACATAATGACCTAACCATATTATGAATGACTACCCGCTCGTCCTACCCTGCAATAGTTGGAACCTCCAAGACACATAAGCAATGTTCAAGCCTAGGTTCTCATTGATTTTGACCATTTAAGGTCTCAAGGATGGCGACTATTCTAAGGAACAAGGAGGCGTCTACATCCCGCCTCACACAAGAAAACCAAGAACAATAAAGTTTATAGACTAAGTACAACATTATTTAAATGGAACCACAACACCCTAAACGGGAAGCGCAAGACAAAAACAACTTTGCCAATAACCCGATCAATTGTCGATTCAAGCTAGTAGATGGTTACTGTTTGTTTTAGTCATCTGTCACGAGCCCATATTAGCATGTCTAAAATCAAATTATCAATAAGGCACAATCTAAATTAGCATTAAACAATCATTTGTGCAATTTTAAATTGCAGTGTCATCAGAGTACCATCTAAATCAATTTGCCTTACAATATTATTATTTGTTATAGTGTTCTATTTTAAAATCAATATCCAATAATTATTTATATATATAACAATATCCCAAGAAATAGATTATGTACCTCTTCACAATATTTACACAAAATTCCTCATCCCACAATAATAATAATTATAAGTTATTATTATTAATAAAAGCACTTCATTGCTCTAATATAATAATCATTAAAAACTTAAACCCTTTTCCTAAACATATGACGATGTCTAAACAAAGTTTCTATAATGATCATACACTTCATCCACTCTGAACAATAAAGTTCTACACTATGATAGTTCATGTACATTATAAATTCACCACATAACATAATAAAATGATAAAAGTTAAAATAAAAGATACACCACATAACATAATAGAATGATAAAAGTTAAATAAAATATATTATTATTTGAATGAAAAGAAGAAATGGGACATTATTAATTAATAAGAATGAAAACTAAATTACTTTCTCGTGCAAGAAAACATTACATTAGTTGTTCATTAATAACTAAAAATCTAAAAATCTATAGGCAATTAACTTCAAATGTTGCCTAAATTATAAAAGAGGTTGAGGTCAATGAACGTCGTTTTCATGCTAAGTTTTCTGCCATGTAATGTTATCTCGTTGTTAATACTAAATGTCATGTCCAGCTAATCAATGAAAAATATGATAACATTAATGCTAACAGGGAACACAATGTTAATGCCGAAGGATATCAGCGTCGCTTAGATCATTAATGCCAACAGGAAGGGGTCATTGTCAGGTAAAGTAAGGAAAATGCAGCCATCAAAGGAAAAATTATGTGCCACACTTCTGCAAACCCAAGCTACATTTAAGGGGCAAAATTGTGGAGAATTAAGCAACACATAGTCATCGAAATTCACCAACACCAGTACATGCAACTGCGTTGGCCAAAAATAAGGTTGTGGTAAAAACGGCCATCTCAGGAAGGCAGTTGAGAAAATCGTGGGCGTCCCTTTGAGTGGAAAAAGGTGATCCTTTACATAGTAACTCGAATTTTTTAAACAGGCAATTGTATCCTCTGGTTAGGCAATTCATGGTTCAAGAACTCTCCCTTCCTCTATTGAGTGGTAACTAGTTTGGGCTTTCAATCTTATCAATGTTATTGCCTGGTGCATGCATATAAATGGTGTAGGTATTTAACCACATGCATATAATTGTTGTATGCATAAAACCAATAAAGAAAAATGGTGTGCTTCAATGTTTTCATCCACGCGAAGGTTTCATGTTATAAATATGGGAGGTTGATGATTAATAAGACTCCAACGGATTGCATTGCAGCAAGTCTTTGGTCTGTAAAGACTATTGTTCTGAGAACCACCGTCTTACATAGGAAGCTAGCTAATTTGTTTTTATAAAGGTAGACAGACAGAGCATATGTGTTGGAGGAAATAATCGATTAAGTCATTTTTTCAACTGCGAGTAAAGGTTACATATTTGACCTAATCTTTTGCCAGATTGACATGTGCATCCAATGATAGTTGTGCGTCTTAAGCTCAACCGTTCTGCAAGTTTTGAGCATGAGTAAGCTTGGTGATGTAGCTGCACTTGGGCCTCTAACTGTGAATGTTCTCACTGAGGTAGGCGTTGATGGTTGAATTAGTGACTGTAGAAAATATATCATGTTAGTGGAAGAGTGATGTGAGCTTTAAATTGTTTGTTGATGCTATCAATTTGGGTTTCCTCAGGGATATGGCATTCGGGCATCCACGACTCTCGGTCAAGATGGTCTAGACCTTGAGAAAAATATTTGAGACACAAGGAGATGGACATGAACGCATCAATCACCCATTTACAAAAAAAAGGTCTTGGTTGATTCCAATTACACAAACAATCTGCCATGTCAAATCGAACAGGAAAGCCAGGGCTCGGATCTTTGGTTAAAGATTTTGTTGCGACCATAATTTATAGTATAAATTACAATTAATTTACAGTATAATTTACGATCTACCAAATAATTTATAATCTATAGAATAATCTACAATCTGCAGTACAAAATACAATTTAATCTACAGTAAAATCTAAACCAAGTCCGTGACAGTAAAATGGTTAACAATGTTGCCTTCGCTATACCATTAAAATGCAGAGCATTCAACGATTGTTGTCCCTACGCAGAGAATAAATTCACATAAGTCAACACTGAAAAGATTGGCTGTGAATTCACAGGCCAGAGGTATAAAAGGGGCGGAGCAATTTATCCTTTAAGTAAATAAATGGTAGAGTTACTAAGCAGACCAAATGTAAAAAGACACAAAAACCACAGTAAATTTGCCAAGAGAGGTATCAACGTAGACTTAATTTTCCTAGAAAAGGAAGGGAAAATGTAGAGAGATTAAATCGCAAGAGGGTGCAGGAAAAAAAACTTCCAAGGACAATGACAGAGGTTGACGGATGGGTTCGTCCTTCGCTCCACCATCCTCGCACAAAAACGCAGGGCGTTGAGATCCATAGGACTTTTAACGCTAAGGCGACGACCATAGATCAGGCTCCTGGCCGACTGCTCAAGCAAGGACTAGTGAGCTAGGGACAAAGGATAAACAACTCAAGTTCACAATCATCACACAGGGTGGTCACGACATGCGGGAAGACAAAGGTCATGGGAAATCAATCTACCAATCAATCAGCTAGGCTATAAAAATTTTAGTCATGAAACTAGACAACCAATTCACCTACCTAATAAACAAGCAGATCAAAATCATAAATCCTACAATAATCTACCATTTAACCAAGAAACGTACCGTTGCATGTTCGCCTGCTCTGAGTGTCGTCTGTGTGCTCCATGCAACTCCCTCTCACTGACCGTCGAGACATCACCGGTACCTCCCAGCCAATTTTAGGGGTACTCTTCTTCCCCCTTATCCCCCTGAGCCACAAAGGGGCCACACACACTATCTAGAGATTTCGTCTAGCTCCAAGCTCGCCTCGCAAGGCCGAGCTACCACTCCTCTCCGAGCTGGGTATCCCAACTCCCACAAGTAAATTAGTCTAGTCGATAATTCTACAGCATAACGTTATGCAAATAGAATATTGTCCTTTCTTCTTCTCCTTCCTTCATTTTATAGAGTTTCGAACTTCCTTTCTTTCTTAAAATCTCATTTAATTAAATTTTTAGAAATAAATTCATAAAATTTGCTCTCCGTACAAGTGTCCCCCATCCCCTACATTCCTCCATAAATTAATTTCTTTAATTAAGTAATTATCTTTATTTCCCTCACCCACCTAGACTTACTCCTAGAATCACTCCTAGGTGTCCCTAGATTCCCTTACAGGTTTTAAAGGCTTTCCCTATTATGAAATTGCTAAATCAGTTTAAAATTAGAAAGCTCTTAAATGTAGATTCTTTACTAAGTGGACTTCCCTCTTTTTCCCTTAAGTTACCCTTTTTCCTTCTTCTTTTTTTTGGTTACCTCCTTTCCCTAGTTTCCCTTTTTTATTTTCCCTCCTTCCTCTTTTACTTAGAACTCAAAAAGGCAAGTGTGGGATTTAACCCCTTTTCCCTTTTATCATTAATTTAGTATCTTTTTAAATTATCAAAAGATAAAATAATTAATTCCCTCTTTACTTTTTATATCCACAGATTTTATTTCATATGAATAATTTAATTTCTTACTCCCTTCATGTTACAAAATTTTATGAAGACCATAAATTATTACTTCAGTGGTTTTTATTTTAAATTTTATTATTTTACTTTATTTTATATATTTATTTTATTATATATATATATATATATATTATTATTTTTATTTTTAAGGGTGGACAAAATTTTACCCCTAGCGAAATTTTAGACTTAGAACTTAGATTTGTACTGGGCGACATTTAATTAGGGAAATTGTTTTGAAATTTCTCAACCTGTTATTTGTCTTAGGGCCATCTAGGTTCATCCCTCTATCATAATCAATGCGACATGCCCTTTAAGACACACTAGGTGCTCCAAGGGTGCCACTCACCTCATTCATTCCCTTGCGCGACGTGCCCTTCAGGATGCACTACGTGCTCCAAGGGTGCCACTCGGATCTTGACCGATTGGTAGACATAAATAAACCCTGGAGTCAACACTCCGCCAAGTGAACTTGTAGTAGACAAAGGGCTTCTAAGGAATAAGGCCTTCATCTTATGTCCCGCCCCTTAGAATCATCGTGAGCGACTGTCGCAGTCTACCCTCATGGCATCGTCGGTCCTCTCGAACTATGTAATAGTTAACCTAAAGTTCAAGCCACGGCGGGAGTGCTAGTAGGTTGTGGTAGGGATGTTGTCCACACCTCTCCCTCAACATCTCTGGTAGTCATGTACGACCCCTTTACTCCATATGTGAGTCTGGTCAGCAAGCTATCGTCAGCCTGCATCATCAACAAATCATGTCAAAACATATCCATATCATATCATCTAGTCAAATGCACTAATATCATAGTAAAACAATTAAACCCCAATGGCACACTCTCTGAGTCGATCCGGAGTCCAAGGGGCTCCATCGATGCCTCTACATCCTCAAGGTCCAAAACCCTACACACTCAGTAAAACCGAGTCAATAGCACCTGTATATGCCAATGTAGTAAAACAACATGTCATCTACCCATAACGCATCATAATCAAAGTAAAATGTTTTAATAGCATAATAATCCAGATCACTTGCGAGAAAGTGTCCTCAAAGAATCAGTTCGCTCAATGTGCCAGAGCGGGATGTTACATACACCCCCTCTTGGTCTAAACTTCGTCCCGAAGTTTCACAGTATAAATGTCGAAATAAGTGTATCAAACAAAAATGGAAACTAATGGCGTATATCATATGCGTCCTCCTAGGTCGCCAAGTGCGGACTATAATTGTCCCACTGGACCTTGACCTGATCTACTGTTCAACGTTGTAACTATCGAATGTGATGATCTAAGATGCGGACCGGCTCAGCCGTGAGCGCTCCCTCATCCAATACTTGCAAGGAACTCATGTCAATAACATGTGTAGGATCACTAATATAGTGTCTCAAAATAGATACATGAAAAACATCATGCATAAGCCTCAAGGAATCAGACAAGGCTATTCGATAAGCCACGTGCCCCTTTCTCTCCACAATCTCGAAAGGTCCCATGAACCTAAGAGATATTTTAGCTCCCTTTCCAAACTTGATTGAAATATTATGTGGTTTAACCCACAAGAAGACTCGATCGTCGACCTTGTAACTATGGTCGACTCAGTGCACATCGACATAACTCTTCTGTCGATCATGCGCTTCTTTAATCCTTTGTCTTATTGTTTGCATTTGCTCTTCCATTTCTTGGATCGATTATGGTCCCACCAGGACCCTATCCTCAAGTCGATCCCAACTCAAAGGTGTCTGACATGATCACCCATAAAGAAACTCGAAAGGTGCCATTTTGATGGTGCTCTGGTAACTGTTTTTGTAAGAGAACTCCACTAGTGGCAAGAATTCTTCCCAACGCTTTTGTTGGTCCATCACGTACATGCGCAACATGTCCTCCAAGGTTTGGTTAGTTCATTCAGTTTTCCCATTATTCTCTAGGTGATACGTAGTACTAAAGTTAAGTTGGGTTCCCAAGGCCTCTTGGAAACTCGTCCAAAATCGTCTAGTAAACACCAATCCTCGATCGGATATAATCCTCTTAGGCACGCCATGCAGCCTCACAATCTCATTGATGAAAACTCTAGCTATGTCAAGTGCCTGATACATCATACGCACAGGAATAAAGTGAGCACTCTTCTTCAGAGTGTCTACGACTACGAAAATCGAGTCATGTCTCCTTGCCGTTAGTGGCAATCCAACAATAAAATCCATCGAAATAACCTCCCCTTTCGATTTCGGAATAGCGTGCGGTTGTAGTAATCATGTTGGGTGTCTATTTTTAGCCTTTACTTGCTGACATTCTAGACATCTGGCCACATAGTTGACTATGTCGGCCTTCATTCCCTTACAGAAGAATAAAGGTTTAAGGTCTTCCCTCATCTTCGTGACTCTCAGATCATCCATGTAAACTTCTCTATGAGCCTCACTCAGGATCAACATCCTCAACCCGTCATTTGGCAGTATGTAAATATGACTTTTAAACCTCAATAAACCATCGCTATCAAAAGAAAATCCCTCATATCGTGGTACCATCATTGTGTTTTGTCTGATAAAACCCTTGACCTCTTTGTACCATTCATCGTCATGCTGTAAAGTTAGAATCTTTTCACATAGATTCATCTGAAGAGGCAACCCCGAAAAGATGTGTGGTCTCCTACTCAAATCATATGCCACTCAGCTCAATGTTCCCTTTATGTAAGTAGTCTCAAAGTCATACTCGCTAAGCAGTTCTGACCAACGTAGCTGTAGTGCATTCAGGTCACTTTGCATAAAAATGTGTTGCAGTCCACAATGGTTAGTCTTTAGTTCAAATTTTCGTCCAACAAGGTAGTGTCTCCAAACCTTCAAGGCATAGAAAATGGCTAATAACTTCAAATCGTGTGTCATGTAGTTCTCCTCATGCCTTCTTAGTTTCCTCGAAATGTAAGCAATCACTCGTCCATGTTGCATCAAGACTCTGCCTAAGCCTTCTTTGGATGTGTCAGTGCATACCAAGAAGTCGGCGTCCATGTCAGGGACCTTTAGTATCGGTGCAGTTGTCAACAATTCCTTGAGCCTCTGAAATGCTTCCGCGCATTTCTCGGTCCAAACAAACTTCTTGTTCTTCTTCTGCAACTTCGTGATCAGATTTTCTATCTTCGAAAATCCCTCGACGAACCGTCGATAGTATCTTTCTAGACCCATGAAGCTAGGCACTTCTAGGAAATTCGTAGGCGTAGGCCATTCCATAATAGCCTCAACCTTGGCTGGATCCATAGCGATGCCTTTGTTGGAGATGACATGCCTTAAGTAGTGAATCTTTGATTGGTAAAATGAGCATTTGGACAATTTCCCATACAATTTGTGCTCTCGCAAACACTATAGTACCAAGCGCAAGTGTTCGTCATGCTCCTCCGTCGTATGAGAGTAAATCAAAATATCGTCAATGAACACTTGGATGAACTTGTCCAAGTACTCGCGGAACACCCCATTCATCAAACTCATAAATACCCCTGGGGATTTTGTTAGTCCAAATGGTAAAACAGTAAACTCGTAATGTCCAAACCTCGTCTTAAAGGCAGTCTTAGGGATGTCATCCTCCTTGATATGAAACTGGTGATACCCTGATCGCAAATCGATCTTGGAGAATATTGTCGCACCCTTCATTTGATCGAACAGATCATCAATTCTCAGCAATGGATATTGATTCTTGATTGTAGCCTTGTTCAGTTGACGGTAGTCAATGCAAAGCCTCCACGACCCATCCTTCTTTCATATGAAAATAACAGGTGCACCCCATGGTGACACACTAGGACGTATCAGCCCCAAGTCCAACAACTCCTTCAGTTGCATCTTCAACTCTTGTAACTATGGGGTCGACATCCTATAAGGAATTCTTTCAATCAGTTTAGTCCCTCGTTTTAGGTCTATGGTAAATTCCAATTCCCTATCTGGCGGCATCCTAGGTAACTCCTCTGGAAATACGTCTGCAAACTCCTTCACCACCGGGAGGTGTTCTAGACCTTCCGCTACTCCCTTCTTGTTTAACGCAAGGATCGCATAAAGCTTGCACCCCTTGCGCATACTCTTCTATAGCTGTAAGGAAGAGATGAACCTCAGGGAAACTCCCTGGTTCCATCCTACAATCACCCATCTCTGTCCCTCATCATCGACCAAGCTCAACCGTTTTGTCTTATAGTTGAGTATTTCCGCATGTGATTCTAACCAGTCCATACCAATCACGACATCATAAGATCCTAGGATCATGATGTACAGGTTGGCCCTTGTGACAAACTCCCCCACGTTAAGGACACATCCCATAACCCTTCCTCCAACCTTCTATTTGGCTCCTAAAGCCATCTCCATGAAGCTAAACTCATCTTGTTCGACTTCCTTTACCTTAATACTTTTTAGCACTGCACCAGAAATGAAACTCTTGGTAGCACCAGGATCTATCAAAATACTAAGGGTCTGGTCAGCGATGGTACCTGTTGTCTCAAGCATAGTCGACTGATGCTCTGCCTGGCGGTTATTCACCGATGCATGAATCCGATGGGCCTTGCCCATATATCCCACGGTAGTTGGTCTAGCTAATCTGAATGCTATGGTTCTCTCCACTAGGCAATCGCGCTGGTAGTGTGGCTCCCCACATGTCCAACACCCCTTCTTCGACCCAGTAGTCCTGGTACCCAAAGTAGAAGATGGCGTCCCACTGGCCTGGAACCCTGGTCTGTTCTGATGAACAGGCCTAAACTGCTACTACTGTTGGCTATGTTGTCGTTGATGTTGTGGTCCCCGATAAGGTGTCCATTGTTGAGGCGTCGGTCGCCGAGGTGTAGTGAATGTGGATCCCTTCTGGAAGCCACGATATCCCAGCATATGCCTCGTTGGTGTCTGGTGCTGCTGTGTTCCAGATGAAACCTGCCTTGCTGGTCTCACGGGAGTCCTCGTCTGACCCCCACTAATAAGCTCCCCCTTTGCTATGAGGGCCTTATGGACGGCATCATGCAAGGTTTGAGGCATCAAAATCCTAACCTTTTCCCACACGCTACCGTTAATACCAAAGATGAACCTGTTGACCTTAAGTTTTTCAATGTTAACGTGTGGAGCATACCAAAGCATCTCCATAAAACGGGCCTCGTACTCAGGAAACGTACAACCTCCTTATCGTAAGGCATTGAACTCATTGAGTTTAAGCTCAATGAATTCCTCTAAAATATACCTCTCTCGAAACCGTTCCTCGAACAATTCCCATGACACGTGGTGGTTTTACCTTGCGAGGCAATATTGGAGCTAGAATATTTTTGGTTTTGTATGTGTGGCCCCTTTACAGCTCGGGGGATAATGGGGAAGAAGAGTACCCCTAGGGTTGGATAGGAGGTATCGGTGCAGTATCTATGGTTAACAAGCGAGAGGTTGAAAGGAACGTCAGTTGCCAAGGAACATCATTTCGTCAATCATCGTCTATCATGGTATTCTTATTGTGCTTTGTAATTATAATAGGAATTAAATTGTGCACATGGTTTATAATTTTTTCTATAAATAATATGGTTTTTCTAATGTTGAATTTGTAAGATTCCTCAATGGTTGTGTATTGGAATAAGATTTATGTATTGGCGCTATTCAACTTTTAACTAGATGTATTATAACTTGTATTCGATGTATGTTATTTTATCAAGGCATTTCTGATTGTTATTGTTCATTGTTATCAGAGTTTCCATTAAAATAATTGAAATTGTTAATCATTGCTTGTAATATGCACCCAATTTACAAATTTTCCTTGTTCGTTTCCATGGGATATCTATCAGTTTTTGTTTAAAGGAAAAATGCATGTTTCATTGGTAATCAACTCACTAAACTACTCGATGGTTTTTGCACCCTTGAACTCTGATGTGAATTTCGAGGTATTTTTAAATCAAATTGGAATCCAATACAGGGATGAAGTTTTGGGGAATCTTGTGTCAGTTATTCTTCTGTTTTTGTGATTAATTTTCATCCAGCTGAGATGAGTGAGATAGAGAGAGATTTGGTTTTTTTTTTATAAATTAAGTGAGCGTAGGAAAAGAGAGTATGCACCAAGGAACTAATGCACATCTTTGTGATTTATGTTAACAACGTGAGCAAGTTGCATTCTCAGTTCCTTAGTAGACAGTGTGAATAATATCCCAGAATGCCTATCTCTATGATCAAGTTGCATTCTCAGTTCCTTACTAGACAGTGTGAATAATATCCCATAATTCCTATCTCCAGTAGAAACGTTTCTTCCTTACTTAGTATGCTATTATCCCCAAGGCACTTGCTAAGATCTAAGTGCATCTCTGAGTCAGTTATAGTATTGCACCCTTTAGAAAATTTGAGTTCCCACACACCCACACACACAGGCAAATCAATTTGCCTCCATCGTGCAAGACACCCACACACACACACAATCAGATCAATTCAACTCCATTGTGCAAAACACTCACACGCACAGTTAGATCAAATCACCTCCATTGTACAAGATACCCACACACACAGTCAGATGAATTTGCCTCCATTGTGCAATATGTTGACCCCCACAGTTAGATCAATTTTCCTCCATTGTACAAGACGCACGCACACAATCACATCCTCCTCCTCCTCCTGGTGATTTGGTGCTTGGTCTTAGTTATGGAAACTTGGCGCTCTATTGTGTTATTTGGGTGCTTCCAGCTTGTGCATGGTAAATTTATTAAATAAGCATAAGATGTCACATTCTCAATGAGAGTGTCTATATAAAGTTATCTCTTGGTTGCATTGTCGAACCTCTAAAAGTGAGATACTCTGAACTCATGCAAGATTTTTCGTGTTTAGACACTATGATGGTTGGACTATATTATCAATTGGTATGTTCTTGTTTTAAATTGCTTGTAATACTTGGCCCCTTTAATTTTCTTAAAGGACACATATGCTATCATTTAAACGCTTTAAATTTGTTTTGATTGACTTTCTACGAGTCATTTGGGATAAGGAAGTTGAGTTATGAAGTCTCTTTACTTTCTTTTGAACCTTACATATTTTACATGAATATGTATTGGGTAATTAAACTCCTTGTGATATCAAATGTTATGCAGTAACTCTAGGACCCCTATTAAATGCCTTTGTGATTGTTCCTTATAGGTTTAAAAGGATAATAAATGTAGAATAGAAATCCTTACTTTTTCTTAAGAAGATGTGATCTTATGTGAGTTACATTTTATTTTATTTTAAATAGTATTCCATTTTTATAACGTTAGGAGAGAGTTAATATTCTTATAGGGTTGTTTTTCAAATGACTTATGTTAATTAACATTGAATCCTTACATATATTATATAATAAGGATTTGGATTTTCTCTTAGCTCCTTACAATTGATTAGGTAGTTATTATTCATGATAGTTTTTGGTATAATGGATGAATAAGATATAAGTGAGCCTTGTAAGGATTGTACCTTATTTAGCGGATTGGAATATTAATAAATGATGCTTAACTTAATTGAATATGACTTAGGCGAGTACAAATGATGGATGCAGAAATTTTACATGGATCTTACTATGGTCCACGTATCTTATTAATCCTTTTGTTTTATTCTCTTACCCTTTTTTGCATTTGATTATTATCAAATAATTGAATAAATAGAATAGATAATTCTTGCACATGAAGAAATGATGGTTAATTGGTTAATGAAGCCTTACTTTTGTGCTTATTAAGCTTTAATTTTGGATTCTTCAAAAAGATATGCAATGCAACCTTGATGTCTTTTAATTGATTATTATGTGGATTCTCTTGATTTATAAAAGAATACCTAAATGTGGTTTTGAATTCTTGAAGTGTTTTGCAAGAAGTTGACTTGCTTATGGGACCTTATAGTTAGATGTGAAAATTAGTATAGAATTCTTGTTTTCTGTTTAACATATTTTTTTATAGGTTATTGTTTTTGGATTGAAATCAAACATCCATGTCTTAATGTGTATTGTTAATGAAATATATCATATTATTAAGAACATAGTTGAGCTACATAAGGGTTATACTAGTTACAATAGTTGAAGCACTTGTTGATGGCTCGACGTCGAATGAACCTGACTTGACCAATTATTAATGAATATTAGAATTTGGTCTCTATTTGTTACTAAGATTGCACTTATACTATAGTGGTTCTTAATATCTGGATGTAGGATTATGTTACTCAATTACACTCAATTGTTGCTTGAAGATTGATAAGTATAGTAGAATTTCTTTTTGCACCATGAATAATTGATGATTGAGAGTTATTGATTGATCTATTTTGAATTTCGGCTTGATTAGATTAGTGAGATTTAGACACTTCCTTGTTCCTCATAACAATCGCCAATCCTGACACCTTAAATGGTCAAAACGAATCGGATGAATTGTGGACTTGAGCGTTACTTATGTATATTGGAGGTCCTAACCATGCATGATAGGTTGGGCAGGTAGTTTCTTTATGTTGTCTTTATGTGATGAGTTGATTGAATAAAAGTTATGATGTTTTCAATTGGTTGTGATTGACTGATTGATTGTGTGTCATTTAATGTATGTTGTGATGCATGTCACTTGTCGTAACGTTTGTTTCAAAAACAATAATTACCTATGTGTACTCGCTATTCGTTGTCGTAATGGATGGGACGTTACATGGGGAGTGAAACTAAATCATAGAGAAATTACACAGTATTACCTCTATTAGTTATTATGGGGGCCACTTCATAGTTATACTTATATAGGTGGTACTCTAATGGTTGATTTTACTCTGTAGATGTCGTTTATGGGTAGCCTCATTTATTTAAATCATAAATGAATTGATCTATCCTTTTTCGTTAGTATGGTATCCAAGTGCATGGAAGTTATAAAAGAGAAGCACTTAAAGGTTGCAAACAAAATTGTTCATTATGTCAAGGGTAGATATATGCTTCGTGTAATGTTTTTCAATGATAACATAAACCAATTCCTCAATTATACCAACATGGATTGGGTTGGATATGAACATGACATGAAGATGACTTATGGTTATGTATTTAATCTTGGATATAGATCTATAGTGTCATATTCTGAGTAACAAAACATTATATTCATAATGGGAATGGTTTTTTATCTAGAAATATGTAACATCCCTCTCTTACGTGCATTGAGTGAACTTATTCTTTGAAGACACTTACGTGCAAGTGATCCGGGTCATTATACTATTGGTCATTTCAATTATGATTATAAGATATTATGGATTTGATGATATTCTATTTTATTGTATTTACATAGACAAGTGTTATTGATTAGGTTCTCCTAAGTGTGTAGGACTCTGGACATTAAAGATGCAGAGGCATCAATGAAACCCCTTGGACTTTGAATTGAGTCAGGGAGTGGACTGTTAGGGTTTGAATGTTGTTCAAGTGACATATGTACATATAATTACATGCTATGATGATTTATTATTATTGTTGACTTGATTCGTTGATGGATGCAGGCTCACGATAGCTTGCTGACGAGACTCACATTTGGAGTAAATGGGTCACGCAAGACAACTAAAGATATTGAGGGAGAGGTGTGACAGCAGCCATGCCACAGCCTAATATCACTCCCTCCATGGCTTGAATTGTAGGTTAACGATTACCTAGTTCGAGAGGCCTGCAATGTTGTGAGGGAATACTATGAAAGTCACTCATGATGATTCTAAGGGGGTCGCAATAAGGGAGGGTCCTTATTCCTTAGAGGCCCTTAGTCTCACACAAGATCACTTGATGGAGTATTGACTCCAGGGGTTTGACATCTACCAAATTAATTCAAGAGGCAAGTGGTACCCTTGGAGCACGTAGTGCGTCTTGAAGGGAATGTCGCACAAATAAAATGGAAAGAGGCGAGTGGAACCCTTGGATCATGTAGTGTGTCTTGAAGGGATTATTGGGCAATTAAAATAGAAAGAAGCGAGTGGCACCCTTGGAGAACGTAGTGCATCTTGAAGAGCACATGGCAATTTTAACTAGTAAGTGAATAAACCTAGTGCCTAGAAAACTTTGCCTCCTTAGGACCTCGTCAGCCTTAAAATGAATGATTTGATAAGTAAAGTTTAATAACAATTTGTGTTGGTTGTGGAGCCTGATTATCTTCCTGATTTATAGGTCTTTTACTTTCAGTCATGTTTATACCCCATGAAGTATTTACACCCCAGAAGTGTGTACACTCTTCCACACGGGGGAGTACAGAGGGGGGGTACCCCCTTTGTGGGGTTCGGGGGGCCTATCCCCCTGCATGCGGGGTCTGGGGGCAAGTGGGCCCCCAGCGGGGGTTTGGGGGAAAAGCCCCCGAAGCAAAAATTGCCTTGTAAAAGTATATTATAATTTCATTGTAAATCTAGACCGTTCATTATAAGGTCGCATATCTAACGGTAGAGATTATGTTAGGGTTTTTTTTCCCTAGAAGGAAACCCTCTTTTATAAGGGAA
>ML780890.1:681133-730250 GCA_009831015.1 Picea engelmannii | reverse complement strand
ATATATATATATATATATATATATATATATATATATATATATATATATATATATATATATATATATATATATATATATATATATATATATCTAAACATTGTTATACTCATAAGCAATTTATTTCTTAACTAAGACAATATCTATTCAGCATAATATTGACATTCATACCAGCGACTTCAGTAATTTAGATTCATCAAAGATTAATGACTTCATAGAAGAATAAAATAAATGCATAATTTAACAGGTTACCTCGCTCTGATGTTAATTTCTGTTGCCAGCTGCCTTGTTGCTTCTCTCCTGCTACCTGCTACACAGTCCAGTCCTGTTGCAAACACAGAAAAATAATTTCCCAAAACTATTGTCCACCCTGTCAACTAGGAAAACGGACTAGCTCCAGGATATCTACGGATATCCTGGCCCTCCGAGCCCAAAACCTCTAGCAACCCGGCCCCTGCCTGATCAATATCTCACAACCAGAAAATCACGTGCCTCAATCTGAGCACACCCATCTCACATCCCCTCTCAGCTCTCTTCCCATAGCAAGAAAAACAGTCCTCCGTAGAATGCCCCCCTCCAACTCCTTCCTTCCTTCCTTATTCCCCCCCCTTCACAGACAGTCCACCTTGCATTAAATTCCTTATCCCTCCATTTAATTACCCTTATCCATTCTCATTAATTCTTTTATCTTCTTGGGATCCTTATGTGATCCCTTCTTGTATACGTAACTTGATTTTAAATGTTATATTTTATTCTCCACCTTTTATTTAATACTTAATTAATTAATTAATATTTAAATGAATCATTAACCATCATGACTAACTCATTAATAATAATCAATTAGAAATGTTATTTTAAGACATAAATATAGTTTAACTAAAATTTTAGGATTATATTATTAAATTAATTATACTTAATAATCAAGGGTTGTTACATGTATGTAGATGACATGCTTGTTGCAGGGTCTAATATGCAGGATATAAATGTGCTCAAGAATAAATTATCCAATTCATTTGCAATGAAGGATTTGGGTGCTGCAAAGAAAATCCTTGGTATGAGAATAACAAGAGACAGGAAAAATCGCAAACTGACATTGTCTTAGGGTGAGTACACAGAGAAGGTGTTGGAGTGGTTTAGAATGCAGAATGAAAAACTAGTTAGTACACCTTTGGCCAGCCATTTCAAATTAACTAAGGAAATGTGTCCCAAGACACAAGAGGAGATAGAATACATGTCCAGCATCCCTTATTCATCAACAGTTGGCAGCTTGATGTATGCAATGGTTTGCACAAGACCAGATATTCCACATGCAGTGGGAGTTGTGAGCAAGTATATGAACAATCTAGGTAAAGAACATTGGGAGGCAGTAAAGTGGATTCTGAGGTATTTGAGAGGTACTACTACACATGCATTATGTTTTGGAGGTTCGCACACTTTTCTACAGAGATATGTTGATTCAGATATGGCAGGTGATAAAGACAGCAGGAGGAGCACCACAGGGTATGTTTTTACTATAGGTGGAACAGCAGTTAGTTGGATTTCGAAATTGCAAAAGGTTGTTGCACTTTCAACAACAGAGGCAGAGTATGTTGCTTCTACAGAGGCTAGTAAAGAGATGATTTGGTTACAAAGTTTTATGGAGAAATTGGGAAAGAAGAAGGAGAACAACAGGTTGTACTGTGACAGTCAGAGTGTCATTCACCTTTCAAAGAACTCATCCTTCCATTCAAAGACTAAGCATATACAGTTGAGGTACCACTTCATACGATCCACCTTGGAAGATGGACAATTGAAGATGGAAAAGAGACACACTAGCCAGAATCCTGCAGACATGTTAACAAAGGGAGTAACTAGGGAGAAACTGAGTTCTTTCTCAGTTTCAGTTGGTCTTCAAGAATGAATATGAAGATGAGAAATTTGCCAGGTCCAAGAAGGTTTAGAGTCCAGCATATACATCAGTGGTGGAGTTGTTGAGATCAGTCTCCAAGTGGGAGATTGTTTGTTGCGGAGCCTGATTATCTTCCTGATTTATAGGTCTTTTACTTTCAGTCGTGTTTATACCCCATGAAGTATTTACACCCCAAAAGTATGTACACTCTTCCACGTGGGGGAGTGCAGAGGGGGGGTACCCCCTCTGTGGGGTCTGGGGGGCCTATCCCCCCGACTGGGGGGTCTGGGGGCAAGCGGGCCCCCAGCAGGGGTTCAGGGGAAGCGGGCCCCAATGGGGGTTCGAGGGCAAAGCCCCCGAAGCAAAAATTGCCTTGTAAAAGTATATTGTAATTTCATTGTAAATCTGGACCGTTCATTATAAGGTCGTAGATCTAAGAGTAGAGATTATGTTAGGGTTTTATTTTCCCTATAAGGCAACCCTCTTTTATGAGGGAAATGTATTGCGACTATGGACGATGGGGAATATTGTATTCTGAGAGAGGAGACTATGAGAGAAAGAAGAAGAAGTTACAACGGGTTTTGTTGTAGGTTGTATCCCTTCATTTGTTGGATAATAATAAAGGAAGGACCTAGAAATTTATATGGTGGACGTAGCCTAGACTAGGTGAACCATGTAAATCTATGTCTCTCTTGTATTCTGTGTCTTTTGTGTTTTGTTTCTGCATTTGTTTTATTTTATTTCTCCGCGGTCCTGTTTTTCTAACAATTTGTTCCCTTAAAAATTGTCGCCCAGCCTAGTGAAATTAAAACCTAGGTCTAAGTAGAACTTGTGGATAAAGAAAAACTAAATAAACATGTAACTAGAAGGGGGGTAAGAAATTCAAACGTAATTATTAAAGTAAAAAAATTATAATGGAGGATAAAATTTATTAAAAGGATAAATGGTTTTTTTTATCTACACTTGCTAAATTGATTTTTAGTTAAAAAGGAAAAGGGGGAAACTTAAAAGAAAAAGGAAACTTAAGGAAAAAGGGGAACTTAAAGAAAAGGGGAAAGTTAAAGAAAAATATGAATGTCTAACTTAGTAAGGAATCTAGCCTTTGGAACTTTCTATTTATGAACTCAACTAGGAATTAAGTAAGGTGTAATTCGTTTAAGAATTGTAAGGGAATAATGGGACACCGAGGAGCATTTCTAAGAACACTTTTAGGTGGGTGAGGGAAATAGGAATATTTAATTAATTAATAAATTGGTTTTCTCGTGCAACTAGGGGATCACGTGACATGTGTATGGGGGAGGTTTTTCCTAATTAATTAAATGAAAAACGAATCTAATGAGGGTTTGGGAAACTAATGACTAAGAAACTCTATGGATCACATATGGCTTGCTTAACGTCACGCTGTTGAACTTTATCTTGACTAAGTTTCTTTGTGGGAGTTGGGATACCTAGCTCAAGTAACGACCGGTATATTGAAATTGTGAGGGGAGTTGGGAGCTAGCATGCTCCGGTATTGTGTGTGTGGCCCCTTTATAGCTCGAGGGGCTCAGGGGGAAGAAGAGTACCCCTAGAATTGGTTGGGAGGTATCGGTGAGGTCACATCAATTGGCAAGTGCGATATGGACGGAGCATGCATGGGACAATGACTTCGGAGCATTCTCATTTGGATACGGTAGACATGTGTATATTTGTATTGAATGGAATTTAAATGATGTTAATGCACCTTCAGTTAAGGTACTTCTATTGTGTTAAAAATTATGTTTTATTCAACATAACACTATCTAGAGATTTCATTTTTATTTGTCAATGATTTTTTCTTGATGAGCCCAGCATTTTATGATCAGAGAATTCAAAGTCATCACAGCCTTATGCTCATTGTACTTTTTATTGATTTCCAATGCAGAACCCAAACTCTGAATGAAAATGACTTCTCTGCGTTTTCTTTTATTTTTTTTAATACAGGGAAAAATTGTGTTTTTATGTTTTGTTCCATATCCTTTGAGTTATTAGTCTGTGCCTGAGCAGTCGACCATGAGCCAAATCGACTGTCCTTCACTTTGATGTTAAATATTCAGATGCAAATGCCCTACTTTATTATGCATGGATAATAATTGTAGGATCCTTTCTCTAATCAGTAATGAATTCTCTCTTGAGCATTTATTACCTTCCTTGCTCTGAGATTATTGTGATTTTTCTCTGCAAACTCGCGCTTCCACACAACGATTCGTATATGTCTCTTTAGGTTCGCCCAAATTTTCATAATGTATCCTCTTTTATTTCCTTTGATTTGTAATCTTGGCCCCCTTCTCTTTTTACATCGTGTGTATCCCTCTCTTTATCCAACAATCCCCTTCCTTTATCTCTGCATGATGCCTCTTAAACTTAGTGAACACATCTTTCCATTATTAAATTTCTTTATTGTGTTTTTTCCTCTGTGCATATGCCAACAACTTAAATCTTGATGTGATCTGCTAGCGATCATGAATCACTTTTAATTATTTCCTTTTATTTCATTTTCCACTATGTGTTTTCTAACCCTTTGAATCCTTTAATAAGATCTGTGTTTTAAAAGAAATAATTTCATGCAACTTACCTTGGGGATTGTAAGTATTTTTAAACTCATAGTGTATTTTAAGTTTAGATGATGGTTAGAACATGCTATCAGTGTTCATTGTTTTATTCGGCAGTGTATTAACTTTGTTTATATGATGGACTGAACGTGCTATCATTGTATTATCGTTTTTATTGGCAGTATATTTTCATTGATTAGATGACAGATTGAGCGCTATCACTCTGTTATCATTTTTATTGGAGGCATATTTTCATTGATTAGAAGACGGATTGAACGCGCTACCACAGTATTATCATTTTTATTGGAAGTATATTTTCATTGATTAGATGACGAATTGAATGCATTGTCACTGTATTATCGTTTTTATTGGAAACTATCCCCCTAGCATTGATTCTTGATGATGTTCTATCTTTTTTTTTTAAATTATATAATTTATTGGCGTGGATAACTGTGTGGCGTAAATTCTTCCAAAACCATCAACAAAGGACCGTGGATGGGCACTAAACAACAAATGGGAATAAGGACAAGAGTTATTTCCTTCTGGCAGCTATCCCCCACGCATGTGTTTCATTTCCTTCTGGAAGCTATCCCACACATTTCATTGGGTACTAAAAGTGGCCTTGCAATTAATTCTAACCCACTTTTAAACTATTTAACATCATATTGTTGGAGAATCATGACTTACAGAAAAAGTGAAATCATTCTAATTCAGAGAATATTGGGTTGAGTATGCCTGGTCTTTTAATTTCCTTTAATAATAAAACCGATATTTGTCAGTGGACAATGCTGGCATAAAATGTAAATTAGTTAAACGTTTAGTTAAGCATAATTCAAGTCGATTTGCAATGGTTAGCGCTGACAGTGAATTTGCGATTTAGCTAATTGTTAATTGGAAACTTTGTTCACTATGATAGTGGTATTCATGGAAGGGAATCTAATTGCTATTATCCCCTTTATTGTTAAATTATTCCACCATAACTTAACCGTTTAATTATGAAATTGTTGATATACTCTTTATTAGTGAATTGTTATATAACAATTTTACCGTGGAATAATTATATCACATATTCATATCATCATTGGAAGAGATTAATGGCATAAGTAGATAATATATTGCTTATGATACCAGTAAATGCATGGGTTCTGTAATGTGTATATACCATACCTTTGACCAAAAAAAATATTGATTGAATCTATCAATAAGTGAATATTTGACTTTCCTTTAAAAAAAGAAATGATCAGTGGAGTAAAAACGTGAAGAGAAGAAATGAATGATAATGGGAAAGGTAGAATTATGACTCAAGGCATTAAATTTTAGTGAGTAGTTAGATTTGTTTTTTAAAAGAGGTATAGTATCAAGAATACTATATTAAGATGCTACTTCATTCATTGGATTAAATATGATTAATGATTTCGATGTTGATGAACCGTGATAATAGAAATTATTAATACGCTTAATAAAAAGTGAAATCATTACTAGATTGATTTTGGAATTTAAAACCTTTGGGAATTAATGATTTCAGCAAGTGGATAAAAGAATGAAAAAATGTTAGAGGATATAATTGTAAAAATGATGATAAAGCTATAAAAGTCTTAACTGATATAGTCAAATCCTTGTGTGGGGGGATAGAAAATGGGGAATTAATGTTGGTCTTGAAAAGTGGGGTAATACTTTGAAGACACTAGTTCAGGGGGAAAGGATTCAAACTTGGCCAAAGTGTACATAGGATTGTGAAGAATTGAATCTAGGTAAGGATACGAGGATTCATGTAGAAACAATTAGTATTTTGTAAGAAGGGTAAAGAAACTTGAATTCTTGTAATTGATTATTAAACTATGATTGGAGAGTCTATGTCATATTCACAATGGAGGATATGCATATTTAAATGTAAGAAAGTTAGAACTATTTGATAATGAATTGATCCCTTAAAAAAGACACTAAAATTTTAGAATAGTGCTTTGTGGTGCACAGTGGAAGGCCACCACTGTTCAGTTGATGTTAATTACTTATGCACCATGCATTGTTGATTAATTGATTGATATTCCTATCTCATGTTGAAGGTTCGTGTTATGTGTGTCAGTTGGTGTTGTTGCATTTTCTGATTGATGTTTCCTTTAGCCTACTAAGTGTAGTCTCGCTTTTGAAGGGTGGGATGTAGACACCTCCTTGTTCCTTAGAACAGTTCCATCTTGAGACCTTAAATGGTCAAATCGATGGGAACCTGGTTTGAGTGTTGCTTATTTTTTCCTGGAAGTCCTAACCTTGCAGGGTAGGACGGGCAGGTAGTCATTTTTATTTTGTCTAGTTGATTTTTTCTAGTTGCATCGAGCTGCTTGATGTACTAGTAAGTTGGGTCATTATGATGTATGTTGCCTGGATGGAATTCATTGTGTTCATCCTCAAGTTGTGTTGTTGTCGTGTTACCTTCCTACCTGAAGAAAAAAAAATTAGCGCTTGTTATGCGTCGTATGTTGTCGTAACGACGGGGGCCGTTACATGTGGTATCAGAGCGGGTCCAACCATGTGATTGTGGATCACCATGATTTCCACTACATTAAATGCTTTAGTAATAACCTAGCACTAATTAAAACTTTAACCTACCCATTTGATAAGAACAGTTAGATGACATCATAGATATTCATGATGTGGTGCCAGGGGAGGAGACACGATGCCTCTAGTAGCACCCATGCTAGAGGGGTCCAACCCCCAAAAGGAAGAATAAGTAACTAGGCAAGAGTCAATTTTTTTAAGGAATGTGTATGGCAAACAAGGAGCTTCAAGGGAAATGTTGCAAGCCTTGAAAAATTGTACGTACTGAGATAATTTCATGATGCATGTACCCCTGAGGGTCCACAGTGTGCCCCAACATGTACTGGTAGAATTCACGGGGAACTCTAGAAGATTAATTTCCCATGTTCATGAGTCCCACATACGGCTCAGCTGCCAAGACATGGCTAGAGAACAAGGTAATGTGCTTCGCATCGCAGTTACGACCTCCGACACGAAGGTCCGCATTGTGGTATTCAACTGCAAGGGAATTCTCTTCTAAGGTGGAAGACACTCCTACCTCAACTACACATAACCATTAGAGATGTGTTTTTGGAACGATTCGATGAACGATTCCAGGAGAATTAAATTTTAGAGGAATTCATCAATCGTCAACACGATGAGTTTTACGCCTTACGACAAGGTGGTCATACGGTACCACATTATGAGATCGGATACTCTGGTATGCCCCACATATGGACATAGAGAAGATGGAGTTCAGCAAGTTTGTGTGCAGCCTTAACTTCAGTTCAGTGCAAAGGCAAGGGTCTAAATTCCCCAGACTTTGCACGATGTTGTCCAGTAGGTCTCATTGTTGACGAAGAATTGATAGCAGTGGATAACCGTCGGGCTGAACACCAGTCCAAGGTGCTCTAGGCGTTAGGTGCCATCGCCAAACAAACTTTTAGTATTTGTTAGATCCTGGTGCTTTAGAGAGATTTATTTCTTACCACGCTAAAGGGGTTTTAGGTAAGGGAATTTGACTGGATGAGTTTAGATGCGTCGAAATGACGTGGAGTTCCAACCACATGGTTAGAAGAAAGGATTATGAACTATCTCTTTAATATGGGGATAGTGTAACGAAGTCTGACCTATGACATGATCTTAATATCTTACGACGACGTGATCATTATGGACTGGTGGGAATCGCATGATTTGATACTCAACCGTAATATAAACGGTTGAGCTTGGTCGATGACAAGGGATAGAGACGTGTGATTGTGGGTCAGAACCAGGGAGTCTTCCTGAGGTTCATCTCTTCCTTGTAGCTACAGAAGAGCATGCGCAAGGGATGTAAGATTTATGTGATCCTTGCATTAAATGCAAAGGGAGTAGCAGAAGGTATAGAAAAACTTTCGCTGGTGTGAGAATTTGTGGACGTATTCCTTGAGGAGTTACCTGGGATACCACTTGAGAGGGAATTGGAATTTACATAGACCTAAAACTAGGAACTGAACCGATATCAAGAACGCCTTATCGGATGTTGACCCCGAAGTTACACGAGATGATAATGCAACTGAAGGAGTTGTTAGACCTAGGAATTATACATCCAAGTGTGTCACCGTGGGGTGCACCTATTATCTTCATATGGAAGAAGGATGGGTCATGGAGACTCCACATTGGCTGTCATCATTTGAACAAGGAAACGATCAAGAACCAATATCTATTTCTGAGTATTGATGATCTATTAATCATATGAAGGGTGCGACAGTGTTTTCAAAGATCGATTTGAGATCTGGGTATCACCAGTTATAGATCAAGGAGGACGACATCCCTAAGACCGCCTTTAAGATGACGTTTGGACATTATGATTTTACTGTTTTACCATTTGGACTGATGAAATCCCCAGGGGTATTTATGAGTTTGATGAACAGCGTGTTTCATGGATACTTGGACAAGTTCATCTAAGTGTTCATTGATGATATTTTGATTTACTCTCGGACAATGGAGGAGCATGCCAAGAACTTGATCATGGTACTATAGTGTCTACGAGAGAACAAATTGTATGGGAAATTGTCTAAATGCTCATTTTATCAATCGAAGATTCACTACTTAGGGCATGTCATCTCTGGAGAAGGTATTGTCATGGATCCAACAAAGGTCAAGGATATTATGGAATGGTCTCCATCGATGAATGTCCCTGAACCAAGAAATTGCAGAAGAATAAATGTGCAGGAGCATTTCAGAGACTCAAGGAGATTTTGAAAACAAAACCAATACTAAAGGTCCCTGACATGGAAACGGACTTATTGGTATTCACTGACGCATCCAAGGAAGGCTTAGAGCGAGTCTTGATGCAAGACGATCAAGTGATTGGTTACATCTCGAGAAAGTTGAGAAGGCATGAGGAGAACTATGCGACGCAGTATTTGGATTTGTTAGCCATTGATTATGCCTTGAGATTTTGGAGGCACTACCTGGTAGGACGGAAATTCAAACTAAAAATAGAACACTATTGTTGTAGGAAAATCTCCCTGTGGACAGGTAGATCACCTCTAAGGCTTGACCTTAACCCTAGATAGAAAAATGCTTAATGTGGACACTGACTTCCTTTCAAATCTATCTAAACTAATGCATGAGAAGGGAGGATAACAGAAGTACCTTTTAATCAACGTTTGTCCCTGCATGCTCCGAGTTGCACTCCAATCCTTTTGCTCCTCACTGAGGTCTGTGGACAAAAAAAGATACGACCACTTCATACTCTATTGACATTAGCTTGAAAACAGATCTATCAATAAATGATAAGTTCATGTGATATCAGACACAAACTAGAAAGAAACAGGCCAAGCATGTCATATTATTGAGAATAATGACAGAAGTACTTACAATCGTAGATGCGAATGCGACATCTTCGTCAAGTCCTCTTCGTCTAACCCTTGCATGAAAGATCCACAACCTGGATAACAGCAGCTTCATTGATCACTCTCCTTTGGCTGACTATCAGTTTCCTCCAAGATCATAAGTTTCATATCTTCAATTCTTCCCCCTTTTCACCATCATAGAGCCTGTTTATATAGGTTGGGAGGGGCCTAACCTCTTGAATTATGTTTAGAACTAGTTAGGAACCTTCTCCTTGGATCACGGATCTTTTGACGAAACCAAGAATTCGAGTACAACTGCCTCCTAAACTTGAATGATCCTCCCCTTATTCTCCTCAATGGGCTAACAATTGACCCAAAATAGGGAGCACTCCCTCAGAAAGGGTATCAGAGCGTTGTAGCGCTCCTGGTGAGCCTTGGGAAAGTGCCAACGCTCTTAAGATGAGAAGCGCTCCTCCAGAAGGGCCTAAGGGGCGTTATAACGCTCCTTGAATCATGGTAGAGGAGTGCCAGCGCTTCTGTAGCTATAATAGGGGAGCGTTCCCCCTCCAAACCAGTGTTTCAAGGTTTCTTTTAGGTGTCAAGAGCTATTTGATTCCAGTAAACCAGTTTTCCTCTTCCAAATTAGTCATGTGAGGTGTCATAAGTGCCTCCTTAGTGTCGTTATCATGGCATCATGTCTGAACATCGTTTGTGACACTAGTGATCAACTTGCGAAACTTGCGACAGTTGTAGGGAAGATGCGACACTTACAACGATTGATAGGGACAATGCGACACTTAGCAATTTTGACGTGTAACAACTATGGTCTACAACACATCTTTACGCAAAGAGACTTGAACGCACGACAACGACATTGGTCGGAATTGCTTAGCGAGTATGATTTCAAGATTTCTTACATAAAAGGAACAGTGAACAGAGTGGTGGATGCGTTGAGTCAGAGACCATGCATATTTTCGGTGGTGACTCTTCAGACGAATCTACGTGAAAATATTCTCACTTTATAGTGCAACGATGACTGGTACAAAGAGGTAGGGATTTTATCATACAAAACACAATCATGGTACCAAGATTTGAGGGATTTACTATGGACCACAATGGATTATTGAGATTTAACTATCGAATTTACGTACCACTGAACGATGAGTTGAGAAGTTTGATCCTAAACGAGGCTCATAGAGAAGTGTACTTGGCTCATCCTGGATTCACGAAGATGAGGGCAGACCTTAAACCCCTATTCTTCTTGAAAGGAATGAAGGAAGACATATTCAACTACGTGTCTAGATGTCTAGAATAACAGTAGGTGAAGGTTGAACATAGACATATGGAAGGATTAATACAACCACACGCTATTCCACAATCAAATTGGGAGGTCATTTTGATGGATTTCATTATTGCATTTCCATTGACAGCAAGGAGACACGACTCTATTTTTGTGGTATTTGACACTCTGATGAAGAGTGCTCATTTTATTCATGTGTGTACAAAGTATCATGCACATGAAATAGCCAGATTTTCCATCAACAATATTGTGAGGGTGCAAGGTGTCCCTAAGAGGATTATATCTGATAGAGGATGGGTGTTTACAGGACAATTTTGGACTAGTTTCCAAGAGGCCTTAGGAACCCAACTTAACGTTAGTACTGCGTATCACCCAGAGACAGACGATAGACTAAAAGAATAACAAAAATCTTGGAGGATATGTTGTGTATGATTTTTTTGGACCAACAAAAGCATTGGGAAGATTTCTTTCCATTGGTAAATTTTGCATAAAACAACAATTATCAAAGCACTATTAAGATGGTGCCTTTCGAGTTTCTTTACGGGTGACCATGTCATATGCCTTTGATTTGGGATTGGCTTGAGGATAGCATCCTGGTGGGACCAGAAGTGATCCAAGAAATGAAAGATCAAATGAAAACAATAATACAAAGGATCAAGGAAGCGCAAGATCAACAAAAGAGTTATGCAGACGCACATCGTGTCGATCGTAGTTACAAAGTTGGCGATTGAGTCTTCTTGTGGGTGAAACCGCATAAAAGTTCGATCAAGATTGGAAATGGTGCTAAAATCTCTCCTAGGTTCATGGGACCTTTCGAGATTGTGGAAAGGAAGGGTCTCGTGGCCTATCAACTAGCCTTGCCTAATTCTTTGAGGCGTATGCACAATGTTTTTCACGTATCTGTTTTGAGACATTATGTTAGTGATCCTACACATGTTATTGATGTGAGTACCTTGCAGTTATTGGTCGAGGGTGATCTCATGGAAGATCCAATCCGCATCCTAGACCATCACATTTCACAACTACGATGTCGAACAGTAGATTAGGTCAAGGTCCAGTGGGACAACTATAGTCCAGACTAGACTGCATGGGAGGATGCATATGCTATGCATCATCAGTTTCCTTACTTATTTGATAGATTAGACATATAGATCTTGTCAGATACTTTTATTACTATGTTTTATATATTGTACTACATTTCAAAATAAGTCAATAGCATCTCACTCTTATGAGCACATGTTATTGACTTATTCTTTCACGACACTTGCATGTAAGTGATTCGGTTATAGTACATGGGTAACTGTTTCTCTTATGGATTTTTATGATGATGCTGATGGTAGTGATTTAATGGTATTTGATATATATGTATTGACATATGTTATTGACGAGTTTCCCTGAGTATGCAGGAGACCTGACAGATTGTAAATGCCAATGGCATTAATGGACCTTCTTGGACTTTGAATTGAGTCAAGGAGTGGATTGTATTGGTTTGAGTATTTCATTTATGCATATGTGACATATAATTGATTATATCATGATTTTTTATATGGATCATTAACAATGTTTCATCCATGGATGCATGCTAACGAATTATTGTTAATATAACTCACATATGGAGTAAAGGGGCCATGCACATAAACTAGATATTGAGGGAGAGGTGTGGCAGCGTCCCTGTCACATTCTACTAGCACTCCCACTGTGGCTCTAATTGTAGGTTAACGATTACCTAGTTCGAGAGGTCCATGATGTCGTGAGGGTAGACTGAGATAGTCTCTCACAAAGATTCTAAGGACTGCATAATAAGGAAAAGTCCTTATTCCTTATAAGCCCTTAGTATGTCACAAGGTTGACCAAATGGAGTGATGAATCCAAGGGTTTGACAACTACAAAAACCAGTCAATGAAGAGTGGCACCCTTGGAGCATGGAGTGGGTCTTGAAGGGAATATGGCGTAAATAAAACTTGGTGGCCTTAAAAACCTTGAGAAAATAATTAAACCTTGAAAAATATTTAGTCCTTGCCGGATTTAATTAATTAAT
This sequence comes from Picea engelmannii, assembly GCA_009831015.1. Taxonomy (NCBI): domain Eukaryota; kingdom Viridiplantae; phylum Streptophyta; class Pinopsida; order Pinales; family Pinaceae; genus Picea; species Picea engelmannii. Next base: position 717,106 of record ML780890.1, on the reverse strand, counting down.
TAATTATTGAATTTATTAATTAAAGATGTCGATAAAAGTCTAAGCCTACTCAAAAAAGAGAAAGGAAGAAATTAAACCTAATTCTAATTTTTTCTAAGAAGACTAAAACTAAATTATAAATTAAATTAGAAAGGAATGAAGTAAATCAAGTTAAGAATTAAGAAAATGTGAAATATATCTAAAGATTTGATACAAGGTACATGTGTGCAAGAAAAAATTAACAAGGAGTTTTAAAATAAGAAGAAATAAATATGAGAGAATAGGGTACACATAGAAAGGAATCTAGAGTCTAGCTACCGCTATTCTAACTAGAAGAAGACTCGTATTTTAACTCTAACTCATATTTAGTAAGGCACGAGTCATTAAATAAGAATATGGGGAATGAAGAGACAACTAGTAGGGATTTAGGGAGCGCATTTATGAAAGGTGAGGGAATTTTACTTTTAATTAAAATAAAATATGTAATTACTAGTGCAACTTGGGGAGAGGGTGACAAGTGTGAGGAGTAATAATTTTAATTTATTTAATTAAAAATTAATTAATTGTGCAAGTGAGAATGTGTCAGTAAGGAAATTCCTATAAATAAAATGGTCTAAATAGAAAAAGGATCACACTAGTGATGGGTAAAGTAATGCTGCCAAAATCATTTTGACTGGTTTTACTTGTGAGAGTTGGGATACTAAGCTTGAGATAGAGTGGTGGCTTTACCTTGCGAGGCAATATTGGAGCTAGAATATTTCTTTTTTTGTATGTGTGGCCCCTTTGTAGCTCGAGGGATAATGGGGAAGAAGAGTAGCCCTAGCGTTGGATAGGAGGTATCAGTGCAGTCTCTATGGTTTGCAAGTGAGAGGTCGAAAGGAACTTCAGTTGCCAAGGAACATCATTTCGTCCATCATCATCTGTCATGGTATTCTTATTGTGATTTTTAATTATAATAGGAATTAAATTGTGCACATGGTTTATAACTTTTTACATAAATAATATGGTTTTTCTAATGCCGAATTTGTAAGATTCCTCAATGGTTGTGTATTGGAATAAGATTTATGTATTGACGCTATTCAACTTTTAACTAGAAGCATTGTAACTTGTATTCGATGTATCTTCTTTTATCAAGGAATTTCTGATTGTTACTATTCGTTGTTATCAAATTTTCCATTAAAAGAATTGAAATTGTTAATCGTTGCTTGTAATCTGAACCCAATTTACAAATTGTCCTTGGTCGTTTCCATGGGATATTTATCAGTTTTTGTTTAAAGGAAAAATTCATGTTTCATTGGTAATCAACTCACTAAAGTACTCAGTGGTTTTTGCACCCTTGAACTCTGGTGTGAATTTTGGGGTATTTTTAAATCAAATTGGAATCCAATATATGGATGAATTTTTGGGGAATCTTGTGTCAGTTATTCTTCTGTGTGTGTGATTAATTTTCATCCAGCTCAGATGAGTGAAATAGAGAGAGATTTGGTTTTTTTGTTATAAAGTAAGTGAGCATAGGAAAAGGGAGTATGCACTAAGGAACTAATGCACATCTTTGTAATTTCTGTTAACAACGTGAGCAAGTTGCATTCTTAGTTCCTTAGTAGACAACGTGAATAATATCCCAAAATTCCTATCTCTGTGAGCAAGTCGCATTCTCAGTTCTTTAGTAGACAGTGTGAATAATATCCCAGAATGCCTATCTCCAGTAGAAACGTTTCTTCCTTACTTAGTACGCTATTATCCCCAAGGCACTTGCTAAGATCTGAGTGCATCCTTGAGTCAGTTATAGTATTGCGCCCTTTAGAAAAGTTGAGTTCCTAGACGCCCACACACATGGGCAGATCAATTTGCCTCCATCGTGCAAGACGCCCACACACACACAATCAGATCAATTCAACTCCATTATGCAAGACACCCACATGCACAGTCAGATCAATTCACCTCCATTGTGCAATATGCCCACACACACAGTCAGATGAATTTGCCTCCATTGTGAAAGATTTTGACTCCCACGGTCAGATCAATTTTCCCCCATTGTGCAAGATGCTCACACACAATCACATCATCCTCCTCCTCCTGGTGATTTGGTTCTTGGTCTTAGTTTTGGAAACTTAGCACTCTATTGTGTTATTTGGGTGCTTTCATCCTGTGCATAGTAAATTTCTTAAATAAGAATAAGACGTCACATTCTCAATGAGAGTGTCTATATAAAGTTATCTCTTTGTTGCACTGTCGAACCTCTAAAAGTGAGATAGTCCAAACTCATGCAATATTTTTCGTGTTTAGACACTACGATGGTTGGACTGTATTATCAATTGGTTTGTTCTTGTTTTAAATTTCTTGTAAGACTTGGCCCCTTTAATTTTATTAAAGGACACATATGCTATCATTTAAATGCTTTAAATTTGTTTTGATTGACTTTCTACGAGTCATTTGGGATAAGGAAGTTGAGTTACGAAGTCTCTTTACTTTCTTTTGAACTTTACATCTTTTACATAAATATGTATTGGGTAACTAAATTCCTTGTGATATTAAACGTTATGCAGTTACTCTAGGACCCCTATTAAATTCCTTTGTGATTGTTCCTTATAAGTTTAAAAGGATAATAAATGTAGAATATAAATCCTTACTTTTTCTTAAGAAGATGTGATCTTATGTGAGTTACATTTTATTTTATTTTAAATAGTATTTCATTTTTATAACGTTAGGAGAGAGTTAATATTCTTATAGGGTTGTTTTTTAAATGAMTTATGTTAATTAACATTGAATCCTTACATATATTATATAATAAGGATTTGGGTTTTCTCTTAGCTCCTTACAATTGATTAGGTAGTTATTATTCATGATAGTTTTTGGTATAATGGCTTAATAAGATACAAGTGAGCCTTGTAAGGATTGTACCTTATCTAGCGGATTGGAATATTAATAAATGATGCTTAACTTAATTGAATATGACTTAGGCGAGTACAAATGTTTGATGCAGATTTTTTACATGGATCTTACTATGGTCCGCGTATCTTATTAATCCTTTTGTTTTATTCTCTTACCCTTTTTTTCATTTGATTATTATCAAATAATTGAATAAATAGAATAGATAATTATTTCACATGAATAAATGATGGTTAATTGGTTAATGAAGCCTTACTTTTGTGCATATTAAGCTTTGATTTTGGATTCTTCAAAAAGATATGCAATGCAACCTTGATGTATTTTAATTAATTATTATGTGGATTCTCTTGCTGATCCAGGTGGATATCGGTGGCCACCCACCTTTTCCAATTGGCTCAAAATGACTTTCTGGCAATTTTGGCAATTTACTATTTTTAGCAGGTTTTAACTTCCGAGGCCATTTTGAGGGACCAAATGAAGGTTTTTCAAGATATAGGTTCTCAATGATATCCAAAGGTATGATTTATCCCCCAAAACGAATCTCCTCTATGATACCTTTCCAACGAGCTATCACACGCCTAAAACGGAGATCGTATGCAAAAGTTACGACCCCGGGAAGTTGATGTACTCACTTACCCAAACGGGGCCCACATGACTTTTGGCGCTTCATCTCCCAAGGTTAGGTTTTTGGATATATAGGGTTTTTGGCATTCCTTCTTATTGTAAAAATGCCTTCAGATCCTCATTGTAATCATCTTATTGCAAATGCGAGTAGCCGTCACATCTCTTCTCAGAGATAAGCTGCCACCATTCTAGCGAGTCTTTCACTCTGTATTTTTTACCGTCTCTGTACATTTCTCTGATTAATAGAAATCGTGTATTACTGTATATATGTGTTTATGGTTTCATCTCTGATACATTTCTGTTATATTATTGAATATCTACAATATCTCTATGCATTTCTTTATTATATCTCCGCTCTCATTTCGTGCCGAAAATAATATGGATCAATGGTATCAGAGCAGGCTACTCTTGATTTTTTTTTTAGTGCATGTCCCCGACGAGGTCCGAGTATAGCAAGTTGGGTGTCAATCTTGTCTCTTTTGAATACAATCTCTCTCACACCCAAGAAACCCTCAATGGTAGAAGAAAAGAAAAACGACGAAGCAAACGATCCTATCAATATGTTGCTTGAGCAAGCTCTCACGCGACAGAGGGATGAAATGATGGAGAATTTTTTCCACATCCTTCAACACCTGTCGATAGCATCAGGAACATCTTCATCAAGAAGCCACTTTGGAGGAACCTTGCCTTTCAAGGTACAAGTTAATTTTGATATTCCTGTATTTGAAGGACAGATAGATGCAGAAGCCCTAGAAAAATGGTTAACTCTGCTAGAAGGTTATTTCTCTGTTCACAATTTTTATGACAAAGAAAATATCACCTTTGCACTCCTAAAATATCTCCCTCATGTCAAACATTGGTGGGAAACTTAATGGGAGAAAAGTTCCACAGAGGAGTCTCGAATATATGGGGCTGATCCCACCTGGGATTTTTTCGTGGATGTGGTAAAAGAATAGTATTACCATGTTGGCAACTATGAGGAACATTACATGAGATGGACCACACTGTGGCAAGAGAGGGGCCAAGCAGTTTTGAAGTTCACCAATACCTTCCATACCTTGCACACCAAGCTAGGTATCAAAGACTCTGAGTGACATTTGGTTATGAAACACCATGGGGCTCTACACAGATACATCCAAAGTGAAATGGATTTTCTGGACATCTCATCACTCGGTGTTGCTTATCGATATGTTGTTAAAATTGAGCAGAAATTTAAGCACCAGAACAAATGAGAATTCAGATCTGCAAATCCGCAACAACCAAAGTATGACAAAGACGGCCCGAACAAACAGTCTCCCGAAACCTATTCCAAGACATAGGAAAAGAAGGGTCACGAGAAGACAAAGAAGGACACTGGAAAATGGTGCGAGTTCCAAAAAACCCCTTGGAACAACAACGATGAATGTCACTCAAAACAGTCATCGGTGGCCGACATCAAAGATAAGGATCCAAACCTTGATTCAGAATCTGATTCTAAAAATAATGGTAAAAGACAAATCATCAACGCAGACCCCACTGCTATTGTCGTGACCACAGCAATTCAACCAGAAGAACCAACATATCCTGAAGAAGGGGAGCGCCTTTTTCATTCATAGATGTGGGTGAAGGGTACCCCACATTTTATTGTTGATAGTAGAAGCCAGAATAACCTCATCTTAGCAGAGGTCATCAAACAATTGGGATTGTCGACAACACCACACCCACATCCATACAACATTGGGTGGCTTCACCAAGGATGAGATCTTCGTGTCATCTAACAGTGTCGATTATCATATGACATCCAACCCTTCAAGGATGAGGTATTATGTGATTTTGCCCCACTCGATGTCTGTGACGTGCTCTTGGGCCAACCATATATGTGGAGATGCCATTTTGTTTATGAGTCTCAACCCCGTAGTGTCATTGTTACTTTGGGGGGTCATCTCTACAGAATACCAGAGGCAGTTTCGACTACTGTTCAACCTAAAAAGTGTCACAAGGTAGTATCTCATACTGCAAAATTTAGCTTCTTCACAATCTATTCAAAAGGAGAACAAAAGGACACTACAACCACTACAGCCTTGCCCCAAGCACCTTCTATCCAAAAAAAGCAGGTCGACAAGGTTGCAACAAAGCGCAAATATTCCTTCTGCACACCATCCTCTCATGTATCTCGAATTGTTGAATAACCTCAACCTCAACAGGTTCTTGATAGACTTCCACAAACTGAGCAGCGCGACGTCTCCAGCAAGACAAGCAGCTCACCAAGATGTAGATTCAACAAACGCTTTTCCTTCTCCCCTAGGAACCCAACGCAATGGATACCATTGCTTCCTAATGAGGGAGGATTAATCCAGGTGGATATCGGTGGCCACCTACCTTTTCCAACTGGCTCAAAATGACTTTCTGGCAATTTTGGCAATTTACTATTTTTAGCAAGTTTTAACTTTCGGGGCCATTTTGAGGGTCCAAATGAAGGTTTTTCTATATAGAGGTTCTCAATAATATCCAAAGGCATATTTTAGCCCCCAAAATTAATCTCCTCGATGATACCTTTCCAACGAGCTATCACACGCCTAAAACAGAGATCGTATGCAAAAGTTACGACCCCGGGAAATTGATGTACTCACTTACCCAAACGGGGACCACATGACTTTTGGTGCTTCATCTCCCAAGGTTAGGTTTTTGGATGTCTAGGGTTTTTGGAATTCCTACTTATTGTAAAAAGGCCTTCAGAGCCTCATTGTAATCATCTTCTTGCGAATGCGAGTAGCCATGACATCTCTTCTTAGAGATAAGTTGCCACCATTCTAGCGAGTCTTTCACTCTATATTTTTACAGTCTCTATACATTTCTCTGATTAATAGAAATCATGTATTACTGTATATATATGTTTATTGTTGCATCTCTGATACATTTCTGTTATATTATTGAATATCTGCAATATCTCTATGCATTTCTTTATTATATCTCCGCTCTCATTTCGTGCTGAAAATAATCCAGATCACTTGCTTTATAAAAAATACCTAAAAGTAGTTTTGAATTCTTGAAGTGTTGTGCAAGAAGTTGACTTTCTTATGGGACCTTATAGTTAGATGTGAAAACTAGTATAGAATTCTTGTTTTTTGTTTAACATAATTTTTTATAGGTTATTTTTTTTGGATTGAAATCAAACAACCATGTCCTAATGTGTATTGTTAATGAAATATATCATATTATTAAGAACTTAGTTGATCTACATAAGGGTTATACTAGTTACAATAGTTGAAGCACTTGTTGATGGCTCGACGTCGAATGAACCTGACTCAACCAATTATTAATGAATATTAGAATTTGGTCTCTATTTGTTACTAAGATTGCACTTATACTCTAGTGGTTCTTAATATCCAGATGTAGGGTCATGTTACTCAATTACACTCAATTGTTGCTTGAAGATTGATAAGTATAGTAGAATTTTCTTTTGCACCATGAATAATTGATGATTGAGAGTTATTGATTGATCTATTTTGAATTTTGTCTTGATTGGATTAGTGAGATTTAGACACTTCCTTGTTCCTCAGAACAATCGCCAGTCCTGACACCTTAAATGGTCAAAATGAATCAGATGAATTTTGGACTTGAGCGTTACTTATGTATATTGGAGGTCCTAACCATGCATGATAGGTTGGGTGGGTAGTTTCTTTATGTTTTCTTTATGTGATGAGTTGATTGAATAAAAGTTATGATGGTTTCAATTGGTCATGATTGATTGATTGATTGTGTGTCATTTAATGTATGTTGTGATTCATGTCACTTGTCATAATGTTTGTTTCAAAAACAATAATTACCTATGTGTACTCATTATTCATTGTCGTAATGGATGGGACGTTACATAGGGAGTGAAACTAAATCATAGATAAATTACACAGTATTACCTCTATTAGTTATTATGGGAGCCGCTCCATAGTTATACTTATAAAGGTGGTACTCTAATGGTTGATTTTACTCTGTAGATGTCGTTTATGTGTAGCCTCATTTATTTAAATCATAGACGAATTGATCTATCCTTTTTCATTAGTATGGTCTCCAAGTGCGTGGAAGTTATAAAAGAGAAGCACTTAAAGGTTGCAAATAAAATTCTTCATTATGTCAAGGGTTGGATTGGGTTGGATATGAACATGACATGAAGATGACTTATGGTTATGTATTTAGTCTTGGATCTAGATCTATAGTTTCATATTCTAAGTAACAAAACATTATATTCGTAATGGGAATGGTTTTTCCTCTAGTAATATGTAACATCCCTCTCTTACATGCACTGAGAGAACTTATTCTTTGAAGACACTTACATGCAAGTTATCCGGGTCATTATACTATTGGTTGTTTCGATTATGATTATAAGATATTATGGATTTGATGATATGCTATTTTGTTGTATTTACATAGACAGGTGTTATTGATTGGGATCTCCTGAGTGTGTAGGACTCTGGAAATTAAAGATGCAGAGGCATCAATGAAACCCCTTGAAATTTGAATTGAGTCAGGGAGTGGACTGTTAGGGTTTGAATGTTGTTCAAGTGACATATGTACATATAATTACATGCTATGATGATTTATTATTATTGTTGACATGATTCGTTGATGGATGCAGGCTCACGATAGTTTGCCAACGAGACTCACATTTTGAGTAAATGGGTCACACAAGACAACCAAAGACATTGAGGGAGAGGTGTGATAGCATCCCTGCCCCAGCCTAATAGCACTCCCACCATGGCTCGAATTGTAGGTTAACGATTACCTAGTTCGAGAGACCTGCGATGTTGTGAGGGCAGTCTATGAAAGTCACTCATGATGATTCTAAGTGGCTCGCAATAAGGGAGGGTCCTTATTCCTTAGAGGCCCTTAGTCTCAGACAAGATCACTTGACGGAGTTTTGACTATGGGGGTTTGAAATCTACCAAATTCATTGAAGAGGTGAGTGGCACACTTGGAGCACGTAGTGCATCTTGAAGGAAACATCGTGCAAATAAAATGGAAAGAGGCGAGTGGAACCCTTGGATCATGTAGTGCATCTTGAAGGGCATGTTGGTCAATTAAAATAGAAAGAGGCGAGTGACATCCTTGGATAACGTAGTGTGTCCTGAAGAGCACATGGCAATTTTAACTAGTAAGTGAATAAACCTAGTGCTTAGAAAACTTTGCTTCCTTAGGACCTGGTCAGCCTTAAAATGAATGATTTGATAAGTAAAGTTTAATAACAATTTGTTCCCTTAAAAATTGTCACCCAGCCTAGTGAAATTAAAACCTAGGTCTAAGTAGAACTTGTGGATAAAGAAAAACTAAATAAACATGTAACTAGAAGGGGGGTAAGAAATTCAAACTTAATTATTAAAGTAAAAAAAATATAATGGAGGATAAAATTTATTAAAAGGGTAAATGGTTTTTTTTTATCTGCACTTGCTAAATTGATTTTTAGTTAAAAAGGAAAAGGGGGAAACTTAAAAGAAAAAGGAAACTTAAGGAAAAAGGGGAACTTAAAGAAAAGGGGAAAGTTAAAGAAAAGATGAATGTCTAACTTAGTAAGGAATCTAGCCTTTGGAACTTTCTATTTATGAACTCAACTAGGAATTAAGTAAGGTGTAATTCATTTAAGAATTGTAAGGGAATAATGGGACACCTAGGAGCATTTCTAGGAACGTTTTTAGGTGGGTGAGGGAAATAGGAATATTTAATTAATTAATAAATTGGTTTTCTCGTGCAACTAGGGGATCAGGTGACATGTGTACGAGGGAGGTTTTTCCTAATTAATTAAATGAAAAATGAATCTAATGAGGGTTTGGGAAACTAATGACTAAGAATCTCTATGGATCAAATATGGCTTGCTTAACATCACGCTACCGATATTTATCTTGACTGAGTTTCTTTGTGGGAGTTGGGATACCCAACTCAAGTAACGACTAGTAGCTTGAAATTGTGAGAGGAGTTGGGAGCTAGCATGCTCTGGTATTGTGTGTGTGGCCCCTTTATGTCTCTAGGGGCTCAGAGGGAAGAAGAGTACCCCTAGAATTGGCTGAGAGGTACCAGTGAGGTCACATCGATTGGCAAGCGCGATATGGACGGAGCATGTGTGGGACAACAACTTCAGAGCATTCACATTTGGCTACGGTAGACATGTGTATATTTGTATTGAATGAAAGTTAAATGATGTTCATGCACCTTCAGTTAGGGTACTTTTATTGTGTTAAAATTTATATTTTATTCAGCGTAACACTATCTAGAGATTTCATTTTTATCTGTCAGTGATTTTTTCTTGATGAGCCCAGCATTTTATGATCAGAGAATTCAAAGTCATCACAACCTTATGCTCATTGTACTTTTGATCGATTTCCAATGGCAAACCCAAACTCTAAATTAAAATGACTTCTCTGCGTTTTCTTTTATTTTTTTTAATACAAGGAAAATTTGTGTTTTTATGTTTTGTTCCTTATCCTTTGAGTTATTAATCCATGCCTGAGTAGTCGACCATGAGCCGAATCGTCTGTCCTTCACTTTGATGTTAAATATTTAGATGCAAATGCCATGCTTTATTATGCATGGATAATAATTGTAGGATCCTTTCTCTAATCAGTAAGGAATTCTCTCTTGAGCATTTATTACCTTCCTTGCTCTAGGATTATTGTGATTTTTCTCTGCAAACTCGCGCTTCCACACAACGATTTGTAGATGTCTCTTTAGGTTCGCCCAAATTTTCATAATGTATCCTCTTTTATTTCCTTTGATTTGTAATCTTGGCCCCCTTATCTTTTTACATCGTGTTACATTGGGAATCTAATTGTTATTATCCCCTTTATTGTTAAATTATTCCACCATAGCTTAACCGTTTAATTATGAAATTGTTGATATACTCTTTATTACTGAATTGTTATATAACAATTTTACTGTGGAATAATTATATCGCATATTCATATCATCATTGGAAGATATTAATGGCATAAGTAGATAATATATTGCTTATGATACCAGTAAATGCATGGGTTCTGTAATGTGTATATACCATACCTTTGAACAGAAAAAATATTGATTGAATCTATCAATAAGTGAATATTTGACTTTCCTTTAAAAAAAGAAATGATCAGTGGAGTAAAAATGTGAAGAGAAGAAATGAATGATAATGGGAAAGGTATAATTATGACTCAAGCATTAAATTTTAGTGAGTGGTTAGATTTGTTTTTTAAAAGAGGTATAGTATCAAGAATACTATAGTAAGATGCTACTTCATTCATTGGATTAATATGATTAATGATTCCGATGTTGATGAACCGTGATAACATAAATTATTAATACGCTTAATGAAAAGTGAAATCATTACTAGATTGATTTTGGAATTTAAAACCTTTGGGGATTAATGATTTCAGCAAGTGGATAAAAGAATGAAAAAATGTTAGAGGATATAATTGTAAAAATGATGATAAAGCTATAAGAGTCTTAACTGATATACTCAAATCCTTGTGTGTGGGGATAGAAAATGGGGAATTAATGTTGGTCTTCAAAAGTGAGGTAATACTTTGAAGACACTAATTCAGGGGGAAAGGATTCAAACTTGACCAAAGTGTACATAGGATTGTGAAGAATTGAATCTAGGTAAGGATATGAGGATTCATGTAGAAACAATTAGTATTTTGTAAGAAGGGTAAAGAAACTTGAATTCTTGTAATTGATTATTAAACTATGATTGGAGAGTCTATGTAATATTCACAATGGAGGATATGCATATTTAAATGTAAGAAAGTTAGAACTATTTGATAATGAATTGATCCCTTGAAAAAGACACTAAAATTTTAGAATAGTACTTTGTGGTGCGCGGTGGAAGGCCACCATTGTTCAGTTGATGTTAATTACTTATGAACCATGCATTATAGATTCATTGATTTCTATTCCTCTCTCACATTGAAGGTTCTTGTTACGTGTGCCGGTTGGTGTTGTTGTGTTTTCTGATTGATGTTTCCTTTAGCCTAGTAGGTGTAGTCTCTCTTTTGAAGTGTGGCATGTAGACACGTCCTTGTTCCTTAGAACAGTCGCCATCTTGAGACCTTAAATGGTAAAATCGATGGGAACCTGGTTTGAGCATTGTTTATTTCGTCCTAGAAGTCCTAACCTTCCAGGGTAGGACGGGCGAGTAGTCATTTTTATTTTGTCTAGTTGATTTTTTCTAGTTGCATCAAGATGCTTGATGTATTAGTAAGTTGGGTTGTTATGATGTATGTTTCCTGGATGGAATTCATTGTGTTCATCCTCAAGTTGTGTTGTTGTCATGTTACTTTCCTACCTGAAGAAAAAAAAAACTTTAACACTTGTTATGCGTCGTATGTTGTCATAACGACGGTGGTCGTTACATATGGTATCAGAGTAGGTTCAACCATGTGACTGTGGATCACCATGATTTCCACTACATTAAATGCTTCAATAATAACCTAGCACTAATTAAAACTTTAACCTACCCATCCAATAAGAATAGTTAGATGACATCGTAGAGATTCACGACGTGGTTCCAGGGGAGGAGACGTGATGCCTCTAGTAGCACCCACACCAGAGGGGTCCAACCCCCAAGGAGAAGAACAAGTCACTGGGCAAGAGTCAATTATTTTAAGGAATGTGTATGGTCAGATAAGGAGCTTCAAGGGAAATGTTGCAAGCCTTGAAAAACCATTCGTATTGAGATAAGGTCGTGACGCATGTACCCCTGAGGTTCCACACTGTGCCCCAACAAGTACTGGTAGAATTCATGGGGAACTCTAGAAGATTAATTTCCCACATTCACGAGTCCCACAGATGGCTCAGCCACCAAGACATGGTTGGAGAACAAGGCGATGTGCTTCGCACTTCGCAGTTATGACCTCCGAAACGAAGGTCTGCATTGTGGTATTCAAATACAAGGGAATTCTCTTCTAAGGTGGAATATGCTCCTACCTCAACTAGACATAACCATCAGAGACAAAATTTGGGAACGATTCGATGAACGATTCCAGGAGAAGTAAATGTTAGAGGAATTCATTAAGCTTCAGCACGATGAGTTTTGTGCCTTATGACAAGGTGGTCATACGGTGCCACATTATGAGATCAAATACTCTAGTATTCCCCACATATGGACATAGAGAAGCTGGAGGTCAGCAAGTTCATGTGCAGCCTTAACTCCAGTTCAGTGCAAAGGTGAGGGTCTAAATTCCTCAGACTTTGCACGATGTTGTCCAATAGGTCTCATTGTTGATGAAGAATTGACGACGGTGGATAACTGTCGGGTCGAGCACCAGTCCAAGGTGATCTAGGCATCAGGTGCCATCACCAAACAAACTTTTGGTATTTGTTATATCCTGGTTCTTTAGAGAGATTTATTTCTTACCACGCTAAAGGGGTTTTAGGTAAGGGAATTTGACTGGATGAGTTTAGATGTGTCGAAATGACCTCGAGTTCCAATTACATGGTTAGAAGAAAGGATTATGAACTGTCTCTTTAATCTGCGTATAGTGTAACGAAGTCTGACCTATGACATGATCTTAAGATATTACGATGACGTGATCATTATAGACTGGAGGGAATCACATGATGCGATACTCAACCGTAATATGAACGGTTGAGCTTGGTCGATGACAAGGGATAGAGATGTGTGATTGTGGGTTAGAACTAGGGAGACTCCTTGAGGTTCATCTCCTCCTTTTAACTATGGAAGAGCATGCGCAAGGGATGTAAGATTTATTTGATTCTTGCATTAAATGTGAAGGGAGTAGTGGAAGGTATAGAAAAAATTCCACTGGTGCGAGAATTTGTGGATGTATTCCTTGAGGAGTTACCTGGGATGTCGCTTGAGAGGGAATTGGAATTTACATAGACCTAAAACTTGGAACTGAACTGATAGCAAGAATGCCTTATCGAATGTCGACCCCGAAGTTACATGAGTTGATAATGCAACTAAAGGAGTTGTTAGACCTAGGACTTATACGTCCAAGTGTGTCACTGTGGGGTGTGCCTGTTATCTTCATATGGAAGAAGGATGGGTCATGGAGACTCCACATTGACTGTCATCATTTGAACAAGGAAATGATCAAGAATCAATATATATTTCCAAGTATTGATGACCTATTAATCAGATGAAGGGTGTGACGGTGTTTTCAAAGATCAATTTGAGATATGTGTATCACCAATTACAGATGAAAGAGGATGACATCCCTAAGACCACCTTTAAGATGAGGTTTGTAGATTATGATTTTACTATTTTACCATTTGGACTGATGAACTCCCCAGGGGTATTTTTGAGTTTGATGAACGAGATGTTTCATAAATACTTGGAAAAGTTCGTCTAAGTGTTCATTGATGATATTTTGATTTACTCTTGGACAATGGAGGAGCATGATGAGAACTTGAGCATGGTACTACAATGTCTATGAGAGAACAAATTGTATGGGAAATTGTCTAAATGCTCATTTTATCAATCCAAGATTCACTACTTAGGGCATGTCATCTCTGGCGAAGGTATCGTTGTGGATCCAGAAAAGGTCAAGGATATTATGGAATGGTCTGCACCGATGAATGTCCCCAAAGTGCATAGATTCATGGGTTTAGTAAGATAATATCGATAGTTCATCGAAGGTTTTTCGAAGATAGAAAATCCGATCACGGAATTGCAGAAGAATAAAAAAAGTTGTTTGGACCAAGAAATGTGCGGGAGCATTTCAAAGGATCAAGGAGATTTTGAAAACAAAATCGATACTAAAGGTACCTGACATGGAAACGGACTTCTTGGTATTCACTGACGCATCCAAGGAAGGCTTAGGCAGAGTCTTGATGCAAGACGATCGAATGATCGCTTACATCTCGAAAAAGTTGAGAAGGCATGAGGAGAACTATGCAACGCACGATTTGGATTTGTTAGCCATTGATTATGCCTTGAGATTTTGGAGGCACTACCTGATAGGAAGGAAATTTTAACTAAAAACAGACCACTATGGTCTACAACAAATCTTTACGCAAAGCAACTTGAACGCGCGACAACGACATTGGTCGGAATTGTTTAGCGAGTACGATTTTGAGATTTCTTACATAAAAGGAACAGTGAATAGAGTGGTGGATGCGTTGAGTCAGAGACCATGCGTATTTTTGGTGGTGACTCTTTATATGAATCTACGTGAAAATATTCTTACTTTACAGTGCAACGATGACTGGTACAAAGAGGTAGGGATTTTATCATACAAAACACAATGATGGTACCAAGATTTGAGGGATTTACTGTGGACCACTACAGATTATTGAGATTTAACAGTCGAATTTCCGTACCACTGAACAATGAGTTGAGAAGTTTGATCCTAAACGAGGCTCATAGAGAAGTGTACTTGGATCATCTTGGAGTCACAAAGATAAGGGCAGACCTTAAACCCTTAATATTCTTGAAAGGAATGAAGGAAGACATAGTCAACTACGTGTCAAGATGTCTAGAATAACAACAGGTGAAGGTTTAACATAGACATCCAGAAGGATTATTACAACCACGTGCTATTCCACAATTGAAATGGGAGGTCATTTTGATGGATTTCATTATTGCATTTCCATTGACGGCAAGGAGACACGACTTGATTTTTGTGGTATTCAACACTCTGACGAAGAGTGATCATTTTATTCATGTGTGTACAAAGTATCATGCACATGAAATAGCTAGAGTTTCCGTCAATAATATTGTGAGGGTGCAAGGCATCCCTAGGAGGATTATATCCGATAGAAGATGGGTGTTTACAGGACAATTTTGGACTAGTTTCCAAGAGACCTTAGGAACCCAACTTAACTTTAGTACCGTGTATCACCCGGAGACAAACGACAGACCAAAAGAATAACAAAAATCTTGGAGGATATGTTGTGTATGATTGTTATGGACCAACAAAAGCATTGGGAAGAGTTATTTCCATTGGTAGAGTTTGCATACAATAACAATTATCAAAGCACTATTAAGATGGCGCCTTTCGAGTTTCTTTACGGGCGACTGTGTCATACGCCTTTGATTTGGGATCGGCTTGAGGATAGCATCCTGGTGGGACCAAAAGCGATCTAAGAAATGGAAGATCAAATGTGATGCAGGAGCATCCCTCACATCAAGCGAGCCAATGCGGAAGACAAAGGAAAGTTGGGTAGACCCAGCCAAATTTTTGAATTTTCCCTTGAATTTGATGCGCCAAATATAAATGAGATTATTTAATGAAGTCACCTTGGTATAATGTAATCAGACCTTAAGCGCCACGCTCTCATATGAATTAGATGGAGGAATTTATAGTAGTTAATGCAGGTAGATAGAAATTTAATTCTAGATTAGACTGTTTGAGAGCGCAAGAGGGAAACGGGATATAGATACCCTCATTATGCATTGTAACATAGTTAGAAGCATTGGAGCATTGAGAAGAGAAGAAGAGAGGTGTGTAGAAACACCCATGTATAGTTATTTGGATTAATAGAAGAAATTGATTCAAGTTCATGGCGTTGTGTTTGTTCTCTGTGTATGTATGTTGAATGCTATGCTCATGAGTATTTACTTCCTGTTATGCATTTTTTTTACATGCTATGTATGAATGATGTCTTGCTGAGTGTTTGAAATATGAGAAAGGAAGTAGAAGAAATGAGTTTCAATTGTTTCTCTATTTGAGCAAGGATTCCTGCAAGGAGTGTAGTTGAAGTCGTCCGCAAGGAGTGCGTTGACAGAAGGCCCAGATAGTTTAACTCTTGTTCTCGTTCACCCAGACTTGAAATTGGGTTATAGGAGCCGTGCAAGGAGTGCACAGGCTAAGGAAAGTCTCAATTGTGAATTTGAGCGAAGTATTGAAGGACTGTTGTTGCAGGTGTGCACAGAGTCGAAAAAATTCAACACTTGGAAGTGTTTGAGGATTGTCGCAAGGGGTGTGCACAAGAGTCTTCGTGGAGACTCAGAATTGTGTGAATCTCAGGAAGGAAAAAGCTTCCAAGATCGTCGAAGAGAACCAGAGAGAGTCTGTGCCATGGAGTGTTTGACCAGGCGCTGCAAAGTTACGCACAGGACGACTAGTTTTCACAGAGGAATACTGGGTTCACCCGTAGAAGACATCTAAGAGGAAGAGATCGACAGTTAGGATCTTGTGGATAAAATTTGCAAAATCCCATCAGCCGTTGGATCTGCCAAAGAAGCGAGGAGGTTACAGCCGCATTCGGAGTTCAAGCTCTAGGTGTCGTGAGCCATTGGATTGTTGATCAGTTACCCATTATCCATCCGATCTGACCGAAGCTGCACAGGGTTTAACCCTCGTGAGCAGAGTAAGAACCCCGAGAAGCATTTGGATATCGAGGCATCGGGGTTCGGGAAATCGAGAGTCACGAGAGCAGAAGATCGGGAATTTCCATAGGAAAAATCCCGGGAACATCTAGACCGCCCGTTAGTGGAGACACATGGCGGAGATTGAGGCGTCGGATTCAGGATATCGGCATTCCCATGGATAGGATATCGGGGAATTCCATAGTGAAAATCCTGATATAATTTGAGCCGTCCATTTGGGGAGACAGGTGTCATAAATTCGCAAAGAGTCGGTATATTGGCACTCGGGAAATCGGAGCTCCTGAGGTCATAAAAAAATTGGGACACTAGAAGTCTCGAAAATGCGAGGAGAAATCTTAGCCGTCCATCTTGAGGGGATGCGTGGCAGCAATCGGAGTCATCGAGGAAAGTCCCGATAGGAAGTCGTCTATCGATAATTTGGTCATAGGGATATCGGGAATCCTCGTGACAAGGTGTTCATGCATTTCGGAATCGCGAAGTCCGAAACCCCGATAAGGAGGAAAGCGCCATTGTGGGAGCCAGCTGTCAGCATAGCAAAGAACCAGGATTCGAAACATCGATAGTCCCGTGGGCAAATGTTTTTCGACATTTGAAACCCAGAAGTCCCGAGGGAGATTTGGAGCCGTTGGTCTCACAGGAAATCATGATTGTTGATTAGTCTAAAGGCGGACAGGAGTTGCTAGCTGATGTCACGTCGGGAAATTGGGATTCGAGGGATCGCGAATCCTGAGGAAAAGTACATTTTGGCATTTAAAAGTCCGAAACCCCGACGAGAAGGAATATAAGGCTGCGGTCTTATGGAAAGTGGTCATGTGGACTAAAAGATTAGCTCGGGAGGCTAAGGCAGCAGGGGAGCATATCGGGATATTGGGAATCGGTAAAACAAGTTGTTTGGACATCACAAGTGCCAAAATTACGATAGGAGGAACCCCGATAACAAAAGGTCAGCATTGATTTAAAAGAAAGAGAGACCTCGTGAGAGAGTTGTTGTGGGTGAAAATTTTCCGATAGGGAAATAGAAGAACCTTTCAGTTCTTCGGGATGAGGAAGGAGGAAGGATCCTGTGAGTGAACGTGCCTAGTGGGTGTGCCTGCATCAAGTGGTATTAGAGCTTATTTCTTGTCTGTATATTTCAGGCAAGAGAGGTAAGAGGAAAAGAGCACTCTGATACACATCAAGTGGTATCAAAGCTTAGAAAAGCTTCTTTGATTTCTGTAGCAGAGAAAAAGGAGAATTCACCATGCCGCCAAGAAGAAGGGATAGACAATCACCCGATCCCGAGGAGGAAAGGGAAAAGTCTAGAGGTAGGGGTAGGCAAGTGAAGAATCCAGAAGTGGAAAGAGAACTACATAACTTACGTGCTATAATTGTGGACATGGATATAAGACAAAGGCGCACAACTGATGTAGGAGATATCAGTGAGTCTAAAAATGAATATGATGCTGGACATGGAGAAGAAGAAATCTCAGCAGAAGATGCAGCAAATGAACGCTTACTTAAAGTTGTTGCAAGAATGGGTGCAAAGGTGAAAATGGACATTCCAGTTTATGAAGGAAATCTGGATGTAGAAGAGCTTCTAGACTGGATTAGAGCTCTAGACACCTATTTTGACTATGAAGATATTGAAGAGGACAAAAAAGTTAGGCATGTCGTCACGAGATTAAAAGGACATGTAGCCTTGTGGTGGGATGAACTACAAGAGGATAGGCGTTGCCAAGGAAAACAGAAAATTAAGAGCTGGGACAGGATGATTGCAAAGATGAAGGAAAAATTCATTCCCATGGACTATCAAATTTCTCTGTTCAGGAGGATGCAGAACCTGAGACAGAAGCTGATGACAGTGAAGGAATACAATGAGGAATTCTATAAACTGAACATCGGAGCAGGTCATCGTGAAAGTAATGATGAAAAAGTGGCCAGGTATATGAATGGCCTGAGATATGAGATTCAGGATGAAATGAGCATGGCAATCATCCGAACGGTAGAGGATGCTTATCAAATGGCTTTGAAGGCGGAAGAGAAGCTAAGATGAAAAGTCAGAGGGGCCGAGGCAGGAGTCAGCCCAGGGGAAAATCAGTTGCCCAGGAAAGAACCCAGAAGCCCAGGGACAACTGGAAGAAACCTCATATTCGGACAGAGAGAGGTGGAAGCTCACAGCGAGGGAGATATGATGAACAGAGAGAACAACATACTGAGCAGAGAGGAGGATATGCTGATAATAATAGGTTTCCTTGTACCAGAGGTAGAGGAAGAGGAAGAGGTGGAGTAATCACATGATTCACGTGTGGAAAGAATGGGCACAAGTCATTCAAGTGTCCAGAGAAAAATAAAGAAACTGGAGAAGCTCACATCGCTGAGGCATAGAGGCGAGGTGTTGAGGCAGAGGATGTTGAAGGTGGAAGATCACTGATGATGCGGAAAGTTCTTTAGACACCCGAAAGGGAGGTGGAGAGTTCAGTCCAAAGGACTAGGCTTTTTCAGACTGCTTGCAAAACCAAGGATAGAGTGTGCAAGGTCATTGTGGACAGTGGTAGCACGGATAATCTCGTTTCAACCGAGATGGTAGAAAAGCTGGAGCTGGAGACGACTGATCATCCAAATCCATATAAAGTTTCGTGGCTACAAAAGGGACATCAAGTAAATGTCACCAAATAGTGTTTAGTTGAATTTAAGATAGGGAGATATAATGATAAGATTTTATGTGATTTTATTCCTATGGATGTTTGTCATCTATTCCTGGGTAGACCGTGGCAATATGATAGAAATGTGATTCATGATGGGACGATGAACACATACACCCTGGAGAAGAATGGGAGGACACACATGTTACGTCAAATAAAATATAAGGAGGTGAAGCCGGAAGTAAGAAACATAGTACTTCTCATGAGTGGGAAGGAACTCCTTACTAAGGTTAAGAAGAAGGAGGATCCACAGTTCATTGTGGTCAGAAAACTGAAGATTGTTCTGACTAGCACAAGAGTGGATGATTTGCCAGAAGAAGTTTAGGGACTGTTGCAAGAGTCCGTTGATATTTTAGTGGAAAAATTACCTCGTTCGTTGCCACCGATCAGGAGTGTGAGTCATCACATTGATCTCATACCAGGAGCCAGTTTTCCAAACAAAGTCCCGTACAGATTGATGCCGCAAGAGAATGAGGAGGTCAAAAGACAAGTCCAGGAGTTGTTGGACAAAGGTTTGGTCAGGGAAAGCTTGAGTATGTGTGTTGTTCCAACAATACTCAGTCTGAAGAAAGACGGAGGCTAGAGGATGTGCACTGATTCAAGGATGATTAACAAGATAACCATTAGGTACAGGTTTCTATTACCAAGGATGGATGATTTAATGGATTTCTTAAGTGGAGAAAAATTATTTTCAAAGATTAATTTGAAGAGTGGATATCACCACATTCGCATGAGAGAAGGTGATGAATGGAAAACAACATTCAATACAAACGAAGGTTTGTATGAATGGCTTGTTATGTCGTTTGGATTAAAAAATGCACCAAGTACCTTTATGAGCTTGATGAATGAAGTCCTGAAGGATTTCATTGCAAAATTTGTTATCGTATATCTGGATGATATACTGATTTTCAGTAAAACCGAAGCTGAACATCTGAAGCATTTAGCCATTGTGATGAAGAGGCTACAACAAGAGAAGTTATTGATAAACATAAAGAAGTCCTCATTCATGAAGACATAACTCATTTATTTGGGATTTGTTATTTCGGAAAATGAGTTGAGGATGGATCCAGATAAGGTGGAGGTAATCAAAAATTGGCCATCACCGAGGAACATATTTGAGGTGAGAAGTTTTCATGGATTGGCTAGTTTCTACCGAAAATTCATTAGGAATTTCAGTGGAATTAGTGCAGCAATGATGGATACAGTGAAGAAAAGACATAAGTCTTTTCACTGGACTGAAGAGGCTGAGAAGAGTTTCAATTTGTTGAAATGGAAGATTACGAAACAACCAATTCTGGTGTTGCCGGATTTTCAAAAGACATTTCAGGTAAAATGTGATGCAAGCGGGTTTGCAATAGGAGCAATCTTAAGTCAAGATGACAGACCAATTGCATATTTCAGCGAGAAGCTAAATGAAGCGAAGGTGAAGTATTCCACATATGATAAGGAATTTTATGCCATCATCTAGGCATTGAAGAAATGGAGGCACTATTTGATTCCGAAGGAATTTGTTTTATATAGTGATAACCATGCATTGTAGTTTGTGACTCAACATGAAAAGTTGAATCAGAGGCATGTTAAATGGGTTGAATACATGCAGAATTTCACTTTTGTGATAAAACATATTTCTGGTACTGCTAACAAAGTTGTTGATTCTTTGAGCAGGAAGTGTTTGTTGTTGCAGGAGTTCAAAGTCAAGACGTTAGGTTTTGATGATCTCAGAGATATGTACGCAAATGATCTAGACTTTAAGGAAGCATATGAAGCAGCTGAGAATCCAGTTCTTAGAGATAGCAACAAATGGGTCGAATACATGATCCAGGAAGGGTTGTTGTTTAAGAGCAATCAACTATGTATTATGAATTATTCCATGAGGGAGAATCTGTTGAAGGAAAAACACAGCGGAGGATTGGCCAGACACTTCGTTCATGATAAGACATTCACAAAGCTGAGCGAGTCATACTTTTGGCCAGGGATGCGATCAGAGGTCAAGAGGTTTGTAGACTGATGCAGAATTTGCCAGCATTCAAAAGGAAGGAAGCAGAATGCGGGCTTTTATCAACCATTTCCCATACCTGAGAAGCCATGGGATGAAATTAGCATGGATTTCATATTGGGATTGCCAAGGACACAAAGAGGATTTGATTTGATCTTTGTGGTAGTGGATAGATTTTCCAAGATGGCACATTTTATCCCATGTCAGAAAAACAGTGACGCGACTCACATCGCGAACCTATTTTTCAAAGAAGTCATTCGACTTCACAACTTACCAAGGAGTATTGTTTCTGACAGAGATACAAAGTTCTTAGGACACTTTTGGAGGACATTATGGAAGAAGCTGGGGACTAACTTGTTGTTTAGTTCAGCTTATCATCCTCAGATGGATGGAAAAATGGAAGTGGTGAACAGAAGTCTGGGAGACTTGCGGAGCACCACAGCAGTTGGGACAATACATTGCCGCAGGCAGAGTTTGCGTATAATGACTCAGTGAATCGGAGCACAGGCTAGAGTCCATTCTAGATTGTATATGGCACGCAGCTAAGAGGAGTTTTTGAATTGAGATATTCGGAACAGACTGCTACTAGGAGTTCTAGTGCAGAATAATTCGCGAAGGCGATGGAAGAACTTCACAGCCGAGTGAAGGAGTGACTACAGAATTCAAGTCAGGGGTATAAGCGGAGAGCAGATCAGCGTCAAAGACGACTCCAATTTGAGGTTGGTGACTTGATTCTAGCGCACTTGAGAAGAGAAACGTTCCCAAGAGGAACATACAATAAATTGAAAATGAAGAAAATCGGACCATGCAAGGTCTTGAATAAAATGGGAGAAAATGCTTATGAGATTGAATTACCCGATGGGGTCGGAATTTCTCCGATATTCAATGTCTCAGATTTGTACCCATACAAAGATGGGGAAGTAGGAACACGTGATGAACAATCATAGGTCTAGTGGAAGAAGCAGATTCCAGTTGCAGAGAAGCCACAGATGGAGTAGATACTGGATAAACAAGTGGGTAAGAAGACCAGAAGGAAAGAATATGTTGAATATTTGGTCAAGTGGAAGGGCCATCCAGTTGAAGATGCCAGCTGGGAGACTGAAGAAAAGATTCTGAAGCATGGAAAGACCATGTAGGAGCTCATGGATAGGATCCCATAAAAGTTTTCAAGCGAGGGAGTATGATGCAGAATCATCCCTCACATCAAGCGAGCCAGCGCGGAAAACAAAGGACAGCTGGGCAGACCCAGCCAAATTTTTGAATTTTCCCTTGAATTTGATGGGCCAAATATAAATGAGATCATTTAATGAAGGTGCATTGGTATAATGTAATCAGACCTTGAGCGCCCCGCTCTCGTCTGAAGTAGATGGAGGCATTTATAGTAGTTAATGCAGGTAGATAGAAATTTAATTCTAGACTAGACTGTTTGAGAGCGCAAGAAGGAAACGAGATATAGACACCCTCATTGTGCATTGTAACATAGTTAGAAGCATTGGATCATTGAGAAGAGAAGTAGAGATCTATGTAGAAACACCCATGTATAGTTATTTGGATTAATAGAAGAAATCGATTCAAGTTCATGGCGTTGTGTTTGTTCTCTATGTATGTATGTTGAATACTATGCTCATGAGTATTTACTTCCTGTTATGCATTTTTTTTACATGCTATGTATGAATGATGTCTTGATGAGTGTTTGAAATATGAGAAAGGAAGTAGAAGAAATGAGTTTCAATTGTTTCTCTATCTGAGCAAGGATTCCTGCAAGGAGTGCAGTTGAAGTCGTCCGCAAGGAGTGCATTGACAGAAGGCTCATATAGTTTAACTCTTGTTCTTGTTCACCCAGACTTGAAATTGGGTTATAGGAGTCGTGCAAGGAGTGTGCAGGCTAAGGAAAGTCTCATTTGTGAATCTAAGTGAAGTATTGAAGGAATGCTGCTGCAGGTGTGCGCAGAGTCGAAAGAATTCAACACTTGGAAGTGTTTGAGGATTGTTGCAAGGGGTGCACGCAAGAGTCTTCATGGAGACTCAGAATTGTGTGAAGCTCAGGAAGGACAAAGATTCCAAGCTCATAGAAGAGAAGCATAGAGAGTCTATGTTGTGGAGTGTTTGAACAGGCGTTGCAAAGTTACGTGTAGGAGGACCAGTTTTCACAGAGGAATACTGGGTTCACCCATAGAAGACATCCAAGAGGAAGAGATCGACGGTTAGGATCTTGTGGAGAAGATTTTCAAAATCACGTCAGCCGTTGGATCTGCCAAAGAAGCGAGGAGGTTATGGATGCGTTCGTAGTTCAAGCTCTATGGGTCGTGAGCCGTTAGATCATTGATCAGTTACCCGTCAGCCATCCGATCTGACTGGATTTGCACAGGGTTTAACCCTCGTGAGTAGAGTAAGAACCCCAAGAATCATTGGGATATCGAGGCGTCAGGGTTCAGGAAATCGGGAGTCACGAGAGTAGAAGATCAGGAATTTCCATAGGAAAAATCCCGAGAAGATCTGGACCGCCCGTTAGTGGAGACATGTGGCGGAGATCGAGGTGTCGGAGTCGGGATATCGGCATTCCCATGGATAGGAGATTAGGGAAGTCCATAGTGAAAACCCCGATATAATCTGAGTCGTCCATTTGGGGAGACAGGTGTCAGAAATCTGCAGAGAGTCGGTATATTGGCACTCAGGAAATCGGAGTTCCTGAGGTCGTAAAAAAATCGGGACACTAGAAGTCTCGAAAATGCGAGGAGAAATCTGATCCATCCATCTTGAGGGGCCGCGTGGCAGAAATCGCAGTCATCGGGGAAAGTCCCGACAGGAAGTCATCTATCGGTAATTTGTTCATCGAGATATCGGGAATCCTGGTGACAAGGTGTTTATGCATTTTGGAATCATGAAGTCCGAAACCCCGATAAGGAGGAAAGTGCCATTGTGGGAGCCAGCTGTCAGCATAGCAGAGAACCAGGATTCGAAAGATCGGTAGTCCCGTGGGCAAATTTTTTTTTACATTTGAAACCCTGAAGTCCCAAGGGAGATTTGGAGCCGTTGGTCTCATAGGAAATCACGACCGTTGATTAGGCTAAAGGCGGACAGGAGTTACTAGCTGACGTAACATCGGGAAATCGTGATTTGAGGGATCATGAATCCTGAGGACAAGTGCATTTTGGCATTTGAAAGTCCGAAACCCCGATAAGAAGGAATATAAGTCTACAGTCTTATGGAAAGCGGTCATGTGGACTAAAGGCTTAGCTCGGGAGGCTAAGGCAACAGGGGAGTGTATCAGGAAATCGGGAATCGGTAAAACAAGTTGTTTGGACATCACAAGTGCCAAAATTTCGATCGGAGGAAACCCGATAAAAAAATGTCGGCGTTGATTTAAAAGAAAGAGAGACCCCGTGAGAGAGTTGTTGTGGGTGAAAATTTCCTGATAGGGAAATAGAAGAACCTTTCAGTTCTTCGGGCTGAGGAAGGAGGAAGGATCCTATGAGAAGACGTGCCTAGCGGGCACACCTGCGTCAAAATGGAAACAATAAGACAAAGGATCAAGGAAGCGCAGGATTGACAAAAGAGTTATGCAGACGCGCATCGTGTCGATCGTAGTTACAAAGTTGGCGATCGAGTCTTCTTGTGGGTGAAACCGCATAAGAGTTCGATCAAGATTGGAAATGGTGTTAAACTCTCTCCTAGGTTCATGGGACCTTTCGATATTGTGGAAAGGAAGGGTCTCGTGGCCTATCAACTAGCCTTGCCTGATTCTTTTAGGCATATGCACAATGTTTTTCACGTATCTTTTTTGAGACATTATGTTAGTGATCCTACACATGTTATTGATGTGAGTACCTTGCAGGTATTGGTCGAGGGTGATCTCACAGAGGATCCAATCCACATCCTGGACCATCTCATTTGACAACTATGACATCAAATAGTAGATCAGGTCAAGGTCCAGTGGGACAACTATAGTCCACATTCGAAGACCTGGGAGGAGGCATGTGATATGCATCGGCAGTTTCCATTTTATTTGATAGCTAGACCTATGATATTCTGATACACTTTATTTGTCACTTACATACTGTGAAACATCGGGACGAAGTTTAAAACAAGAGGGTGTGTATGTAACATCCCACTCTTGTGTGCACTAAGAGAACTTATTCTCTGAGGACACTTGCGTGCAACTGATCTGGGTCATTATACTATTGGTCATTTCGGTTATGATTATGCGATATTGTGGATTTTATGATATGTTATTGTGTTTTATTTACATAGGCAGGTTCTATTGACTAAGTTCTCATGAGTGTGTAGGACTCTAGACATTCAGAATGCAGAGGCATCGATGAAACCCATTGGACTCTGGATCGATTCAGGGAGTGGACCGTTAGGGTTTGAATGTTGTTGATGTGACATATGTACATATGATTAGATGTTATGATGATTGATTATTATTGCTGACATGATTCGTTGATGGATGCAGACTGACGATAGCTTTCTGACCAGACTCACATTTGGAGTAAAGGGGTCATGGAGGAAAACCTAATACATTGAGGTAGAGGTGTGGCAGTATCCCTACCACAACCTACTATCACTCTCATCGCGGATCGAACTATAGGTTAACAATTACATAGTTTGAGAGACCCGCAATGTTGTGAGGGAAGATTGTGATAGTCGCTCACGATGATTCTAAGGGGTGCGCAATAAGGCATGTTCCTTATTCCTTAGAGGCCCTTAGTCTCCCACAAGATCACCTAATGGAGTATTGACTCCAGGTGTTTGACATCTACCAAATTCAGTCAAGAGGTAAGTGGCACCCTTGGAGCATGTAGTGCATCTGGAAGGGCACGCATCACAAATAAAACAAAAAGAGGTGAGTGGCACCCTTGGAGCACATCGTGTGTATTGAAGGTCACATCGCGCAATTAAAATGGAAAGAGGGGAGTGGCACCCTTGGAGCACGTAGTGCATCCTAAAGGGCATGTCGCGATTTTAACTAGTAAGTAAATAAACTTAGTGCCTAGAAAACTTTGCCTCATTAAGACCTGTTCAACCTTAAAATGATGATGTGATAAGTAAAGTTTAATAACAATTTTTTCCCTTAAAAATTGTCGCCCAGCCTAGTGAAATTAAAACCTCGGTGTAAGTAGAACTTGTTGATAAAGAAAAAATTACATAAACATGTAACGAGAAGGGAGGTAAGAAATTCAAACTTAATTATTAAAGTAAAAAAATTATAATGGAGGATAAAATTTATTAAAATGGTAAATGGTTGTTTTTATATACACTTGCTAAATTGATTTTTAGTTAAAAAGGAAAAGGGGGGAACTTAAAATAAAAAGGAAACTTAAGGGATAATGGGAACTTAAAGAAAAGTGGAAACTTAAAGAAAAAGATGAATGTCTAACTTAGTAAGGAATCTAGCCTTATGAACTTTCTATTTATGAAATCAAATAGGAATTAAGGTGTAACTCATTTAATAATTGTAAGGGGATAATGGGACACCGATGAGTGTTTCTAGGAACTCTTTTAGGTGGGTGAGGGAAATAGGAATATTTAATTAATTAATAAATTGGCTTTCTGGCGCAACTAGGGGATCGGACGACATGTGTATGAGGGAGTTTTTTCCTAATTAATTAAATGAAAAAAGGAATTTAATGATGCTTTGGGATACTAATGAATAAGAAACTCTATAAAATAGATGGTGGTGGAGGAGTATGGATCAAATCTGGCTTGCGTAACGTCACGCTGCTGAATTTTATCTTGACTGGGTTTCTTTGTGGGAGTTGGGATACCCATCTCGAGTAATGAGTGGTAGCTCTACCTTGCGAGGCAAGATGGGAGATAGCATGCTCTAGTATTGTGTACATGGCCCCTTTTTGGATCAGGGGGGCGAGGGAGAAGAATATTACCCCTAGCATTGGCTGGGAGGTACCTGTGAGGTCACATTGGTTGGCAAGCGGGAGCTCGATGAAGGGCACCTGGGACAACGACTTCAGAGCATTCACATTTGGCTACGGTACACATGTGTATATTTGTATTGAATGGTAGTTAAATGATGTTCTTTTTCCTTCAATTAAGGTACTTCTATTGTGTTAAAATTTATGTTTTATTCAGCGTAAGACTATCAAGAGATTTCATTTTTATCTTTTAGTAATTTTGTCTTGATGAGCCCAGTGTTTTATGATCAAAGAATTGAAATTCATCCCAACCTTATGCTCACTATACTTTTGATTGATTTCCAATGGAAAACCCAAACTCGGAATGCAAATGACTTCTTTGTGTTTTCTTTTATTGTTTTGTACTACAAGGAAAAATTGTGTTTTTATCTAACGTAATTTATCCTTTGATTTATTAGTCTGTTCCTGAGCAGACAGCTAGGAGTCGAATCAAATTTGTTTCACTCCAGTGTTAAATATTTAAATTCAAATGCCCTTCTTTCTTGTGCATGGATAATAATTGTAGGATCCTTTCTCTGCCCAGCAAGGAATTCTCTCCTGATCATTTATTCCCTTTTTTGCTTTGGGATTATTGTGATTTTTCTCTGTGAACTCGCGCTTCCACACAATGATTTGGGGATGTCTCTTCAGATTCGCCCAAATTTTCATAATGTATCCTCTATGATTTTATTTTAGTTGTAATATCTACCCCCTTCTCTTTTTAAACTGTAATATACCTAAAAAACTGTCTGGAAAAAAAAGAAAATTGTTTGTATAAATATCCTTGAATAGTTCGAGATTCAAGCAAGTAAGATTTATGTTATAAAGCTTGAGTCCAGAAGTTTGCAAGATTCCTTACTGTCGTCGGCTGTCATTACCATTCAACTTAAATTTTTTTGATCGACGATAAGTGTTTACTCCTCATTTCAATGTTTATTTCAATTCCTGTGATTATAATTACTTTCCTATCTATTTGTACCTATAACCATTACCACAGTCTTAAAAACACAAATGAATTTGGGACTTTATGGCCAAATTCTTACGCATTAGACCCTACAAATAACCCATTACCATATGTTTACAATACAAACAACTTTGGGGTTGATGGCCTAGGCCTCATGCATTAGTCCATTCACATAAATAGACCCCTATAGTTTTTTTTTTTAAATATCTGGATATGGGATAGTGGTTAGGTAAGGCCTTTCGATTAAACTTAGAGTACAAATAATCTATAATCCTTCGATCATATTCAAATTCACCTACACCATTGGATTACAAGTACTGGGTCTCGCACTTATTCCATATGCCCACTGGTTGTGACCACGGGCCTAATCAAAATTCCTTTCACATTTCAGAATTTTGGCATTTTGGCAAGTCGCAATCCCCAAAATGGAGCCAGATCAACGGTTCACAAAACTTCATAATCTAATCCCTTCTTTTCTTAATCGAATGGTTGACGGGATTTCGATGTTTTTCCCTTCAAGTCATCGTGACTCCAACATTATAAAATTTATGATCACAAAATCTTCGAAGTGAAAGGACAGTTCACATAACCCACTGAGATAGACGGTTGATGAAATTTCAGAGTTTTTCCTTTCGGGTTTTCGAGACTCACAATAGTCCCTTTTAGCATTTCGGAGTTCGAGACTTCATGATGGTGGAGTTTATGCTTGCTATGTAAAACCTAGAAATAGAAAGTTTCGATGTGACGTAAACCTACTGACATCACATGTGCATTGACACATGTCGAATAGATTCCATGTGTCACTTTGATTCGTGACTTACATGTGCCTGAAATGTTGAATCAGCTTGACACTTGGCACTGCCTGATTGTGCCATGTGTCCTTAACTGACATGGTTGGTTGATGTGTCTGTTTTAGGATTTCGAGGTTCGCTACTTCAAAGGTTAAAGTTCCTTTGATCTTTTATTTCTTGGACTGTGAAACTCTGAAATGGAGTCTTTGACATGCTCTGATCTTTCACATTTCGTGATTTCATCATTCTTTTCGTGAGTGTCCTTGACACCTCCAACTCCCGGTATCTGAAACTCTGAAATGACGATTAAGTCATGGTTTCGCATTTCACGATTTTATCATTCTTGTCATGAGTTTCCTTGACACCTCCAACTCCCGGTATCTGAAACTCTAAAGTGGCGATTAAGTTGTGGTTTTGCATTTTGCAATTTTATCATTCTTGTCGTGAGTGTCCTTGACACCTCCAACTCCCGGTATCTAAAACTCCGAAATGGCGATTAAGTCGTGGTTTCGCATTTCGCGATTTTATCATTCTTATCGTGAGTGTCCTTGACACCTCCAACTCCCGGTATCTGAAGCTCCAAAATGGATATTAATTCGTGGTTTCGGTACCGTTGATTAAGGGTAACCCATTTTGTGATGGCAAAATCTATCATTGGAAGTAAAACACTGCATGGGATGTTCATTTGTTTCAATTCCGAATGAGATATGTAATACTAGTTTTAAAAGAATTACATGGTTTCCCTTCTGCCTACTTGTAATGGCATACTGGTTATTTTATTGGTTTAATATACTAGCACCATATTGGCTACTTCCTCGAAAGGATTTTGAAAAAGGAAAAAACACTCGGCTATTGCCGGCTATATGTGTATCTTGTTTATAGTTGACTCTAGATCGCATGATGGTATATGAATTCAATTTGCATGTACTGTACTTGTGTTAAAGACTTTCCTTTTGAACTTTTAGGTGATTGTGTTTTTATTTACATAGTTAGGAATTTACTCAGGGGTATGTTTTAAGTTTCAGGATGTCCCTTCTTCCTCTGGCCTTCACACCTCTCGTGATTAGTTCTGGTAATTAAACTATGTTAATTCAATCCACTCCAATAATTTTCCAACATTTCAACCTATAACTTTTCATTAAACACCGGTTGATATAAAGATGTGTAAATGTTGTAGATGGTCTATAATAATTCTTGGTATTCGCAAGGTCACTTCCATACTTTAAATATACATACATACATANATATATATATATATATATATATATATATATATATATATATATATATATATCTTAGACACTTGCGATTAGGGCTATCTCCTAAAAAAATCATGACTGTTCAGCTGGTACATGGAAGAAATCTTAGTTAATTACTCTGCTACGGTGTGTGCCTTTACATATCAAAAATTTCCATACATATATATATATATATATATATATATATATATATATATACACTATGTAGTTTTCCATTTGCATTCAATATGTAGGTAAACTCAAATTTGCATCACAATTTACCTGTGGGGTTTTCAACTACGACGCTTTATCTTACTACAGTAGTAATCCAAACCACAGCACAAATCTTTTTTAAGAATTGAATAGTCATATCCTTCCAGCTAGTATACTTTCGAGAACTAGTATTCATAACAGTAATGAGATGCAGCAAAGATAATCCATTCCTAACTAGTAAAGAGACAGTCTATCAATTCCTAAGTTTGCAATAGGATGCATTAAATCTTTCATCCTTAATATTATCTCTATCAGATACATTCTATCAAGTATGTAACCATTTAACATTCATCTAGAGAAGGGACAGAAATAACATATCTGAAATAATACGCAGAAAGACAAAGGGAACAACCACGTTCCTCCCAACCGTAGAATAGGGCAGCCAAACCACTTGCCCGATTCACCCCCTAGCCTGACCATGAATCCATGAGGGCGAACTTGGAAAATATTCTCTTCATGTATGTCCTACAGCTCCAACAATTTTTCCCTTGCCTCAAACTCAAGACGTCGTCCTATCATAGATAAATGATATGAAATGCCAAAATGTATAGATTAAAAAAGTTCATAACAGCAAGTAAATCAAAAGTCTCCTTTCCCCAGCATACTTGGCAGCGTTCTGCCTCCTCTCATATGCTATTTATCATTTGCCTAGGTCTTTTCCCTCCCTTGGGAATTTTCACAGCTTTCTAAATCCCTGATTTTCAGGGGCTGCCAATGGCCAAATCAATGATTTTCCACTTGTAATAATCAGCCCATAGGTAGTTCCAACATGTTCCCCACTCATGGAGTCATGGTCAACTAAATTTAACATGGTTGTTCCATTTGTCCTCCTGCAATCAATATAAAATATTATGTTTACATACAAGTGTCATAGTCAAATAGTTAGTTGGGTCAAATCAGGTCTCTTCCCAACAGTCAAAATAATTAATTACAATTACCAAATTTGAAATTTGGAATTTCCATAAATGGTAAAAAAATTCCAAATTCGAATTTACTAAAAACGAAATAAATTTCCAACAATTTTAAATTTCAAAAATATTTTATTTTTGGGGATGTCACATACATTGTGTTTTAACCCTCTCTTTACCCAACGATCCCCTTCCTTTATCTCTGCATGATGCCTCTTAAACTCAGTGAACACATCTTTACATTATTTAATTTATTTATTGCGTTTTTTCCTTTGTGAGTATGCCAACAACTCAAATCATGATGTGATCTGCCACCGATCACGAATCACCTTTAATTATTTCCCTTTATTTCATTTTCTACTATGTGTTTTCCAACCCTTTGAATCCTTTAATAAGATCTATGTTTTAAAAGAAATAATTTCATGTGACTTACCTTGGGGTGTGTAAATCTTTTTAAAATGACAGTGCATTTTAATTTTAGATGATAGTTAGAATGTGTTATCACTGTTCATTGTTTTATTCGGCAGTGTATTCCCTTTGTTTAGATGACGAACTGAAAGTGTTTTCATTGTATTATCATTTTTATTGGCAGTATATTTTCATTGATTAGATGACGGATTGAATGCGTTGTCACTGTATTATCATTTTTATTGGAGGTATATTTTCATTGATTAGATGATGGATTGAATGCGCTGTCATGGTATTATCTTTTTTTTGGTAGTATATTTTCATTGATTAGATGACAGATTGAACGCATTGTCACTATATTATCATTTTTGTTGGTAGTTATCCCCCTCACAACGATTCTTGATGATGTTCTATCTATTTTTTTTAAATTATATAATTTCCTGGCATGGATAACTATGTGGCATAGCTTATTCCAAAACCACAAATGAAGGACCAGAGATGGACACTAAACAATGAATGGGAATAAGGACAAGAGTAATTTCCATCTAGCAGCTATCCCCCACGCTTGTGTTTCATTTCCTAGGTTTGTGTTTCATTTCCTTATGGCATCTATCCCCTACGTTTCATTGGGTACTAACAGTGGCCTTCTAATTAATTATAATCCACTTTTAAACTAGTTAACATCCCATTGTTGGAGAATCGTGACTTACAGACAAAGTGAAATCATTCCAATTCAGAGAATCTTGGGTTGAGTTGGACTGGGTTTTTAATTTCCTTTATTAATTACACTGAGGTTTGTTAGTGGACAACGCTAGCAAAAAATGTAAATTAGTTAGATGTTTAGTTAAGCATAATTCAAGTCAATTTGCAATGGTTAGCGCTAACAGTGAATTTGTGATTTAGCTAATTGTGAATAGGAAACATTTATTTACTATGACGATGGTATTCATGGCAGGGAATCTAATTGTGATTATCCCTTTTATTGTTAAATTTTCCCACCACAGCTTAATAGTTTAATTATAAAATTGTTGATATACTCTTTATTAGTGAATTGTTATATAACAGTTTTACCCTGGAATAATTATATGGCATATTCATATCATCATTGGAAGAGATTAATGGCATAAGTAGAAAGTATTTTTCTTAAGATACCAGTAAATGCATGGGTTCCTTAATATGTATATAACATACCTTTGAACAGATAAAATATTGATTGAACCTATCAATAAGTGAATATTTGAGTTTTCTTTTAAAAAAGAAATGATCAGTGGAGTAAAAACGTGAAGAGAAGAAATGAATGATAATGGGAAAGGTAGAATTATGACTCGAGGCATTAAATTTTAGTGAGTGGTTAGCTTTTGTTTTTAAAAGATGTATAGTATCAAGAATGCTATAGTAAGATGCTACTTCATTCATTGGATTAAATATGATTAATGATTTGGGTGTTGATGAACTGTGATAATAGAAATTATTAATACGACTAATCAAAAGTGAAATCATTACTAGATTGATTTTGGAATTTAAAACCTTTGGGAATTAATGATTTCAGCAAGTGGATAAAAGAATGAAAAAATGTTGATATAACTGTAAAAATGATGATAAAGCCATAAGAGTCTTAACTCATATAGTCAAATCCTTCAGTCCCTTTGTGTTTAATAGGAACGGACTATGCGCCTGGAACTATGTCTCGGTTTTCAAAGCTCATGCACTACCTAACTGTGTCAACATCAGTCTTTAAGTCATGACAGGAAAGGTTATTAAGGAGGTTAATAAATGTTTTCGGAAAGGTTTCCAAGTGTTTTCCTTTGATGGTTCTACTTTCGTTATGTTACAACTTGTCCTCCCATAACTAATCGAACACGATCCTGTCTGCGTCATTCTCCACACAACTGAATCTAACTAACCCTCCTCCGCTGGCCAGAGTAATGAAACGATGATTTCATGGTTTGGCAGCCGACTAGTTCATTGGACAGTCATAGTTTTACTGTTTGGTTTACTTTGTATCTCCTGCATTTAGGGTGGAAGATGTGCCTTTCAGGAGGATTTTAAGACTGTGTCAGGGAATTAATTAAGGGTCCTTCAATCCACAGCCCCGATGTCTCTTCCTCCTACTCTTCCCAATCTGGATACGCCAGCTTACCCTAGAGTAAGGTCTTGTACGTATCATGTTGTAAAGAGTAATAATCGTTCCTCTTAGGTTTTTGGCAGTCTCATTTCTCCCTTATGCCTTCGAAGGGAAGGGATCTGTATCAAGTAACTTCCACAAGAAACATCTACCACCTCTGTAACCCTTGGTGCAGTCAATGGCAATGCCTGGTAAGTTTTCTCTAAGGGACTGTCATATTTCAGATTCAAACAGAGTTTAATGTTTCTGGTTGGAGCTAGGAAGAAAATTGTTTTCTTGTACTTTACTGTGGGTTACATATTTTCCATGCTCCCATAGAGTCTATGCGATTCCTTTTAATTTCGTAGTGACAGTAAAATGTTTTCTTACTATAACCATGGGTCACAGACCCTCTACTTCTGGGAACTATACTTAGAGTTTACTGTGTATGTCCCATGGGTCTATCTCCGGTTTAATCTTTTGTCTACCCTATATATAGCAACTATAAACTAGGGTGACTCAGAGTAGTATCCCTCGATGAAGTTCGGTTATTCTTCATGATTAATTTTATTGGTGAAAAGTATGATGTCATTCCTTGCATTCTTTACTTTCTTCATCAAGGGTTTTATCAAATGATTTCTTGTTTGAATTCGCACTGCTATTTTATTTTGTCAAGGAAAAAATATTTGACATTCGGATTTCTATGTATTAATGGTGGGGCTCTTACTGTTTCGAGGGTACCCACCAGGGGCTTTCGGACTCTTCTCCCCTCCATCTGGGTTGACTACGAAGAAAATCATGGAAACATGAGGATGTGGCGTTTTGGCCCTAAGTTAAGTAATCTGTCAGATACGGTTATCATTTTTCCTTTTTGAATTTATAAATCAAGATTTTACTCTGTAAATTTTCTAATGTATTATCGTGATGGCCGAATGTAGGTGTGCCCCTTTCACCGCGCGAGTTCCAACCTCTACTTGACCTGGAAAAGGTACTCGGGTTCCAAAAATATGCCCCTTCAACTTGTTAAGATCGGAAGGTCTCAAAATCTGTTCGTAGATTTTCTTTTATGATGTTAAGAGGACCTATGTTCGAGCACTGATTCTCTGTATCAGATAACTAAGGGTTTAAACCCGTTTTGTTTATCAAAGTTCCAATTTATATGTAAGCATGCAGTGAGGGACTTGGGAATGAAATTCTTTTTTTCTTTTGTTTAAAATGATTGTTTACCCCAACTAAATCGTTAC
The DNA here is from genome assembly GCA_009831015.1 of Picea engelmannii. NCBI lineage: Eukaryota > Viridiplantae > Streptophyta > Pinopsida > Pinales > Pinaceae > Picea > Picea engelmannii. Next base: position 681,801 of record ML780890.1, on the reverse strand, counting down.
TAAAGGTCTCGCAACTTCCAACTCTGTGTGTTTGTATGTGTTTGTTTTTTATTGGTTATATCTTTAGCAAGGATTTGCATCACTCTGTGATTTCTAAGAATGCGAAGCGATTTAATAAAAACAAAAATGCTTGTTCCTTTCCGCGCATAACATGACTAAGATATGTAGTGACAAGTTTTCTATCTGTTCTCCTGCATGATTATCTCGTCGAAGAAATAGGGTTCACACTCCTATGCTTCATCGTTCTCATCTATATAATGAATTATGTTTATAGTTTTGAAACATTTATACGCACATAATCGTTTTGTTCGTGCATTGATATATATATATAGACGCATATAACAGCTTTGTTTGTTCCTTCGACTCTGTTAAAGTTTAAAACACTCATATGCACATAATCGTTCTATTCGTGCATTGAGATATATATATATATATATATATATATATATATGTTTGACTCTATTTAAAGTTTGAAATATATATACGCATATAATTAGCCCCGTTTCGTTCATTCATCTTTGTTAAAGTTTAGAACATATATATACACATATAATTACTTGGTTCAAGTTTGATATATAGATGATTATAATAGCATTGTTCGTTCATTCTACTTTGTTATAATAGCATCTATATATATATATATATATATATATATATATATATATATA
>ML780890.1:633064-657648 GCA_009831015.1 Picea engelmannii | reverse complement strand
AATGTGCATTTATATTAGTGTTTACAGCATTAGAAATAGTCATAACAGCTCGCCCAAATTTTTGTTTCATACATTAATTAATGTGTTTTCAGCTAAGGTGTTGTTTTGTTGATTTGCAGGTTAAGCGGATGGGAATTTGGGCTCGGAACGTGGCCCTTAAGGCTCCTGTGTCTCAACTAGTGCTCTGATACCAGATGTAGTGACCGGGAATTCATTAAAACTACCATGAATTAAAACAGAGCGGAAATTTTGAAATTTACTAAAAACCTGCTTACTCTAGCATATTCACTCCCAGATTTTGATAAATAAAATAACATTTTTCATAACAATTTGCATAAAAAATTAAATTTACTTAACAATTTGCATAACAGGTTAAATACCTCGTTCTGATGTTGTCTCCCTTCGCTTGAACCAATCCGCAACAGCTTTCTCCTTACGACACCCCAAAACCATCCACCCTACCGACCAGTACGCCTGGCCCTAGGACATCTATGGACATCCTAGCCCAACGAGCCCAAAACCCCTCAGCCCCGGTGCACTGTAAATCCCACTGTCACCACTGTTAACTAACTCTGTCCCAATGCTCCCAAAATCTCCTCTCGTAGACTGCATGAATGACTCCCCCCAAAATGAATCCTCCTCCTTCCCTTATGCCTCCTTCACCGCCTTCGCACCCTTACTCCCTACCAAACACCTTATCTCTTTATTAATGCTCCAACCATCATTTATTTCATATTAATTATCTTATCCTTTAATTAATGTTCCCTTTTACGTATGGGTTACGTTATTGGGTTACGTTATCCCTCATGGGATACGTAACCCTATTAACCTTATATTTTATTTTTCCCCCATTTGTTTAATACATAATTAATCAATTACTTAATTAATAATCAATTAATCACTAACCATTAGTTTAATACTTAATCATTTAATGTCTCATTTAATAATAAATCATTCATTAACCCTTAATCAAGGAGTTAACATACTTCAGCTAATTATAATCAAAATGATTAATTAATAACGTATAATTAATTAAGGTTATATAATAATTAATCATAATTTAGCCAATGTTTAGGATTATTTATGAAATTATTCATATTAATAAGAAAAGGGTCATTACAAACACCATATAATTGTCACGTTTAAATGATTAGCATACTTACTTGAAATTATAAATTTACTTCAATATTAACTTTTTCTATACATTTACACTCCTTCCACATTTACTATATCTACCATACACCTACTAAAACAGACAGCCATAATTGCAACCCTTTCATATTCTCCATTTGTAAACCTTAACAGCATTTGCGACTGAACGCCTTGCTTAATGCGTTGCCCTCATGACATTGTGTTGATAGATTTGGTTCGTCTTCTTCGTTTGTAAACCTTAACAGCCTTGGCGACCGAACACCTTGCTTAATGCGTCGCCCTTATGACATTCTGTTGATCGATTTGGTTCGCGGGCGTTAATTTCTATATGATGCATCAAATTATTCTAATCATTTGATCTTGAGGTCAGCCCCGCATATCTCTCGATAGAAATAAAAGCAGAGAAACCCATAACAATTAGCAGAATCGCGCGACCATCACAAAAGCCTACCATCTATCGATTCACTGAAAGTATCGGATTGGAATTTGAAGCTACGCACAACCCATTACATCGTAGAGCAGTGCAGGAAGTTGAACCATGGGCTACTATAAATCTATCCTGAACCAGGGATTCCACGGGGCAAAATTCGAGTGGTCACCGAGGTGTTCATTCTCTTCCTTTTCTTTATTTCTTTCTTTTTATTTTCCTGTTCTTTTGACATATATGGGAAATTGTAGTCGAGAGATGCTGGTTGTTTTCTTTTTACATCTATAATAAATAGTACTCGAGAGCTGTTTGTTGTTTTCGTTTTTAAATTTCAAGCAGTAAATTTGCTGCCGGGAATAATATATTAATACTTATAAAGTCGCTGCTCTCGTGCTGGAAATATTTGGAAGAGGGAGCCAATGCTTATGCATTTATCGAATTTGAATCAAGGCATTCCCTCGCAAAGGCTGTTAAGGTTTAATTAAGGATGGTTGTTAAGGTTTAATTAAGGATGGCTAGAGTAATGTGAATTCTTTCGTTCGTTCAGGGTTGATAATCTATTGAACCAGGGATTTTCATGAGCCTTATGTCAATTAGAAATTTGCGTTGAGAATTTTATCAACCGAAAAGTAATTTTATTTGCGTTGGGAATTATATCAGTTGAAACCTTTCGGGTTCACCCCAACCACGAATTTGCTGCGTTCACCAATCAAAAACAATATTTTACAAACTGGCTATAATCGGTTTATATAGGAAAAAAATGTTTTAACCCTAAACTGAAAAAACGATGAACGTCGAAAAGTTTTTAACCCTAAACTGGCTTATATTTATTTCTATAGCCATATACCTTCTATTGTGGTTGCCAGTTCTATTTATCTTTTAATATACCTTCTGTTTTTATAGCCATATTCGTTTCATTGTTGTTGGTTATATATGCCGATAGGAGAGATAAAAAATGACAATTAATATATATTAAAAAAAATCATAACAGTAAAATTTAGACCTATAAAATGTTTAGGGTTAAAATTTAGACCTATAAATTTAGACAGTTTAGGGTTAAAACATTTTTTTCCAATTCCCGGTTATCTATTCGCCTAAGTTCTACTGTGTAAGGCATTTTTATTTTTTTCCTTTTGAATGAATTTATTTGAATGGTTTCCGATGCTCTGATAAATTTGAATGGTTTCCGATGCTATGATAAATGCATATACAGTGGCTCTCGATGCATGTATGAGATCGTCGATACTGGTTGGGGTTTTTCCTTTTAAATGAATTTATTTGAACAGTTTCTGATTATATGATAAATACAGACACAGTGGCTCTGGATGCATGTCTGAGTTCCTCGGGACTGGTTGGGGTGGGGCTGGTATTGTTTTTGCTGTTACAATCCATCGTTTGATTACTTGAGTAATTTATGCTTCCATAAAATCAAAGAACTATGATATATATATATATATATATATTCTTTGTTATTTTAACATAAGGATTTTATTGTTAGAAGATGATCTTATGTGTCTGACAGAGTATGAGAAGAACCTCCTACAACCTAGATATATGTTTCACCTTTGTAATATTAACTTGCTATGTGTATATATATTACATATACATGTGTAATATGAATGAATANATATTTTATTTGATATATATATATATATATATATATATATATATATATATATATATCAAATAAAAGCATCTACACTCTTTTTGAATTTTTATTATTTTTATTTAAATATTTACAAATCCAAAGTTTTGAGAGTGGACACTCTTTTTCAAGTACTTAACCAGGGCTTGACAGCCTTAAATGTTTACTTAACATGCTTGAAATCCTTAACTCTTTACTTAATAAGATGTCACAATACATTTTTCTCCAATTCTTGGATACAATCTCGCATAGTCAACTATAATGATGGAGTTTCTTCTACATCATATGTTTCATATGTATTCTATATTTGGAATGCAATCTAGTCATCATTGAGGATTCACATATTCTTCATTGGTTCACTAATTGTTGCTTGCTCGTTGGTTCGTTGGTTTGTTGGATGCTCCTTATTGTTGTTTGCTTCAACTTTTCAAAGTTGAGGTCTTGCAACTCTAGTTGGACCTCTTGGTGCTTTCTCATTGGTTTGTTGTTTGTTGCTTGCTCTTGTTTGCTTCGAATTTGCAAAGTTGAAGTCCTACACCCGTAGTTTGACTTGTTCTTTCACTTTATAGGGTTGAAATCATGCACCCTTGTTTCCTTCAAATTTACAAGATTGAGGTCTTGCGCCGACAGTTGGACCTATTTCCTCACTTTGCAAGGTTGATATCACACACCCGCAATTGGACCTGCGATCGTTCACCATTAAGTTTTAATACCATAGTTTCATTCTTATTCGTTGTTTACTGCTTACCATTTACAGTTTGCAAGTAGGAATGTTCAATACTAGGATGTGTTGAAAATCAAAATAGATATAAAAAATATATATATAAATAATAACTGAGTGAAAATTATATTACAGAAAATCCTTAAATGTCACTACTGAGATCAAAGAAATAGGAATGCGTTACTACCCCGAAAAGTGTTGAATAAGAAATTTTTTTGCCTTTGCAAAATGTTCTTATAGAAGAAAATTGTAGCTAGGTATAGAAGGGCTAAGTATGGTACAAAGTTAAGAAAGATGTAAGAAAATTCGACAACATTGTTGGTCCTTGTGCATCTTTATCAGTGACATAACGACCCGAGTCCAAACATTAATTTTTTTTTCTCCTTTGTTGGAAAGTTAAATTCTTAGTGGGCACTCAAGGTATGGGGATCAATAGACTTGTGAGAAACAAGGATTAGGGGGATTATCAATAGGTTTGGTAAAATCAAGAGATCCTGGAGGATTAGGCTAAGGGTCCATAGGTTTTAACCATTACAATACTATTCAAAACCTCTTAAAACAACTGACATGAAATTTTATTGTATAGATCATACCTTACATATTTACATACTCGGCGTTGGGATGGTGTTGGTTTACCCTCTTGTGAAGACATTGCAAGTCATTATGTCAATTGAGGGATGGTATTAAATCACCCTCTTGTGCAACTATTGCAATCCATTATGTTCACTACCTATGTTTACCATACCTTACATCTTTGCATAGTCAGTGCTGGGATGAGGTTGGTTTACCCCCTTATGCAGACATTGCAAGTCGCTCTGTCAACTGAGGGATGGTATTAAATCACCCTCTTGTGCAACCATTGCAAGACATTCTCTTCACTTCCTATCTTTACCAAAGGGATAAACTATATGCGTAAAGGGTAGAAAAATGGTTCCAGATCAGACCCCAGTGACAAAGGTGTAAAGATAGATGGAAGTGCATAAGGTAACAAAGAGCTTAAGAAGGTGACAAATGGCTTATAGACATGGGAATATTTGAGGACCTTATCTCTTCCGCATATAGTTATTATTTGTGTGGATGAGACATGGTTAACCACATGTTAGGGTTTGCATCATGGTGGAAACTTAGCACCAACGAGATTTGGTTATTGTTTATTTTTTATTAAATTATTCTATCTAGTTGTCTTTCAGAGTCCCACATGCACGATGGTTAGTTTGCATTTATTTCACATGTTCGTACTACTCTGGGTCAGTACTGCTTTGGCAGTTGTACAAATTCTACATTCAGAAATTCTGGAAGTGTCAAATAGACGAAGTCTCGAAGTCCCAAAGTCCTTGATAATGATGGTTAAAGCAATTTCGAGTTAATTAACAATAGGTGTGAGTTGATGACTCCAGGAGAAAGTCACTCCGGGAGAAGTGAATTTTGAAGTCGAATTCCAAAATTTGACATAATGGTAAAAATTTAGCAGGGCCGCTAAAGTAGCAGGGTAACCCAGATCGCAGTTTGAAAAATTGATTGACGTCTCAGATTCATTTCAGAAATAAGAGACACTTGAACGTTAATCTCCTAAAAGGGTTCTGAAATTAAAACCATGGTATAGCTTGAGAAGAAGTTATCTACACATTCAGTTATCTCCAGTGGCTTCAAACAACGTGCAAACATGTCAATGCTCGATACAGAACCCACCTCTGTCACAACCATACTGACATACAAAAAAAAAAATGGGATGTTCTCCTCATCTTTTTGTTTCTGAAACCATACGTTTAGTGCATTTTCCAGGATTTCCCCTTTCTAATCACATGCCCACTTTCATGCCCTGGACATCATACCATATATCTTTGGAAAATGGTAGTGCACAAGGATTTGTGAGACGAATTTGGAGTTTTCATTGTGAATCAAGCATCTACGAGGACGTTGACATTCCCTTCTTTGCAAATTATGATAAGGAAAGATTTTATTCTCTGAGGAAAACCAGATATATTTGTTAGTTTTATGCTGGAATTTGGGTCTTCCAAAGCATCTTCCATCACCATTTCCACATCTAGACCTCATCTTGTAGAAATGCTTCTTTGTAACCAAAATGGTCAGTTCACTAATCTGTCTCAGGATGAGTGCCCCAGTGCCCAATCTTAGAATATCTTATTCATCTTGTAATATAATTGAAACATTGATAAGTTATGCTATGTGTTGGTTCCATTCATGTGGTAGAGGTCCATGAACGCCTAATTATTCCCCTTTTGTTTATCCCAAAGACCATCTATGTAAGTGTTCTGAGTGGGAGACATCAACAAGTTGTTTATGATCTGTTTAGTCTTGATTTGTGAAGTGTGAGGATGACTTTAAATTATGAATATGATTGTAAATCTATATACAATGACTACCATAATGCTTATAAGGTGCACAACTAAAATAAGTTCTAAAATTGTATGTCTTAAATACTCAGTCTTTGTACTAAGCAAGTTTATACTACTGTTTTATTTTCATTATCTCTTCTATATGGTTGATCACTAACTATATCTTTGTTTCTTTGTCATATGCTATAGAAACCACAAAGCATTGAATTTGAAATGAAAAAGGTTGACGGATACATGGCAGAATTGGTATGCACTCCCGAACTTATAGTTATCTTTTTTGTTATTTGCATATTATCTAAACTTATCTAAGAAACATCTTGAAAATCACAACTTAAAATATGGAGAAAGTAATAGATGTTGAGTGTTATGAAATAGATGCAGACTCCATTGTACATGACAACATTGACCATGTATTGCATAACAATTCCCTTTTCATATTAGATGCATTCTTGTATACTGCAGGAGATTGCCTCTTCGATGCATTTCAAGTTCTATTGCACTTTCGTTATTCCTCGACCAAGCTACGCAATGGATTGATAGATCATTTCTTGGCTTGTTTATTAAATGTAAATGTTGAGGCATTAGAGTCGTATCAATACGAATTGGCATATGCTTTACTTTTCCAATTGCATGGAATACATGATGTCAATACATATCTTTCAAATATGTGGTTGTCTTCATATGCAAGTTTGTTGCCACATGAGAGAGGGCTTTGGGGAGATACATTTTGTATACGGTGGCTAGCCAAGTGGATGAATATATCAATTGGAATTTGGTCATTAACAAGAAAAAGAATATATCTATTGTTCAATAAAACTACATCTAGAGATCCATATTACATCTTGTTCCATGATGCCAATCCTCTAACTGGTGATTATGAACCACTACTCTATAAAACATTATCCATATGCAATGTTGGAGGATCTGATATTTACTTGTCCCTCGCCTGCAAATACCTTGAATCGCATTGGAAAGGAATTATGCATCATATACACTCTCATGGATTACATATACAAACAACTATTACATCTACTTGTAGAGATAGTCTGTTCAATACAATTTGTTATTTGATAGCAACATAATTTGATGTGTACTCACTGCACCTTTACACTGTGCAATCCTTTTGCAATGCAATTATAGGTGGAAATCAACAGACATTTAACTTCTTGCATCAACAGCTTCTACCATATCTCATAGAAAGTATGTCGACGGTTGGAAGTTGGAAATAATACCTTGTAAACATGGAAATTCCATATGATAAAGGAAGTATAGAGGGTGGGACATTTTTTTACAATGGATATCTATCATATTCAGAGTAAATGTCCAGGTATGGTCAACCCTTTCAGATGGTACTATCCTTTTCTACTGTATCAATTCAAACTACAATCAAATAATTGACATCATGTCGTCGAAAAAAAATACGCCACACATCCATTATCAACCTTTGATACGAAATACTTCCAGTTCAATATCCAATGTTCATGCTAACCAAACCACATTGAATCTACATAAGCATCGGATATTGTCAAATCACGATGAAACTCATCCAAAATGTCATCGGGTCATAGAGACCTTAAACAAAAAATGTAGACTGAATTATCACAACATGAAAAAGGCCATACGCGAAAGAAATAAATACATTGGTGCACTTCCTTATAGACCTCTAAATTGTACGACCGATCATTGTTAGGTGAAAGGGATCTCGACCAAGAAACACAAACTCACATATCACAAACTGAAAAAAGTTGTGCATGCACGACATGAGTGCATTTGCACACTTCCTACTGCACAAAATCATCACATGTCAAATCACAAATACCATCACCCTTGCATCATCAACATGGTGAGGAGGAAATGCTTGTAACAAATTTTGATTCCACCTTCAACATGGCTTGTCAACAAGTGAAACTAGTTCCAAGTGGCAAACATAAGTTAACCTACCACATGTTGAAAAAACAGATACGTGAGAGAAACAAGTGCAACTACATATCCCACAGTGGTCATGATACTGACCGAGGGGGAAAAATCACATATCATAAATTAGAGCCAACACTGTGAAATGCTAGCATTGAAAACCAACAAACACTTGCTACACATCCTCATCTAGGAAAGAGAGATGCAAAGCAGACCTATATGAAAAAAATTGAAGAAACTCATTCCATTGTGTGTGTGATTTGCGAAGAATTGAATTTCGCAAATAACATTAAGTATTTCACCCCTGACTTGCAAAAATAATATATCAGCTTGACACTAAATGATATAACATTTTCCACTAGAAATATTTGTCTTCCATGCAAATGATCACTTGAAAATGGAAAACTGCCACAATTTGCAACACCTGACCAAATAGGATGTAACACACCACTACTAGATGTAAGTACACTTACAAAAATTGAAGAGATACTTGTGTCTCTGTGAATTTAATTTGCACAAATCAGACCCTGGGGATATAGACGACCCCAAATGGGCTTAACAGGATCAATTATTAATGTGCATGTGCAACTAGATGTTGTCCAAAAAGTGTTTCCAAAATACATTAGAAAAACAATGACGATTATTGTACCTCTGAAAAGACGTTTGCAATACAAGTATGCATACCAGACAGGTAGACTGTGTGTTCACATTGTCATGAAAGCATTAAAAAAATTGTGTTCCAGGAACATGTACAAAGCAGAAAACATTTGTATAAATGAGAACTAGAACCATGTTCTTGAAAAAGGAAATGACACCTCTGCACAAACGTTTGACACAAGTAGTGAATTTGATACAAGTGATGAATCTGTAATGCACCTCCCATTCGTCACGACATCAAGCCTCACATAACAAGTGCAAAAGAAAAAAAAAATGTGTGTTGTGTGTGTAGGAAGGTAAACATGACATTACTCAACAACGTAACACGATGACGAACACCATGCAAGAAACTCATGAAACAACAACATAATGACCTAACCAGATTATGAATGACTACCTTCCCGTCCTACCCTGCAATAGTTAGAACCTCCAGGACACATAAGCAATGCTCAAGCCTAGGTTCTCATTGATTTTGACCATTTAAGGTCTCAGGGTTGGCGACTATTATAAGGAACAAGGAGGCGTCTACATCCCGCCTGACACAAGAAAACCAAGCACAATAAAGTTTATAGACTAATCACAACATTATTTAAATGGAACCACAACACCCTCAATGGGAAGCGCAAGCCAAAAACAACTTCGCCAATAACCCGATCAGTCGTCGATTCAAGCTAGTAGATGGTTACCGTCTATTTTATTCATCTGTCATGAACCCATCTTAGCATGTCTAAAAGAAAATTATCAATAAGGCACAATCTAAATTAGCCTTAAACAATCATTTGTGCAATTTTAAATTACAGTGTCATGAGAGTACCATCTAAATCAATTTGCCTTACAATATTATTATTTGTTATAGTGTTCTATTTTAAAATCAATATCCAATAATTATGTATATATATATATAACAATATCCCAAGGAATAGATTATGTACCTCTTCACAATATTTACACAAAATTTCTCATCCCACAATAATAATAATTATAAGTTATTATTATTAATAAAAGAACTCCATTGCTCTAATATAATAATTATTAAAAACTTAAACCCTTTTCCTAAACATATGAGGATGTCTAAACAAAGTTTCTATAATGATCATACACTTCATCCACTCTGAACAATAAAGTTCTACACTATGATAGTTCATGTACATTATAGATTCACCACATAACATAATAAACACTATGATAGTTCATGTACATTATAGATTCACCACATAACATAATAAAATGATAAAAGTTAAAATAAAAGATACACCACATAACATAATAGAATGATAAAAGTTAAATCAAATATAGTATTATTTGAATGAAAAGAAGAAATGGGACATTATTAATTAATAAGAAGGAAAACTAAATTACTTTCTCGTGCAAGAAAACATTACATTAGTTGTTCATCAATAACTATAAATCTAAAAATCTATAGGCAATTAACTTCAAATGTTGCCTAAATTATAAAAGAGGTTGAGGTCAATGAACGTCGTTTTCATGCTAAGTTTTCTGCCATGTAATGTTATCTTGTTGTTAAGACTAGATTTCATGTCCAGTTAATCAATGCAAAAGATGCTAACATTAATGGTAACAGGGAACACAATGTTAATGCCGAAGGATATCAGCGTCGCTCAGATCATTAATGCCAACAGGAAGGGGTCGTTGTCAGGTAAAGTAAGGAAAATGCAGCCATCAAAGGCAACTTTCTGTGCCACACTTCTGAAAACCCAAGCTACATTTAATGGGAAAAATCGTGGAGAATTAAGCAACACACAGTCATCGAAATTCACCAACACCAGTACATGCAACTACGTTGGCCAAAAATAAGGTCGTGGTAAAAATGGCCATCTCAGGAAGGTAGTTGAGAAAATCATGGGCGTCCCTTTGAGTGGAAAAAGTTGATCCTTTACATAGCAACTCGAATATTTTAAACAATCAATCGTATCCTCTGGTCAGGAAATTCATGGTTCAATAACTCTCCCTTCCTCTATTGAGTCGTAACTGGTTTGGGCTTTCAATCTTATCAACGCTATTTCCTGGTGTGTGCATATAAATGGTGTACGTATTTAACCACATCCATATAATTGTTGTATGCATAAAACCAATAAAGAAAAATGTTGTGCTTCAATGTTGTCATCCACGCCAGGGTTTCATGTTATAAATATGGGAGGTTGATGATTAATAAGACTCCAACAGATTGCATTGCAGCAAATCTTTGGTATGTAAAGACTATTGTTCTGAGAACCACCATCTTACATAGGAAGCTAGCTAATTTGTTTTTATAAACGTAGACAGACAGAGCATATGTGCTGGAGGAAATAATCAATTAAGTCATTTTTTCAACTGCGAGTAAAGGTTACATATTCGACCAAATATTTTTTTAGATTGACATGTGCATCCAATGATAGTTGTGCATCTTAAGCTCAAATGTTCTGCAAGTTTTGAGCATGAGTAATCTTGGTGATGCAGCTACACTTGGGCCTCTAACTGTGAATGTTCCCGCTGAGGTAGACGTTGATGGTTGAATTAGTGACTCTAGAAAATATATCATGTTAGTGGAAGAGTGATGTGAGCTTTAAATTGTTTGTTGATGCTATCAATTTGGGTTTCCTCAAGGATATGGCATTCAAGCATCCACGACTCTCAGTCAAGATGGTCTAGACCTTGAGAAAAATATTTGAGACACAAGGAGATGGACATGAACGCATCAATCACCCATTTACAAAACAAAGGTCTTGGTTGATTCCAATTACACAGACAATCTGCCATGTCAAATCGAACAGGAAATCCAGGGCTCGGATCTCTGGTTAAAGATTTTGTTGTGACCATAATTTACAGTATAAATTACAATTAATTTATAGTATAATTTATGATCTACCGAATAATTTATAATCTACAGAATAATCTACAATCTGCAGTACAAAATACAATTTAATCTACAGTAAAATCTAAACCAAGTCCGTGACAGTAAAATGGTTAACAATGCTGCCTTTGCTATACCAGTAAAATGCAGAGCATTCAACGATTGTTGTCCCTATGCAGAGAATAAATTCACATAAGTCAACACTGAAAAGATTGGCTGGGACTTCGCAGGCTAGAGGTATAAAAGGGACAGAGCAATTTATCCTTTAAGTAAATAAATGGTAGAGTTACTAGGAAGACTGAATGTAAAAAGCCACAAAAACCACTGTAAATTTTCCAAGAGAGGTATCAACGTAGACTTAATTTTCCTAGAAAAAGAAGGGAAAACATAGAGAGATTAAATTGCAAGAGGGTGCAGGACAACAAACTTCCAAGGAAAATGATAGAGGTTGACGGATGGGTTCGTCCTTCGCTCCACCATCCTTGCACAAAAAAGCAGGGCGTTGAGATCCATAGGACTTTTAACGCTAAGTCGACGATCGTAGATCAGGCTCCTGGCCGACTGCTCAGGCAAGGAATGGTGAGCTAGGGACAAAGGATAAACAACTCAAGTTCACAATCATTACACAGGGCAGTCACGACATGTGGGAAGACAAAGGTCATGGGAAATCAATCTACCAATCAATCAGCTAGGCTATAAAAATTTTAGTCATGAAACTAGACAACCAGTTCACCTACCCAATAAATATTCGGATCAAAATCATAAATCCTACAACAATCTACCATTTAACCAATAAACGTACCATTGCATGTTCGCCTACTACGAGTGTCGTATGTGCGCTCTATGCAACTCCCGCTCGTCGACTGTCGAGACATCACCGGTACCTCCCAGCCAATTTTATGGGTACTCTTCTTCCCCCTTAGCCCCCTAAGCCACAAAGGGGCCACACACACTATCTAGAGATTTCGTCTAGCTCCCAGCTCACCTTGCAAGGCCGAGCTACCACTCCTCTCCGAGCTGGGTATCCCAACTACCACAAGTAAATTAGTCAAGTCAATAATTCTACAGCATAACGTTACGCAAACAGAAGATCGTCCTTTCTTCTTCTCCTTCCTTCATTTTATAGAGTTTCGAACTTCCTTTCTTTCTTAAAATCTCATTTAATTAAATTTTTAGAAATAAATTCCTAAAATTTCCTCTCCGTACAAGTGTCCCCCATCCCCTACATTCCTCCATAAATTAATTTCTTTAATTAAGTAATTATCTTTATTTCCCTCACCCACCTAGAGTTACTCCTAGAATCACTCCTAGGTGTCCCTAGATTCCCTTACAGGTTTTAAAGGCTTTCCCTATTATGAAATTGCTAAATCAATTTAAAATTAGAAAGCTCTTAAATGTAGATTCTTTACTAAGTAGACTTCCCTCTTTTTCCCTTAAGTTACCCTTTTTCCTTCTTCTTTTTTTTTGTTACCTCCTTTCCCTAGTTTCCCTTTTTTATTTTCCCTCCTTCCTCTTTTACTTAGAACTCAAAAAGGAAACTGTGGGATTTAACCCCTTTTCCCTTTTATCATTAATTTAGTATCTTTTTAAATTATCAAAAGATAAAATAATTAATTCCCTCTTTACTTTTTATATCCACAGATTGTATTTCATATGAATAATTTAATTTCTTACTTTTTATATCCACAGATTGTATTTCATATGAATAATTTAATTTCTTACTCCCTTCATGTTACAAAATTTTATAAAGACCATAAATTATTACTTCGGTGGTTTTTATTTTAAATTTTATTATTTTACTTTATTTTATATATTTATTTTATTATATATATATATATATATATATATATATATATATATATAATTATTATTATTATTATTATTTTTAAAGGTAGACAAAATTTTACCCCTAGTGAAATTTTAGACTTAGAACTTAGATTTGTACTGGGCGACATTTAATTAGGGAAATTGTGTTGAAATTTATTAACCTATTATTTGTCTTAGGGCCATCTAGGTTCATCCCTCTATCATCATCAATGTAATGTGTCCTTCAAGATGCACTAGGTGCTCCAAGGGTGCCACTTGCCTCATCCGTTCCCTTGCGCAACGTGCCCTTCAGGATGCACTACGTGCTCCAAGGGTGCCACTCAGCTCTTGACTGATTGGTAGACATAAATAACCCCTGGAGTCAACACTCCGCCAGGTGAGCTTGTGGTAGACAAAGGGATTCTAAGGAATAAGTCCCTCGTCTTATGGTGTGCCCCTTAGAATCATTGTGAGCGACTGTCACAGTCTACCCTCATGGCATTGTCGGTCCTCTCGAACTAGGTAATCGTTAACCTAAAGTTCAAGCCACGGCGAGAGTGCTAGTAGGTTGTGGTAGGGTTGTTGTCCACACCTCTCCCTCAACATATTTGGTAGTCGTGTACGACCCCTTTACTCCATATGTGAGTCTGGTCGGCAAGCTATCGTCAGCCTGCATCATCAACAAATCATGTCAAAAGATATCCATATCATATCATCTAGTCAAATGCACTAATATCATAGTAAAACAATCAAACCCCAATGGCACACTCCCTGACTCGATCCGAAGTCCAAGGGGTTCCATCGATGCATCTGCATCCTCAAGGTCCAAAACCCTGCACACTCAGTAAAATCGAGTCAATAGCACCCGTCTATGCCAATGTAGTAAAACAATATGTCATCTACCCATAACGCATCATAATCAAAGTCAAATTTTTTAATAGCATAATAATCCAGATCACTTGCGAGCAAGTGTCCTCAAAGAATAACTTCACTCAATGTGCCAGAGCAGGATGTTACATACACCCCCTCTTGGTCTAAACTTCGTCCCGAAGTTTCAAAGTATAAATGCCGAAATAAGTGTACCACGGCATCATATGTCTATCTATCAAACAAAAATGGAAACTAATGGCGTATATCATATGCGTCCTCCTAGGTCACCAAGTGCGGACTATAATTGTCCCACTGGACCTTGACCTGATCTACCGTTTGACATTGTAACTGTCGAATGTGATGATCTAAGATGCGGACCGACTCAGCCGTGAGCGCTCCCTCATACAATACCTGCAAGGAACTCATATCAATAACATGTGTAGGATCACTAATATAGTGTCTCAAAACAGATACATGAAAAACATCGTGCATACGCCTCAAGGAATCAAACAAGGCTAGTCGATAATCCACGTGCCCCTTTCTCTCCATAATCTCGAAAGGTCCCACGAACCTAAGAGAGAGTTTAGCTCCCTTTCCAAACTTGATCAAAATATTATGTGGTTTAACCCACAAGAAGACTCGATCGTCGACCTTGTAACTATGGTTGACTCAGTGCGCATCAGCATAACTCTTATGTCGATCATGCGCTTCTTTAATCCTTTGTCTTATTGTTTGAATTTTCTCTTCCATTTCTTGGATCACTCATGGTCCCACCAGGACCCTGTCCTCAAGCCGATCCCAACTCAAAGGTGTCTGACATGATCACCCGTAAAGAAACTCGAAAGGCGCCATCTTGATGGTGCTCTGGTAACTGTTGTTGTAAGAGAACTCCACTAGTGGCAAGAATTCTTCCCAACTCTTTTGTTGGTCCATCATGTACATGCGCAACATGTCCTCCAAGGTTTGGTTAGTTCATTCGGTTTGCTCTTCAATCTCTGGGTGATACGCAGTACTAAATTTAAGTTGGGTTCCCAAGGCCTCTTGGAAACTCATCCAAAATTGTCCAGTAAACACCAATCCTCGATCGGATATAATCCTCTTAGGCACGCCATGCAGCCTCACAATATGATTGATGAAAACTCTAGCTATGTCAAGTTCCTGATACATCGTACACACAGGAATAAAGTGAGCACTCTTCTTCAGAGTGTCTACTACTACAAAAATCGAGTCATGTCTCCTTGCCGTTAGTGGCAATCCAACAATAAAATCCATTGAAATAACCTCCCCTTTCGATTTCAGAATAGTGTGCAGTTGTAGTAGTCATGTTGGGTGTCTATGTTCAGCCTTTACTTGCTGACATTCTAGACATCTGGCCACATAGTTGACTATGTCGGCCTTCATTCCCTTACAGAAGAATAAAGGTTTAAGGTCTTCCCTCATCTTCGTGACTTTCGGATCATCCATGTAAACTGTTGTATGAGCCTCGCTCATGATCAACATCATCAACCCGTCATTTGGCGGTACGTAAATATGACTTTTAAACCTCAATAAACCATTTCTATCAAAAGAAAATCCCTCATATCGTGGTACCATCATTGTGTTTTGTCTGATAAAACCCTCGACCTCTTTGTACCATTCATCATCATGCTGTAAAGTTAGAATATTTTCACATAGATTCATCTGAAGAGGCAACACCGAAAATATGTGTGGTCTCCTACTCAAAGCATCTGCCACTCGGTTCAATGTTTCCTTTATGTAAGTAATCTCAAAGTCATACTCACTAAGCAGTTCTGACCAACATCGTTGTCATGCATTCAGGTCACTTTGCATAAAAATGTGTTGTATTCCACAATGGTCAGTCTTTAGTTCAAATTTTTGTCCAACAAGGTAGTGTCTCCAAACCTTCAAGGCATATACAATGGCTAATAACTCCAAATCATGTGTCACGTAGTTCTCCTCGTGCCTTCTCAGTTTCCTTGAAATGTAAGCAATCACTCATCCGTCTTGCATCAAGACTCTGCCTATGCCTTCTTTGGATGCGTTAGTGCATACCAAGAAGTCTGCGTCCATATCAGGGACCTTTAGTATCAGTGCAGTTATCAACAATTCCTTGAGCCTATGAAATGCTTCCGCGCATTTCTCGTTCCAAACAAACTTCTTTTTCTTCTTCTGCAACTCCGTGATCGGATTTTCTATCTTCGAAAATCCCTCGACGAATCGTCGATAGTATCCTGCTAGACCCATGAAGCTAGGCACTTCCGAGAAATTCGTAGGCATAGGCCATTCCATAATAGCCTCGACCTTGGCTGGATCCATAGCGATGCCTTCGCTGGAGATGACATGCCTTAAGTAGTGAATCTTTGATTGGTAAAATGAGCATTTGGAAAATTCCCCATACAATTTGTGCTCTCGCAAACACTATAGTACCAAGCACAAGTGCTCGTCATGCTCCTTCGTCGTATGAGAGTAAATCAAAATATCGTCAATGAACACTTCGACGAACTTGTCCAAGTACTCGCGGAACACCTCGTTCATCAAACTCATAAATACCCCTGGGGAGTTTGTCAGTCCAAATGGTAAAACAGTAAACTCGTAATGTCCAAACCTCATCTTAAAGGCAGTCTTAGTCTTAGGGATGTCATCCTCCTTGATATGCAACTGGTGATACCCTAATCACAAATCAATCTTGGAGAATACCGTCGCACCCTTCATTTGATCGAACAGATCATCAATTCTCAGCAATGGATACTAATTCTTGATTGTAGCCTTGTTCAGTTGACGGTAGTCAATGCAAAACCTCCACGACCCATCCTTCTTTCATATGACAATAATAGGTGCACCCCATGGTGACACACTAGGATGTATCATCCCTAAGCCCAACAACTCCTTCAGTTGCATATTCAAATCTTGTAACTCTGGGGTCGACATCCGATAAGGCATTCTTGCAATCGGTTAAGTCCCTAGTTTTATGTCTATGGTAAATTCCAATTCCCTATCTGGTGGCATCCCAAGTAACTCCTCTGGAAATACGTCCGCAAACTCCTTCACCATCGGGAGGTGTTCTAGACCTTCCGCTACTCCCTTCTCATTTAACGCAAGGATCGCATAAAGCTTGCACCCCTTGCGCATACTCTTCTGTAGCTGTAAGGAAGAGATGAACCTCATGGAAACTCCCTAGTTCCTTCCTACAATCACCCATCTCTGTCCCTCATCATCGACCAAGCTCAACTATTTTGTCTTACAGTTGAGTATTGCCTCATGCGATTCTAACAGTTAAGGTGCGGAGCATACCAAAGCAGCTCCATAAAACGGGCCTCGTACTCAGGCAACGTACGACCTCCCTATCGTAAGGCATTGAACTCATTGAACTGATGCTCAATGAATTCCTCTGAAAGATACCTCTCTCGGAACCGTTCCTCAAACAGTTCCCATGACACGTGGTGGCTTTACCTTGAAAGGCAATATTGGAGCTAGAATATTTTTGGTTTTGTATGTGTGGCCTCTTTGCATCTCGGGGGATAATGGGGAAGAAGAGTACCCCTAGCATTGGATAGGAGGTATCGGTGCAGTCTCTATGGTTAACAAGAGAGAGGTCGAAAGGAACATCATTTTGTCCATCATCGTCTATCATGGTATTCTTATTGTGCTTTGTAATTATAATAGGAATTAAATTGTGCACATGGTTTATAATTTTTTCTATAAATAATCTGGTTTTTCTAATGCCGAATTTGTAAGATTCCTCAATGGTTGTGTATTGGAATAAGATTTATGTATTGACGCTATTCAACTTTTAACTAGATTTATTATAACTTGTACTCGATGTATGTTCTTTTATCAAGGCATTTCTGATTGTTATTGTTCGTTGTTATCCGAGTTTCCATTAAAAGAATTGAAATTGTTAATCGTTGCTTGTAATATGCACCCAATTTACAAATTTTCCTTGTCCGTTTCCATGGGATATCTATAAGTTTTTGTTTAAAGGAAAAATGCATGTTTCATTGGTAATCAACTCACTAAACTACTCGGTGGTTTTTGCACCCTTGAACTCTGATGTGAATTTCGGGGTATTTTTAAATAAAATTGGAATCCAATACAGGGATGAAGTTTTGGGGAATCTTGTGTCAGTTATTCTTCTGTGTGTGTGATTAATTTTCATCCAGCTGAGATGAGTGAGATAGAGAGAGATTTGGTTTTTTTGTTATAAAGTAAGTGAGCATAGGAAAAGAGAGTACGCACCAAGGAACTAATGCACATCTTTGTGATTTATGTTAACAACGTGAGCAAGTTGCATTCTCAGTTCCTTAGTAGACAGTGTGAATAATATCCCAGAATGCCTATCTCTGTGAGCAAGTCGCATTCTTAGTTCCTTACTCGACAGTGTGAATAATATCCCATAATTCCTATCTCCAGTAGAAACGTTTCTTCCTTACTTAGTATGTTATTATCCCCAAGGCACTTGCTAAGATATAAGTGCATCCCTGAGTCAGTTATAGTATTGTTCCCTTTAGAAAAGTTGAGTTCCCACACGCCCACACACACAGGCAGATCAATTTTCCTCCATCGTGCAAGACACCCACACACACACAATCAGATCAATTCAATTCCATTGTGCAAAACACCCACACGCACAGTTAGATCAAATCACCTCCATTGTGCAAGATGCCCACACACACAGTCACATGAATTTGACTCCATTATGTAATATGTCGACCCCCGCAGTCAGATCAATTTTCCTCCATTGTGCAAGATGCTCACACACAATCACATCATCCTTCTCCTCCTGGTGATTTGGTGCTTGGTCTTAGTTCTCGAAACTTGGCGCTCTATTGTGTTATTTGGGTGCTTCCGGCCCGTTCATGGTAAATTTCTTAAATAAGAATAAGATGTCACATTCTCAATGAGAGTGTCTATATAAAGTTATCTCTTGGTTGCATTGTCAAACCTCTAAAAGTGAGATAGTCCGAACTCATGCAAGATTTTTCGTGTTTAGACACTATGATGGTTGGACTGTATTATCAATTGGTTTGTTCTTGTTTTAAATTGCTTGTAAGACTTGGCCCCTTTAATTTTCTTAAAGGACACATATGCTATCATTTAAATGCTTTAAATTTGTTTTGATTGACTTTCTACGAGTCATTTGGGATAAGGAAGTTGAGTTATGAAGTCTCTTTGCTTTCTTTTGAACCTTACATCTTTTACATGAATATGTATTGGGTAATTAAAGTCCTTGTGATATTAAATGTTATGCAGTAACTCTAGGACCCCTATTAAATGCCTTTGTGATTGTTCCTTATAAGTTTAAAAGGATAATAAATGTAGAATAGAAATCCTTACTTTTTCTTAAGAAGATGTGATCTTATGTGAGTTACATTTTATTTTATTTTAAATAGTATTCCAATTTTATAACGTTAGGAGAGGGTTAATATTCTTATAGGGTTGTTTTTCAAATGACTTATGTTAATTAACATTGAATCCTTACATATATTATATAATAAGGATTTGGGTTTTCTCTTAGCTCCTTACAATTGATTAGGTAGTTATTATTCATGATAGTTTTTGGTATAATGGCTTAATAAGATACAAGTGAGCCTTGTAAGGATTGTACCTTATTTAGCGGATTGGAATATTAATAAATGATGCTTAACTTAATTGAATATGACTTAGGCGAGTACAAATGTTGGATGCAGAAATTTTACATGGATCTTACTATGGTCCACGTATCTTATTAATCCTTTTGTTTTATTCTCTTACCCTTTTTTGCATTTGATTATTATCAAATAATTGAATAAATAGAATAGATAATTCTTGCACATGAAGAAATGATGGTTAATTGGTTAATGAAGCCTTACTTTTGTGCTTATTAAGCTTTGATTTTGGATTCTTCAAAAAGATATGCAATGCAACCTTGATGTCTTTTAATTGATTATTATGTGGATTCTCTTGCTTTATAAAAAAATACCTAAATGTAGTTTTGAATTCTTGAAGTGTTGTGCAAGAAGTTGACTTGCTTATGGGACCTTATAGTTAGATGTGAAAATTAGTATAGAATTCTTGTTTTATGTTTAACATATTTTTTTATAGGTTATTGTTTTTGGATTGAAATCAAACACCCATGTCCTAATGTGCATTGCAATGTGTTATATTATAACAACCCATGTCCTAATGTGTATTGTTAATGAAATATATCATATTATTAAGAACATAGTTGAGCTACATAAGGCTTATACTAGTTACAATAGTTGAAGCACTTGTTGATGGCTCGACGTCGAATGAACCTGACTTGACCAATTATTAATGAATATTAGAATTTGGTCTCTATTTGTTACTAAGATTGCACTTATACTCTAGTGGTTCTTAATATCCGGATGTAGGATTATGTTACTCAATTACACTCAATTGTTGCTTGAAGATTGATAAGTATAGTAGAATTTCTTTTTGCACCATGAAAAATTGATGATTGAGAGTTATTGATTGATCTATTTTGAATTTCGTCTTGATTGGATTAGTGAGATTTAGACACTTCCTTGTTCCTCAAAACAATCGCCAGTCCTGACACATTAAATGGTCAAAACGAATCGGATGAATTCTAGACTTGAGCGTTACTTATGTATATTGGAGGTCCTAACCATGCATGATAGGGTGGGAAGGTAGTTTCTTTATGTTGTCTTTATGTGATGAGTTGATTGAATAAAAGTTATGATGTTTTCAATTGGTTGTGATTGATTGATTGATTGTGTGTCATTTAATGTATGTTGTGATGCATGTCACTTGTCATAACATTTGTTTCAAAAACAATAATTACCTATGTGTACTCGTTATTTGTTGTCATAATGGATGGGACGTTACATAGGGAGTGAAACTAAATCATAGAGAAATTACACAGTATTACCTCTATTAGTTATTATGGGAGCCACTTCATAGTTATACTTATATAGGTGGTACTCTAATGGTTGATTTTACTCTGTAGATGTCGTTTATGGGTAGCCTCATTTATTTAAATCATAGATGAATTGATCTATCCTTTTTCATTAGTATGGTATCCAAGTGCATGGAAGTTATAAAAGAGAAGCACTTAAAGGTTGAAAACAAAATTGTTCATTATGTCAAGGGTACATATATGCTTCGTGTAATGTTTTGCAATGATAACATAAACCAATTCCTCAATTATACCAACATGGATTGGGTTGGATATGAACATGACATGAAGATGACTTATGGTTATGTATTTAATCTTGGATCTAGATCTATAGTGTCATATTCTAAGTAACAAAACATTATATTCATAATGGGAATGGTTTTTTCTCTAGTAATACGTAACATCCCTCTCTTACGTGCACAGAGCGAACTTATTCTTTGAAGACACTTACGTGCAAGTGATCTGGGTCATTATACTATTGGTCATTTCAATTATGATTATAAGATATTATGGATTTGATGATATGCCTTTTTGTTGTATTTACATAGACAGGTGTTATTGATTGGGTTCTCCTAAGTGTGTAGGACTCTGGACATTAAAGATGCAGAGGCATCAATGAAAACCCTTGGACTTTGAATTGAGTCAGGGAGTGGAATGTTAGGGTTTGAATGTTGTTCAAGTGACATATGTACATATAATTAGATGCTATGATGATTTATTATTATTGTTGACATGATTCGTTGATGGATGCAGGCTCACGATAGCTTGTTGACGAGACTCACATTTGGAGTAAATGGGTCACGCAAGACAACCAAAGACATTGAGGGAGAGGTTTGACAACAACCCTGCCATAGCCTAATATCACTCCCACCACGGCTCGAATTGTAGGTGAACGATTACCTAGTTCGAGAGACCTGCAATGCTGTGAGGGAATACTATGAAAGTCACTCATGATGATTCTAAAGGGGTCGCAATAAGGGAGGGTCCTTATTCCTTAGAGGTCCTTAGTCTCACACAAGATCACTTGACAGAGTATTGACTCCAGGGGTTTGACATCTACCAAATTCATTCAAGAGGCTAGTGGTACCCTTGGAGCACGTAGTGCGTCTTGAAGGGAACATCACGCAAATAAAATGGAAAGAGGCGAGTGGAACCCTTGGATCATGTAGTGCGTCTTGAAGGGTTTATTGGGAAATTAAAATAGAAAGAAGCGAGTGGCACCCTTGGAGAACGTAGTGCATCCTGAAGAGCACATGGAAATTTTAACTAGTAAGTGAATAAACCTAGTGCCTAGAAAACTTTGCCTCCTTAGGACCTAGTCAACCTTAAAATGAATGATTTGATAAGTAAAGTTTAATAACAATTTGTGTTGGTTGTGGAGCCTGATTATCTTCCTGATTTATAGGTCTTTTACTTTCATCCGTGTTTATACCCCATGAAGTATTTACACCCCAGAAGTATGTACACTCTTCCATGCGGGGGAGTGCAGAGGGGGGGGTACCCCCTCTGCAGGGTTCGGGGGGCCTATCCCCCTGGCTGGGGGGTCTGGGGACAAGAGGGCCCCCAGTGTGGGTTCAGGGGTGAAGCCCTGAAGAAAAAATTGCCTTGTAAAAGTATATTATAATTTCATTGTAAATATGGACCGTTCATTATCAGGTCGCAGATCTAACGGTAGAGATTATGTTAGGGTTTTTTTTGCCCTAGAAGGAAACCCTCTTTTATGAGGGAAATTTATTGCGGCTATGGACAATGGGGAATATTGTATTATGAGAGAGGAGATTGTGAGAGAAAGAAGAGGAAGTTACAACGGGTTTTGTTGTAGGTTGTATCCCTTCATTTGCTGGATAATAATAAAGGAAGGACCTGGCAATTTCTCTGGTGGACGTAGCCCACACTGGGTGAACCACGTAAATCTATGTCTCTCTTGTATTGTGTGTCTTCTGTGTTTTGTTTCTTCATTTGTTTTATTTGATTGCTTCGCGGTCTTGTTTTTCTAACAACTGGTATCAGAGAGTAAGGTAACTCGTAGGAAAAGAGGGTCCTGGTTCGAGTGGGAGCAATGTCGGAAGATGGAAAGTTTAGGGTCAAGAAATTTAACGGCCAAAACTACCAATTATGGAAGATGTAGATGGAAGACTATTTATATCAGAAGGATATATTCCTACCATTGAGCAGAGTAGCAAAGAATTCGGTGGCCATGAAGGATGAAGAATGGGAGATTCTTGACAGAAAGGCTCTAGGAACGATACGGCTAAGCCTGGCAAGGTCAGTGGCTTTCAATATTTCAAAAGAAAAGACAACAAAGGGTTTGATGGATGCGTTGGCCAAACTGTATGAAAAACCCTCGGCGTCGAATAAGGTATTTCTAATGAAGAGATTATTTAATATGAAGATGTCAGAAGGTGGGTCTATTGCAGATCATTTAAATGAATCTAATATGGTTACTTATCAACTAAGTTCTGTAAAAGTGGACTTTGATGATGAGGTTAGGGCTCTTCTAATCTTGTGCTCATTGCCAGAAAGTTGGAATGGATTGGTCATGGCTGTAAGTAACTCTGTCTTTGGTTCAAATACTTTAAAATTTGATGATGTTGTTGGTGTTATCCTTAGTGAGGAAATGCGACGGAAAAGCACAGGTGAGACATCAGGAAATGTGTTGAACATGGAGAACAGGGAAGACAAAAGGATAGAGGAAAGGGCTTAAGAAACCGTGGAAATTCTAGGAAGGGCGGATCCAAATCTAGACTTTGAAAGATAGAGTGCTAGAATTGTGGGAAGAAAGGACATCCGAAGAAATACGACAGAGCTCCAAAGAAACAAAGAGATGGACAGCAGGAGAGAAATCAGAAAGCAAATGTAACAGGTGATGTGTTACAAGATGCTTTGATTCTTTCTGTAGATAATATTTTTGAGTCTTAGGTAGTAGATTCAGGAGCTTCATTTCATGCCACACCCCATAGGAAACATTTTCTAGATTATGTTCAAGGTGATTTTGGACAGGTTCATTTGGGTGATAATAAACCATGCAAAATTGTTGGAATGGGAAAGGTAAAAATAAAGCAACAAAATGGAAACCAATGGTTGTTGAAAGAGGTAAAACATGTTCCAGATTTAAGAAAAAATACGATTTCAACAGGGTAGTTGGCAAGTGAAGGTTGTATATCCATATTTACAGATAAGACATGGAAGGTCATCAAAGGATCATTGGTGATAGCGAAAGGAGAGAAGGTAGGTACATTGTATCTATGTACTGGTAATACTGACTCTT
>ML780890.1:578228-623006 GCA_009831015.1 Picea engelmannii | reverse complement strand
CAGTTGGTCTTCAAGAATGAAGATGAAGATGAGAAATTTGTCAGGTCTAAGAAGGTTCAGAGTCCAGCATATACAGCAGCGGTGGAGTTGTTGAGATCAGTCTCCAAGTGGGAGATTGTTGGTTGTGGAGCCTGATTATCTTCTTGATTTATAGGTATTTTACTTTCAGTGATGTTTATACCCCATGAAGTATTTACACCCCAGAAGTATGTACACTCTTCCACGCGGGGGAGTGCAGAGGGGAGGTACCCCCTCTGCGGGGTCTAGGGGCAAGCAGGCCCCCAATGGGGATTCAGGAGCAGCGTCCCCCGATGGGGGTTCGAGGGCGAAGCCCCCGAAGCAAAAATTGCCTTGTAAAAGTATATTGTAATTTCATTGTAAATCTGGACCGTTCATTATAAGGTCGCAGATCTAACAATAGAGATTATGTTAGGCTTTTTTTCTCCCTAGAAGGAAACCCTCTTTTATGAGGGAAATGTATTGCGGCTATGGACGATTGGGAATATTGTATTTTGAGAGAGGAGACTGTGAGAGAAAGAAGAGGAAGTTACAACGGATTTTGCTGTAGGTTGTATCCCTTCATTTGTTGGATAATAATAAAGGAAGGACCTGGAAATTTCTCTTGTGGACGTAGCCCACACTGGGTGAACCACGTAAATCTATGTCTCTCTTGTATTGTGTGTCTTCTGTGTTTTGTTTCTGCATTTGTTTTATTTTATTGCTCCGCGGTCCTGTTTTTCTAACAATTTGTTCCCTTAAAAATTGTCACCCAGCCTAGTGAAATTAAAACCTAGGTCTAAGTATAACTTGTGGATAAAGAAAAACTAAATAAACATGTAACTAGAAGGGGGTAAGAAATTCAAACGTAATTATTAAAGTAAAAAAATTATAATGGAGGATAAAATTTATTAAAAGGGTAAATGATTTTTTTTATCTACACTTGCTAAATTGATTTTTAGTTAAAAAGGAAAAGGGGGAAACTTAAAAGAAAAAGGAAACTTAAGGAAAAAGGGGAACTTAAAGAAAAGGGGAAAGTTAAAGAAAAAGATGAATGTCTAACTTAGTAAGGAATCTAGCCTTTAGAACTTTCTATTTATGAACTCAACTAGGAATTAAGTAATGTGTAATTCGTTTAAGAATTGTAAGGGAATAATGGGACACCGAGGAGCATTTCTAAGAACGCTTTTAGGTGGGTGAGGGAGATAGGAATATTTAATTAATTAATAAATTGGTTTTCTCGTGCAACTAGGGGATCAGGTGACATGTGTACGGGTAAGCTTTTTCCTAATTAATTAAATGAAAAATGAATCTAATGAGGGTTTGGGAAACTAATGACTAAGAAACTCTATGGGTCACATATGTCTTGCTTAACGTCACACTATCGAATTTTATCTTGACTGAGTTTCTTTGTGGGAGTTGGGATACCCAGCTCAAGTAACGACTAGTAGCTTGAAATTGCGAGGGAAGTTGGGAGATAGAATGCTCTGGTATTGTGTGTGTGGCCCCTTTATGGCTCGAGGGGCTCAGGGGGAATAAGGGTACCCCTAGAATTGGCTGGGAGGTATCGGTGAGGTCACATCGATTGGCAAGTGCGATATGGACGAAGCATGCATGGGACAATGACTGCAGAGCATTCGCATTTGGCTACGGTAGACATGTGTATATTTGTATTGAATGGAAGTTAAATGATGTTAATACACCTTCAGTTAAGGTACTTCTATTATGTTAAAATTTATGTTTTATTTAGCATAACACTATCTAGAGATTTCATTTTTATCTGTCAACGATTTTGTCTTGATGAGCCCAGCATTTTATGATCAGAGAATTCAAAGTCATCACAGCCTTATGTTCATTGTACTTTTGATTGATTTCCAATGGCGAACCCAAACTCTGAATGAACATCACTTCTCTGTGTTTTCTTTTATTTTTTTTAATACAAGGAAAAATTGTGTTTTTATGTTTTGTTCCATATCCTTTGAGTTATTAGTATGTGCCTGAGCAGTCGACCATGAGCCGAATCGACTGTCCTTCACTTCGATGTTAAATATTTAGATGCAAATGCCCTACTTTATTATGCATGGATAATAATTGTAGGATCTTTTCTCTAATCAGTAAGGAATGCTCTCTTGAGCATTTATTACCTTCCTTGCTCTGGGATTATTGTGATTTTTCTCTGCAAACTCGCGCTTCCAAACAACGATTCATAGATGTCTCTTTAGGTTCACCCAAATTTTCATAATGTATCCTCTTTTATTTACTTTGATTTGTAATCTTGGCCCCCTTCTCTTTTTACATCGTGTGTATCCCTCTCTTTATCCAACGATCCCCTTCCTTTATCTCTGTGTGATGCCTCTTAAACTCAGTGAACACATCTTTCCATTATTAAATTTCTTTATTGCGTTTTTTCCTCTATGCATATGCCAACAACTTAAATCCTGATGTGATATGCCAGTGATCATGAATCACTTTTAATTATTTCCTTTTATTGCATTTTCCACTATGTGTTTTCTAACCCTTTGAATCCTTTAATAAGATCTGTGTTTTAAAGGAAATAATTTCATTCGACTTACCTTGGGGATTGTAAATATTTTTAAACTCATAGTGTATTTTAAGTTTAGATGATGGTTAGAACGTCCTATCAGTGTTCATTGTTTTACTCAGCAATGTATTAAACTTTTTTATATGATGGACTGAACGCGCTATCACTATATTATCGTTTTTATTGGCAGTATATTTTCATTGATTAGATGACAGATTGAGCGCGCTATCATTGTATTATAATTTTTATTGGAGGCATATTTTCATGGATTAGAAGACGGATTGAACGTGCTATCATTGTATTATCATTTTTATTGGAAGTATATTTTCATCGATTAGATGACGAACTGAATGCATTGTCACTGTATTATCGTTTTTATTGGAAACTATCCCCCTGGCATCGATTCTTGATGATGTTCTATCTTTTTTTTTTAATTATATAATTTATTGGCATGGATAACTGTGTGGTGTAACTTCTTCCAAAACCATCAACGAAGGACTGTGGATGGGCACTAAACAAAAAATGGGAATAAGGACAAGAGTAATTTCCTTCTGGCAGCTATCCCCCACGCATGTGTTTCATTTCCTTCTGGAAGCTATCCCACACATTTCATTGGGTACTAAAAGTGGCCTTGTAATTAATTCTAACCCACTTTAAACTATTTAACATCCCATTGTTGGAGAATCGCGACTTACAGAAAAAGTGAAATCATTCTAATTCAAAGAATATTGGGTTGAGTATGCTTGGTCTTTTAATTTCCTTTAATAATTAAAGCAATATTTGTCAGTGGAAAATGTTGGCATAAAATGTAAATTAGTTAAACGTTTAGTTAAGCATAATTCAAGTCAATTTGCAATGGTTAGCACTGACAGTGAATTTGCGATTTAGCTAATTGTTAATTGGAAACTTTGTTCACTACGGTAGTGGTATTCATGGAAGGGAATATAATTGCTATTATCCCCTTTATTGTTAAATTATTCCACCACAGCTTAACCGTTTAATTATGAAATTGTTGATATACTCTTTATTAGTGAATTGTTATATAACAATTTTACTGTGGAATAATTATATCGCATATTCATATCATCATTGGAAGAAATTAATGGCATAAGTAGATAATATATTCCTTATGATACCAGTAAATGCATGGGTTCTGTAATGTGTATATACCATACCTTTGAACAAAAAAAATATTGATTGAATCTATCAATAAGTGAATATTTGACTTTCCTTTAAAAAAAGAAATGATCAGTGGAGTAAAAACGTGAAGAGAAGAAATGAATGATAATGGGAAAGGTAGAATTATGACTCGAGGCATTAAATTTTAGTGAGTGGTTAGATTTGGTTTTTAAAAAAGGTATAGTATCAAGAATATTATAGTAAGATGCTACTTCATTCATTGGATTAAATATGATTAATGATTTCGATGTTGATGAACCGTGATAATAGAAATTATTAATCCACTTAATGAAAAGTGAAATCATAACTAGATTGATTTTTGAATTTAAAACCTTTGGGAATTAATGATTTCAGCAAGTGGATAAAAGAATGAAAAAATGTTAGAGGATATAATTGTAAAAATGATGATAAAGCTATAAGATTCTTAACTGATATAGTCAAATCCTTGTGTGTGGGGATAGAAAATGGGGAATTAATGTTGGTCTTGAAAAGTGGGGTAATACTTTGAAGACACTAGCTCAGGGGGAAAGGATTCAAACTTGACCAAAGTGTACATAGGATTGTGAAGAATTGAATCTAGGTAAGGATATGAGGATTCATGTAGAAACAATTAGTATTTTGTAAGAAAGGTAAAGAAACTTGAATTTTTGTAATTGATTATTAAACTATGATTGGAGAGTCTATGTCATATTCACAATGGAGGATATGCATATTTAAATGTAAGAAAGTTAGAACTATTTGATAATGAATTGATCCCTTAAAAAAGACACTAAAATTTTAGAATAGTACTTTGTGGTGCACGGTGGAAGGCCACCACTGTTCAGTTGATGTTAATTACTTATGCACCATGCATTGTTGATTCATTGATTGCTATTCCTCTCTCATGTTGAAGGTTCGTGTTATGTGTGTCAGTTGGTGTTGTTGCATTTTCTGATTGATGTTTCTTTTAGCCTAGTAGGTGTAGTCTCGCTTTTGAAAGGTGGGATGTAGACACCTCCTTGTTCCTTAGAACAGTTGCCATATTGAGACCTTAAATGGTCAAATGGATGGGAACCTGGTTTGAGCATTGCTTATTTTGTCCTGGAAGTCCTAACCTTGCAGGGTAGGATGGGCAGGTAGTCATTTTTATTTTGTCTAGTTGATATTTTCTAGTTGCATCGAGCTGCTTGATGTACTAGTAAGTTGGGTCATTATGATGTATGTTTCCTGGATGGAATTCATTGTGTTCATCCTCAAGTTTTGTTGTTGTCGTGTAACCTTCCTACCTGAAGAAAAAAAAAAATTAGCACTTGTTATGCGTCGTATGTTGTCGTAACGACGGGGGCCGTTACATATGGTATCAGAGCGGGTTCAACCATGTGACTGTGGATCACCATGATTTCCACTACATTAAACACTTTAGTGATAACCTAGCACTAATTAAAACTTTAACCTACCCATCCGATAAGAACAGTTAGATGACATCATAGATATTCACGATGTGGTGCCAGGGGAGGAGACATGACGCCTCTAGTAGCACCCATGCTAGAGGGTTCCAACCCCCAAAAGGAAGAACAAGTAACTGGGAAAGAGTCAATTTTTTTAAGGAATGTGTATGGCAGAAAAGGAGCTTCAAGGGAAATGAAGAAAGCCTTGAAAAACCGTCTGTACTGAGATAAGGTCATGATGCATGTACCCCTGAGGGTCCAAAGCGTGCCCCAACAAGTACTGGTAGAATTCACGTGGAACTCTAGAAGATTAATTTCCCATGTTCACGAGTCCCACAGCCGGCTCAGCTGCCAAGACATGGCTAGAGAACAAGGCAATGTGCTGCGCACTTCGTAGTTACGACCTCCGACATGAAGGTATGCATTGTGGTATTCAACTACAAGGGAATGCTCTTCTAAGGTGGAAGACGCTCCTACCTCAACTACACATAACCATTAGAGATGTGTTTTGGGAACGATTCAATTAACGATTCCAGGAGAAGTAAATGTTAGAGGAATTCATCAATCGTCAACATGAAGAGTTTTGCGCCTTATGACAAGGTGGTCATACGGTGCCACATTATGATATAAGATACTCTGGTATGCCCCACATATGGACATAGAGAAGCTGGAGGTCAGCAAGTTCTTGTGCAGCCTTAACTCCAGTTCAATGCGAAGGCGAGGGTCTAAATTCCTCAGACTTTGCATGATGTTGTCCAGTAGGTATCATTGTTGACGAAGAATTGACGATGGCGGATAACCATCGGGCCGAGCACTAGTCCAAGGTTCTCTAGGCATTAGGTGCCATCGCCAAACAAACATTTAGTATTTGTTATATCTTGGTGCTTTAGAGAGATTTATTTCTTACCACGCTAAAGGGGTTTTAGGTAAGGGAATTTGACTGGATGAGTTTAGATGCGTCGAAATTACCTTGAGTTCCAACCACATGGTTAGAAGAAAGGGTTATGAACTGTCTCTTTAATATGGGGATAGTGTAACGAAGTCTGACCTATGACATGATCTTAATATCTTACGACGACGTGATCATTATGGACTGGTGGGAATTGCATGATGTGATACTCAACTATAATATGAACGGTTGAGCTTGGTCGATCAAAAGGGATAGAGACGTGTGATTGTGGGTCTGAACCAGGGAGTCTTATTGAGGTTCATCTCTTCCTTGTAACTACAGAAGAGCATGCTCAAGGGATGTAAGATTTATGTGATCCTTGCATTAAATGCAAAGGGAGTAGCAGAAGGTATAGAAAAAATTCCTCTTGTGCGAGAATTTGTGGACGTATTCCTTGAGGAGTTACCTAGGATGCCACTTGAGAGGGAATTGGAATTTACATAGACCTAAAACTAGGAACTAAACCAATAGCAAGAACACCTTATCGGATGTCGACCTCGAAGTTACAGGAGTTGATAATGCAACTGAAGGAGTTGTTATACCTAGGACATATACATCCAAGTGTGTCACCGTGGGGTGCGCCTGTTATCTTCATATGGAAGAAGGATGGGTCATGGAGACTCCACATTGGTTGTCATCATTTGAACAAGGAAACGATCAAGAATCAATATCTATTTTTGAGTATTGATGATCTATTAATCAGATGAAGGGTGTGACAGTGTTTTCAAAGATCGATTTGAGATCTAGGTATCACCAGTTATAGATCAAGGAGGACGACATCCCTAAGGCCACCTTTAAGATGAGGTTTGGAAATCATGATTTTACTATTTTACCATTTGGACTGATGAACTCCCCAGGGGTATTTATGAGTTTGATGAACAGGGTGTTTCATGAATACTTGGACAAGTTTGTCTAAGTGTTCATTGATGATATTTTGATTTACTCTTGGACAATGGAGGATCATGCCGAGAACTTGAGCATGGTACTATAGTGTCTACGAGAGAACAAATTGTATGGGAAATTGTCTAAATGCTCATTTTATCAATCGAAGATTCACTACTTAGGGCATGTCATCTCTGGCAAAGATATCTTCATGGATCCAAAAAAGGTCAAGGCTATTATGGAATGGTCTGCACCGATGAATGTCCCCGAAGTGCATAGCTTCATGGGATTAGTAGGATAATATCAATAGTTCATCGAAGGTTTTTCGAAGATAGAAAATCGATCACGGAATTGCAGAAGAAGAAAAAAAGTTGTTTGAACCAAGAAATGTGTGGGAGCATTTCATAGGCTCAAGGAGATTTTGAAAAAAAAACCGATAATAAAGGTCCCTGACATGGAAATAGACTTATTGGTATTCATTGACGCATCCAAGGAAGGCTTAGACATAGTCTTGATGCAAGACGGTCAAGTGATCGCTTACATCTCGAGAAAGTTGAGAAGGCATGAGGAGAAATATGTGACGCATGATTTGGATTTGTTAGCCATTGATTATGCCTTGAGATTTTGGAGGCACTACCTGGTAGGACCGAAATTCAAACTAAAAATAGACCAATATGGTTTACAACACATCTTTACGCAAAGAGACTTGAATGTGCGACAACGACATTGGTCGGAATTGCTTAGTGAGTATGATTTTGAGATTTCTTACATAAAAGGAATAGTGAACAGAGTGGTGGATGCGTTGAGTCAGAAACCATGCATATTTTCGGTGGTGACTCTTCAGATGAATCTACGTGAAAATATTCTCACTTTACAGTGCAATGATGACTGGTACAAAGAGGTCGGGATTTTATCATACAAAACACAATCATGGTACCAAGATTTGAGGGATTTACTATGGACCACAATGGATTATTGAGATTTAACTGTCGAATTTATGTACCATTGAACGATGAGTTGAGAAGTTTGATCCTAAACAAGGCTCATAGAGAAGTTTACTTGGCTCATCCTGGAGTCACGAAGATGAGGGCAGACCTTAAACCCTTATTCTTCTTGAAAGGAATGAAGGAAGACATAGTCAACTACGTGTCAAGATGTCTAGAATAACAACAGTTGAAGGTTGAACATAGACATATGGAAGGATTAATACAACCACACACTATTCCACAATCAAATTGGGAGGTCATTTTGACGGATTTCATTATTGCATTGCCATTGACAACAAGGAGACACGACTCGATTTTTGTGGTATTCGACACTCTGATGAAGAGTGCTCATTTTATTCATGTGCGTACAAAGTATCATGCACATGAAATAGCCAGAGTTTCCATCAACAATATTGTGAGGGTGCAAGGTTTCCCTAAGAGGATTATATCTGATAGAGGATGGGTGTTTACAGGACAATTTTGGACTAGTTTCCAAGAGGCCTTAGGAACCCAACTTAACTTTAGTACTGCGTATCACCCGGAGACAGACGATAGACTAAAAGAATAACAAAAATCTTGGAGGATATGTTTTGTATGATTGTTTTGGACCAACAAAAGCGTTGGGAATATTTCTTTCCATTGGTAGATTTTGCATAAAACTACAATTATCAAAGAACTATTAAGATGGCGCTTTTCGAGTTTCTTTACGGGCGACCGTGTCATACGCCTTTGATTTGGGATTGGCTTGAGGATAGCGTCCTGGTGGGACCAGAAGTGATCCAAGAAATGGAAGATCAAATGAAAACAATAAGACAAAGGATCAAGGAAGCGCAAGATCAACAAAAGAGTTATGCAGACGCGCATCGTGTCGATCATAGTTACAAAGTTGGTGATTGAGTCTTCTTGTGGGTGAAACCACATAAGAGTTCGATCAAGATTGGAAATGGTGCTAAACTCTCTCCTAGGTTCGTGGGACCCTTCGAGATTGTGGAAAGGAAGGGTCTTGTGGCCTATCAACTAGCCTTGCCTGATTCTTTGAGGCGTATGCACAATGTTTTTCACGTATCTATTTTGAGACATTATGTTAGTGATCCTACACATGTTATTGATGTGAGTACCTTGCAAGTATTGGTCGAGGGTGATCTCACGGAGGATCCAATCCACATCCTGGACCATCACATTTGACAACTACGATGTCGAACAGTAGATTAGGTCAAGGTCCAATGGGACAACTATAGTCGAGACTCGACTACATGGGAGGATGCATATGCTATGCATCATCAGTTTCCTTACTTATTTGATAGATTAGACATATAGATCTTGTCAGATACTTTTATCACTATGTTTTATATATTGTACTACATTTCAAAATAAGTCAATAGCATCTCACTCTTACGAGCACATGTTATTGACTTATTCTTTCACGACACTTGCATGCAAGTGATTCGGTTATAGTACATGGGTAATTGTTTCTCTTATGGATTTTTATGATGATGTTGATGGCAGTGATTTAATGGTATTTGATATATATGTATTGACAGATGTTATTGACGAGTTTCCCTGAGTATGAAGGATACCTAACAGATTGTTAATGCCAATGGCATTAATGGACCTTCTTGGACTTTGAATTGAGTCAGGGAGTGGATTGTATTGGTTTGAGTATTTCATTTATGCATATGTGACATATAATTGATTATAGCATTATTTTTTATATGGATCATTGACAGTGTTTCGTCCATGGATGCATGCTAATGAATTATTGGTAATATAACTCACATATGGAGTAAAGGGGCCATGCACATAAACTAGATATTGAGGGAGAGGTGTGGTAGCGTCCCTGTCACATCCTACTAGCACTCCCAGTGTGGCTCTAATTGTAAGTTAACGATTACCTAGTTCGAGAGGTCCACGATGTCATGAGGGTAGACTGAGATAGTCTCTCACAAAGATTCTAAGGACCGCATAATAAGGAAAAGTCCTTATTCCTTATAAGCCCTTACTATATCACAAGATTGACCGAATGGAGTGATGAATCCAAGGTTTTGACAACTACCAAAACCAGTCAATGAAGAGTGGCACCCTTGGAGCATGGAGTGGGTCTTGAAGGGAACATGGCGTAAATAAAACTTGGTGGCCTTAAAAACCTTGAGAGAATAATTAAACCTTGAAAAATATTTAGTCCTTGCCAAATTTAATTAATTAATTAAATATTGAATTTATTAATTAAAGATGCCAATGAAAGTCTAAGCCTACTCAAAAAAGAGAAAGGAAGAAATTAAGCCTAATTCTAAGTTTTTCTAAGAAGACTAAAACTAAACTAGAAATTAAATTAGAAAGGAATGAAGTAAATCAAGTTAACAATTAAGAAAATGCAAAATATATCTAAAGATTTGATACAAGGTACATGTGTGCAAGAAAAAATTAACAAGGAGTTTTAAAATAAGAAGAAATAAATATGAGAGAATAGGGTACACATAGAAAGGAATATAGAGTCTAGCTACCACTATTCTAACTATAAGAAGACTCATATTTTAACTCTAACTCATATTTAGTAAGGCGCTGGTCATTAAATAAGAATATGGGGAATGAAGAGACAACTAGCAGGGATTTAGGGAGCGCATTTATGAAAGGTGAGGGAATTTTACTTTTAATTAAAATAAAATATGTAATTACTAGTGCAACTTGGGGAGAGGGTGACAAGTGTGAGGAGTAATAATTTTAATTTATTTAATTAAAAATTAATTAATTGTGCAAGTGCGAATGTGTCAGTAAGGAAATTCCTATAAAGAAAATGGTCTAAATAGAAAAAGGATCACACTAGTGATGGGTAAAGTAATGCTTCCAAAATCA
The DNA here is from genome assembly GCA_009831015.1 of Picea engelmannii. Classification (NCBI taxonomy): domain Eukaryota; kingdom Viridiplantae; phylum Streptophyta; class Pinopsida; order Pinales; family Pinaceae; genus Picea; species Picea engelmannii. The sequence continues at coordinate 612,194 of ML780890.1, read as the reverse complement.
TTTTGACTGGTTTTACTTGTGAGAATTGGGATACTAAGCTTGAGATAGAGTGGTGTCTTTACCTTGCGAGGAAATATTGGAGCTAGAATATTTCTGGTTTTGTATGTGCGGCCCCTTTGCAGCTCGAGGGATAATGGGGAAGAAGAGTAGCCCTAGCGTTGGATAGGAGGTATCGGTGCAGTCTCTATGGTTAGAAAGAGAGAGGTCGAAAGGAACGTCAGTTGCCAAGGAACATCATTTCGTCCATCATCATCTATCATGGTATTCTTATTGTGCTTTTTAATTATAATAGGAACTAAATTGTGCACATGGTTTATAATTTTTTCCGTACAAATAATATGGTTTTTCTAATGCCGAATTTGTAAGATTCCTCAATGGTTGTGTATTGGAATAATATTTATGTATTGACGCTATTCAAATTTTAAATAGATGTATTGTAACTTGTATTAGATATATGTTCTTTTATCAAGGCATTTCTTATTGTTATTGTTCGTTGTTATCAAATTTTCCATTAAAAGAATTGAAATTCTTAATCGTTTCTTGTAATCTGAACCCAATTTACAAATTGTCCTTGGTCGTTTCCATGGGATATTTATCAGTTTTTGTTTAAAGGAAAAATGTGTGTTTCATTTGTAATCAACTCACTAAACTACTCGGTGGTTTTTGCACCCTTGAACTCTGGTGTGAATTTCGGGGTATTTTTAAATCAAATTGGAATCCAATATAGGGATGAAGTTTTGGGGAATCTTGTGTCAGTTATTCTTCTGTGTGTGTGATTAATTTTCATCTAGCTCAGATGAGTGAAATAGAGAGAGATTTGGTTTTTTTGTTATAAAGTAAGTGAGCATAGGAAAAGAGAGTACGCACTAAGAAACTAATGCGCATCTTTGTAATTTATGTTAACAACGTGAGCAAGTTCCATTCTTATTTCCTTAGTAGACAATGTGAATAATATCCCAAAATGCCTATCTCTGTGAGCAAGTCGCATTCTCAGTTCCTTAGTAGACAGTGTGAATAATATCCCATAATGCCTATCTCCAATAGAAACGTTTCTTCCTTACTTAGTATGTTATTATCCCCAAGGCACTTGCTAAGATCTGAGTGCATCCTTGAGTCAGTTATAGTATTGCGCCCTTTAGAAAAGTTGAGTTCCTATACGCCCACACACACAGGAAGATCAATTTGCCTCCATCATGCAAGATGCCCACACACACACAATCAGATCAATTTAACTCCATTGTGCAAGACACCCACACGCACATTCAGATCAATTCACCTCCATCGTGCAAGATTCCCACACACACAGTCAGATGAATTTGCCTCCATTGTGCAAGATGTTGACTCCCATGGTCAGATCAATTTTCCCCCATTGTGAAAGATGCTCACACACAATCACATCATCCTCCTCCTCCTGGTGATTTGGTGCTTGGTCTTAGTTCTGGAAACTTAGTGCTCTATTGTGTTATTTGGGTGCTTCCAGCCTGTGCATAGTAAATTTCTTAAATAAGAATAAGACGTCACATTCTCAATGAGAGTGTCTATATAAATTTAGCTCTTTGTTGCATTGTCGAACCTCTAAAAGTGAGATAGTCCAAAGTCATGCAAGATTTTTCATGTTTAGACACTACGATGGTTGGACTGTATTATCAATTGGTTTGTTCTTGTTTTAAATTGCTTGTAAGACTTGGCCCCTTTAATTTTCTTAAAGGACACATATGCTATCATTTAAACACTTTAAATTTGTTTTTATTGACTTTCTACGAGTCATTTGGGATAAGGAAGTTGAGTTATGAAGTCTCTTTACTTTCTTTTGAACCTTACATCTTTTACATGAATATGTATTGGGTAACTAAATTCCTTGTGATATTAAACATTATGCAGTAACTCTAGGACCCATATTAAATGCCTTTGTGATTGTTCCTTATAAGTTTAAAAGGATAATAAATGTAGAATATAAATCCTTACTTTTTCTTAAGAAGATGTGATCTTATGTGAGTTACATTTTATTTTATTTTAAATAGTATTTCATTTTTATAACATTAGGAGAGAGTTAATATTCTTATAGGGTTGTTTTTTAAATGACTTATGTTAATTAACATTGAATCCTTACATATATTATATAATAATGATTTGGGTTTTCTCTTAGCTCCTTACAATTGATTAGGTAGTTATTATTCGTGATAGTTTTTGGTATAATGGATTAATTAGATACAAGTGAGCCTTGTAAGGAGTGTACCTTATTTAGCGGATTGGAATATTAATAAATGATGCTTAACTTAATTGAATATGACTTAGGCAAGTACAAATGTTGGATGCAAAAATTTTACATGGATCTTACTATGGTCTGCGTATCTTATTAATCATTTTGTTTTATTCTCTTACCCTTTTTTTCATTTGATTATTATCAAATAATTGAATAAATAGAATAGATAATTCCTTCACATGAAGAAATGATGGTGAATTGGTTAATGAAGCCTTACTTTTGTGCATATTAAGCTTTGATTTTGGATTCTTCAAAAAGATATGCAATTCAACCTTGATGTCTTTTAATTAATTATTATGTGGATTCTCTTGCTGATCTAGGTGGATATCAGTGGCCACCCACCTTTTCCAATTGGTTCAAAACAACTTTCTAGAAATTTGGCAATTTACTATTTTTAGCAGGTTTTAACTTCCGAGGCCATTTTGAGGGTCCAAATGAAGGTTTTTCAATATATAGGTTCTCAATGATTTCGAAAGGTATTATTGATCCCCCAAAGTGAATCTCCTCGACGATACCTTTCCAACGAGCTATCACACGCCTAAAACGGAGATTGTATGCAAAAGTTACAACCCTGGGAAGTTGATGTACTCACTTACCCAAACAGGGCCCACATGACTTTTGGCGCTTCATCTCCCATGGTTAGGTTTTTGATTATCTAGGGTTTTTGGCATTCCTGCTTATTGTAAAAAGGCCTTCAGAGACTCATTGTAATCATCTTCTTGTGAATGCGAGTATCCATCACATCTCTTCTCAGAGATAAGCTGCCACCATTCTAGCGAGTCTTTCACTCTGTATTTTTTACAGTCTCTGTACATTTCTATGATTAATAGAAATTGTGTATTACTATATATCTTTGTTTATGGTTGCATATCTGATACATTTCTGTTATGTTATTGAATATCTACAATATCTCTATGCATTTCTTTATATATCTCTGCTCTCATTTCGTTCCGAAAATAATCTGGATCAGTGGTATCAGAGCAGGCTGCTCTTGATAGTTTTTTCAGTGCATGTACTCGACGAGTTCCAAGTATAGCAAGTTGGGTCTCAAGCTTGTCTCTATTGAAGACAATCGCTCTCACACCCAATAAACCCTCAATGGTGGAAGAAAAGAAAAACGATGGAGCAAACGATCCTATCAATCTATTGCTTGAGCAAGCTCTCACGCGACAGAGGGACAAAATGAGGGATAATTTTTCCCACATCCTTCAAGACCTGTCGATAGCATCAGGAACATATTCATCAAGCGGCCACTTTGGAGACACCTCACCTTTAAAGGTACAAGTTAATTTTTATATTCCTATATTTGAAGGACAGATAGATGCAAAAGCCCTCGAAAAATGGTTAACTCTGCTAGAAGGTTATTTCTCTTCTCACAATTTTTTTGACAAAGAAAAGATCACCTTTGCACTCCGCAAATATCTCCCTCATGTCAAACATTGGTGGGAAACTTACTGGGAGAAAAGTTCCACAGAGGAGTCTGGAATATATGGGGTCGATCCCACCTGGGATGTTTTCGTGGATGCGGTAAAAGAATAGTATTACCATGTTGGCAACTATGAGGACAAGTACATGAGATGGACCACACTGTGGCAAGAGAGGGGCCAAGCAGTTTCGGATTTCACCAATACCTTCCATACCTTGGGCACCAAGCTGGGTATCAAAGACTCCGAGCGACATTTGGTTCTGAAACACCGTAGGGCTCTACACAGATACATCCAAAGTGAAATGGATTTTCTGGACATCTCATCACTCGGTGTTGCTTATCGATATGCTGTTAAAATTGAGCAGAAATTTAAGCACCAGAACAAATGAGAATTCGGTTCTGCAAATCCGCAACAACCAAAGTATGACAAAGACGGCACGAACAAACAGTCTCCTGAAAACCAGTCCAAGACACAAGAAAAGAAGGGTCACGGGAAGACAAAGAAGGACACCGGAAAATGGTGCGAGTTCCACAAAATCCCTTGGAAAAACACCGATGAATGTCGCTCAAAACAGTCATTGGTGGCCGAGATCAAAGACAAGGAGCCAAACCTTGATTCTGAAAATAATGGTAAAAGACAAATCATCGACACAGACCCCACTGCTATTGTCGTGACCACAACAATTCAACCAGAAGAACCAACAGATCCTATAGAAGGGGAGAGCCTTTTTCATTCACAGATGTGGGTGAAGGGGACCCCACTGCATTTTATTGTTGATAGCGGAAGCCAGAAGAACCTCATCTTAGTAGAGGTCATCAAATAGTTGGGATTGTCGACAACAGCACACCCACAACCATACAACATTGGGTGGCTTCTCCAAGGACGAGATCTTCGTGTCAGCCAACAGTGTCGATTATCATACGACATCCAACCCTTCAAGGATGAGGTATTATGTGATGTTGCCCCACTCGATGTCTTTGATGTGCTCTTGGGCCAACCATATATGTGGATATGCCATGTTGTTTATGAGTCTCGACCCCGTAGTGTCATTGTTACTTTTGGGGGTCATCTCTACAGAATACCAGAGGTAGTTTCGACTATTGTTCAACCTAAAAAGTGTCACAAGGTAGTATCTCATACTGCAAAATTCATCTTCTTCACAATCTATTCAAAAGGAGAATAAAAGGACACTGCAACCACTACAGCCTTGCCCCAAGCACCTTCTATCCAAAAAAAGCAGGTCGACAAGGTTGCAGCAAAGCGCAAATATTCCTTTTGCACACCATCCTCTCATGTATCTCGACTTGTTGAACAACCTCAACCTCAAAAGGCTCTTGATAGACTTCCACAAACTGAGCAGCGCGATGTCTCCAACAAGACAAGTAGCTCACCAAGATGTAGATTCAACAAATGCTTTTCCTTCGCCCCTGGGAACCCAACGCAATGGATACCATTGCTTCCTAAGGAGGGAGGATTGATCCAGGTGGATACCAGTGGCCACCCACCTTTTCCAACTGGCTCAAAATGACATTCTGGCAATTTTGGCAATTTACTATTTTCATCAGGTTTTAACTTTCGAGGCCATTTTGAGGGTACAAATGAAGGTTTTTAGAGATAGAGGTTCTTAATGATAGCCGAAGGCATATTTGAGCCCGATGATACCTTTCCAACCAGCTATCACACGCCTAAAACATTATATCCGTAATGGGAATGGTTTTTTCTCTAGTAATATGTAACATCCCTCTCTTACATGCACTGAGCAAACTTATTCTTTGAAGACACTTACATGTAATTGATACGGGTCATTATACTATTGGTTGTTTCGATTATGATTATAAGATATTATGGATTTGATTATCTGCTATTTTGTTTTATTTACATAGACAGGTGTTATTGATTGGGCTCTCCTGAGTGTGTAGGACTCTAGACATTAAAGATGCAGAGGCATCAATGAAACCCCTTAGAATTTGAATTGAGTCAGGGAGTGGACTATTAGGGTTTTAATGTTGTTCAAGTGACATATGTACATATAATTAGATGCTATGATGATTTATTATTATTGTTGACATGATTTGTTGATGGATGCAGGCTCACGATAGCTTGTCGACGAGACTCACATTTGGAGTAAATGGGTCATGCAAGACAACTAAAGACATTGAGGGAGAGGTGTGATAGCATCCCTGCCACAACCTAATAGCACTCCCACCATGGCTCGAATTGTAGGTTAACGATTACCTAGTTCGAGAGACCTGCGATGCTATGAGGGCAGACTATGAAAGTCACTCATGATGATTCTAAGGGGCTCACAATAAGGGAGGGTCCTTATTCCTTAGAGGCCCTTAGTCTCACACAATATCAATTGATGGAGTATTGACTACGGGGGTTTGACATCTACCAAATTCATTCAAGAGGCGAGTGGCACACTTGGAGCACGTAGTGCATCTTGAAGGGAACATCGCACAAATAAAATGGAAAGAGGCGAGTGGAACCCTTGGATCATGTAGTGCATATTGAAGGGAATGTTGGTCAATTAAAACAAAAAGAGGCGAGTGACATCCTTGGAGAATGTAGTGCGTCCTGAAGAGCACATGGAAATTTTAACTAGTAAGTGAATAAACCTAGTGCCTAGAAAACTTTGCCTCCTTAGGACCTGGTTAGCCTTAAAATGAATGATTTGATAAGTAAAGTTTAATAACAATTTGTTCCCTTAAAAATTGTCACCCATCCTAGTGAAATTAAAACCTAGGTCTAAGTAGAACTTGTGGATAAAGAAAAAATAAATAAACATGTAACTAGAAGGGGGGTAAGAAATTCAAACTTAATTATTAAAGTAAAAAATATATAATGGAGGATAAAATCTATTAAAAGGGTAAATTGTTTTTTTTATCTGCACTTGCTAAATTGATTTTTAGTTAAAAAGGAAAAGGGGGGAACTTAAAAGAAAAAGGAAACTTAAGGAAAAAGGGGAACTTAAAGAAAAGGGGAAAGTTAAAGAAAAAGATGAATGTCTAACTTAGTAAGGAATCTAGCCTTTGGAACTTTCTATTTATGAACTCAACTAGGAATTAACTAAGGTGTAATTCGTTTAAGAATTGTAAGGGAATAATGGGACACCGAGGAGCATTTCTAGGAACGTTTTTAGGTGGGTGAGGGAAATAGGAATATTTAATTAATTAATAAATTGGTTTTCTCGTGCAACTAGGGGATCAGGTGACATGTGTACGGGGGAGGTTTTTCCTAATTAATTAAATGAAAAATGAATCTAATGAGGGTTTGGGAAACTAATGACTAAGAAAATCTATGGATCACATATGGCTTGCTTAACATCACGCTACCGATATTTATCTTGACTGAGTTTCTTTGTGGGAGTTGGGATACCCAACTCAAGTAACGACTAGTAGCTTGAAATTGTGAGGGGAATTGGGAGCTAGCATGATCTGGTATTGTGTGTGTGGCCCCTTTATGGATCTAGGGGCTCAGGGGGAAGAAGAGTACCCCTAGAATTGGCTGGGAGGTACCAGTGAGGTCACATCGATTGGCAAGCGCGATATGGACGGAGCATGTGTGGGACAACAACTTCGAAGAATTCACATTTGGCTATGGTAGACATGTGTATATTTGTATTGAATGGAAGTTAAATGATGTTCATGCACCTTCAGTTAGGGTAATTTTATTGTGTTAAAATTTATGTTTTATTCAACATAACACTATCTAGAGATTTCATTTTTATCTATCAGCGATTTTTTCTTGATGAGCCCAGCATTTTATGATCAGAGAATTCAAAGTCATCACAGCCTTATGCTCATTGTACTTTTGATCGATTTCCAATGGCAAACCCAAACTTTGAATTAAAATGACTTCTCTGTGTTTTCTTTTATTTTTTTTAATACAAGGAAAAATTGTGTTTTTATGTTTTGTTCCTTATCCTTTGAGTTATTAGTCCATGCCTGAGCAATGGACCATGAGCCAAATTGACTGTCCTTCACTTTGATGTTAAATATTTAGATGCAAATGCCCTGCTTTATTATGCATGGATAATAATTGTAGGATCCTTTCTCTAATCAGTAAGGAATTCTCTCTTGAGCATTTATTACCTTCCTTTCTCTGGGATTATTGTGATTTTTCTATGCGAACTCGCGCTTCCACACAACGATTTGTGGATGTCTCTTTAGGTTCGCCCAAATTTTCATAATGTATCCTCTTTTATTTCCTTTGATTTGTAATCTTGGCCCCTTCTCTTTTTACATCGTGTTACATTGGGAATCTAATTGTTATTATCCCCTTTATTGTTAAATTATTCCACCACAGCTTAACCATTTAATTATGAAATTGTTGATATACTCTTTATTAGTGAATTGTTATATAAAAATTTTACTGTGGAATAATTATATTGCATATTCATATCATCATTGGAAGAAATTAATGGCATAAGTAGATAATACATTGCTTATGATACCAGTAAATGCATGGGTTCTGTAATGTGTATATACCATACCTTTGAACAGAAAAAATATTGATTGAATCTATCAATAAGTGAATATTTGACTTTCCTTTAAAAAAAGAAATGATCAGTGGAGTAAAAACGTGAAGAGAAGAAATGAATGATAATGGGAAAGGTAGAATTATGACTCGAGCATTAAATTTTAGTGAGTGGTTAGATTTGTTTTTTAAAAGAGGTATAGTATCAAGAATACTATAGTAAGATGCTACTTCATTCATTGGATTAAATATGATTAATTATTTCGATGTTGATGAACCATGATAACATAAATTATTAATACGCTTAATGAAAAGTGAAATCATTACTAGATTGATTTTGGAATTTAAAACCTTTGGGAATTAATAATTTCAGCAAGTGGATAAAAGAATGAAAAAATTTTAGAGGATATAATTGTAAAAATGATGATAAAGCTATAAGAGTCTTAACTGATATAGTCAAATCCTTCTGTGTGGGGATAGAAAATGGGGAATTAATGTTGGTCTTGGAAAGTGAGGTAATACTTTGAAGACACTAGTTCAGGGGGAAAGGATTCAAACTTGACCAAAGTGTACATAGGATTGTGAAGAATTGAATCTAGGTAATGATATGAGGATTCATGTAGAAACAATTAGTATTTTGTAAGAAGGGTAAAGAAACTCGAATTCTTGTAATTGATTATTAAACTATGATTGGAGAGTCTATGTCATATTCACAATGGAGGATATGCATATTTAAATGTAAGAAAGTTAGAACTATTTGATAATGAATTGATCCCTTCAAAAAGACACTAAAATTTTAGAATAGTACTTTGTGGTGCACGGTGGAAGGCCACCACTGTTCGGTTGATGTTAATTACTTATGAACCATGCATTCTAGATTCATTGATTGTTATTCCTCTCTCACATTGAAGGTTCTTGTTACGTGTGTCGGTTGGTGTTGTTGCATTTTCTGATTGATGTTTCCTTTAGCCTAGTAGGTGTAGTCTCTCTTTTGAAGGGTGGGATGTAGACACCTCCTTGTTCCTTAGAATAGTCGCCATCTTGAGACCTTAAATGGTCAAATCGATGGGAACATGGTTTGAGCGTTGCTTATTTTTTCCTAGAAGTCCTAACCTTCAAGGGTAGGACGGGTGGGTAGTCATTTTTATTTTGTCTAGTTGATTTTTTCTAGTTGCATCGAGTTGCTTGATGCACTAGTAAGTTGGGTTGTTATGATGTATGTTGCCTGGATGGCATTCATTGTGTTCATCCTCAAGTTGTGTTGTTGTCGTGTTACCTTCCTACCTGAAGAAAAAAAAAAAAAATGGCACTTGTTATGCGTCCTATGTTGTCGTAATGACGGGGGCCATTACATATGGTATCAGAGTAGGTTCAACCATGTGACTGTGGATCACCATGATTTCCACTACATTAAACGCTTCAGTAATAACCTAGCAGTAATTAAAACTTTAACCTACCCATCCAATAAGAATAGTTAGATGACATTGTAGAGATTCACGATGTGGTTCCAGGGGAGGAGACGCAACGGCTCTAGTAGCACCCACACCAGAGGGGTCCAACCCCTAAGGATAAGAACAAGTCATTGGGAAAGAGTCAATTTTTTTAAGGAATGTGTATGGTCAGACAAGGAGCTTCAAGGGAAATGTTGCAAGCCTTGAAAAACCATTCATATTGAGATAAGGTCACGACGCATGTACCTCTGAGGGTCCACAACGTGCCCCAACAAGTACAGGTATAATTCATGGGGAACTCTAGAAGATTAATTTCCCACATGCACGAGTCCCACAGATGGCTCAGCCACCAAGACATGGCTGGAGAACAAGGCGATGTGCTTCACACTTCGTAGTTACGACCTCTGGCAGGAAGGTCTGCATTGTGGTATTCAACTACTAGGGAATTCTCTTCTGGGGTGGAATATGCTCCTACCTCAGCTAGACATAACCATCAGAGACAAAATTTGGGAATGATTCAATGAACGATTCCAGGAGAAGTAAATGTTAGAAGAATTCATCAAGCTTCAGCACAATGAGTTTTGCGCATTACAACAAAGTGGTCATATGGTGCCACATTATGAGATCAAATACTCTTGTATGCCCCACATATGGACATAGAGAAGATGGAGGTCAGCAAGCTCATGTGCAGCCTTAACTCCAGTTCAGTGCGAAGGCGAGGGTCTAAATTCCTCAAACTTTGCATGATGTTGTCCAGTAAGTCTCATTGTTGACGAAGAATTGACGACGATGGATAAATGTCAGGTCGAGCACCAGTCCAAGGTGATCTAGGCATCATGTGCCATCACCAAACAAACTTTTGGTATTTTTTATATCCTGGTGCTTTAGAGAGATTTATTTCTTACCACGCTAAAGGGGTTTTAGGTAAGGGAATTTGACTGGATGAGTTTAGATGTGTCGAAATGACCTCGAGTTCCAATTACATGGTTAGAAGAAAGGCTTATGAACTGTCTCTTTAATCTGGGGATAGTGTAATGAAGTCCGACCTATGACATGATCTTAAGATCTTATTACGATGTGATCATTATGGACTGGTGGGAATCGCATGATGCGATACTCAACCGTAATATGAACGGTTGAGCTTGGTCGATGACAAGGGATAGAGATGCGTGATTGTGGGTTAGAACCAGGGAGACTCCTTGAGGTTCATCTCCTCCTTTTAGCTACGGAAGAGCATGCACAAGGGATGTAAGATTTATGTGATTATTGCATTAAATGCGAAGGGAGTAGTGGAAGGTATAGAAAAACTTCCACTGGTGCGAGAATTTGTGGATGTATTCCTTAAGGAGTTACCTGGGATGTCGCTTGAGAGGGAATTGGAATTTACATAGACCTAAAACTTGGAACTGAACTGATAGCAAGAATGCCTTATCGAATGTCGACCCTGAAGTTACACGAGTTGATAATGCAACTGAAGGAGTTGTTAGACCTAGGACTTATATGTCCAAGTGTGTCACCGTGGGGTGTGCCTGTTATCTTCATATGGAAGAAGGATCTGTCATGGAGACTCCACATTGACTGTCATCATTTGAACAAGGAAACGATCAAGAATCAATATATATTTCCAAGTATTGATGACCTATTAATCAGATGAAGGGTGCGACGGTGTTTTCAAAGATAGATTTGAGATATGGGTATCACCAGTTACAGATAAAAGAGGACGACATCCCTAAGACCACCTTTAAGATGAGGTTTGTAGATTATGATTTTACTGTTTTACCATTTGGACTGATGAACTCCCCAGGGGTATTTATGACTTTGATGAACGAGATGTTTCGTGAATACTTGGACAAATTCATCTAAGTGCTCATTGATTATATTTTTATTTACTCTTGGACAATGGAGGAGCATGCTGAGAACTTGAGCATGGTACTACAATGTCTACGAGAGAACAAATTGTATGGGAAATTGTCTAAATGCTCATTTTATCAATCGAAGATTCACTACTTAGGGCATGTCATCTCTGGCGAAGGTATCGTCATGGATCCAGCAAAGGTCAAGGCTATTATGGAATGGTCTGCACCGATGAATGTCCCCAAAGTGCATAGATTCATGGGTTTAGTAGGATAATTTTGAAAGTTCGTCGAAGGTTTTTCGAAGATATAAAATCCGATCACGGAATTGCAGAAGAATAAAAAAAGTTGTTTGGACCAAGAAATGTGTGGGAGCATTTCAGAGGCTCAAGGAGATTTTGAAAAAAAAATCGATACTAAAGGTCCCTGACATGGAAACGGACTTCTTGGTATTCATTAACGCATCCAAGGAAGGCTTAGGCAGAGTCTTGATGCAAGACGATCGAGTGATCGCTTACATCTCGAGAAAGTTGAGAAGGAATGAGGAGAACTATGCGACGCACGATTTGGATTTGTTAGCCATTGATTATGCCTTGATATTTTGGAGGCACTACCTGATAGGAAGGAAATTCGAACTAAAAATAGACCACTATGGTCTACAACACATCTTTACGCAAAGCGACTTGAATGCGCGACAATGACATTGGTCAGAATTGTTTAGCGAGTACGATTTCGAGATTTCTTACATAAAAGGAACAGTGAACAGAGTGGTGGATGCGTTGAGTCAGAGACCATGCGTATTTTTGGTGGTGACTCTTTAGATGAATCTACGTGAAAATATTCTCACTTTACAATGCAATGATGACTGGTACAAAGAGGTAGGGATTTTATCATACAAAACACAATGAGGTACCAATATTTGAGGGATTTACTGTGGACCACTACGGATTATTAAGATTTAACAGTCAAATTTTTGTACCACTGAACGATGAGTTGAGAAGTTTGATCCTAAACGAGTCTCATAGAGAAGTGTACTTGGCTCATCTTGGAGTCACAAAGATAAGGGCAAACCTTAAACCCTTATTCTTCTTGAAAGGAATGAAGGAAGACATAGTCAACTACATGTCAAGATGTCTAGAATAACAGTAGATGAAGGTTGAACATAGACATCCAGAAGGATTATTACAACCATGCGCTATTCCACAATTGAAATGGTAGGTCATTTTGATGGATTTCATTATTGCATTGCCATTGACGGCAAGGAGACATGACTCAATTTTTGTGGTATTCGACACTCTGACGAAGAGTGCTCATTTTATTCATGTGCGTACAAAGTATCATGCACATGAAATAGCTAGAGTTTCCATCAATAATATTGTGAGGGTGCAAGGTGTCCCTAGGAGGATTATATCTGATAGAGGATGGGTGTTTACAAGACAATTTTGGACTAGTTTCCAAGAGAACTTACGAACCCAACTTAAATTTAGTACCGCATATCACCCGAAGATAGACGACAGACCAAAAGAATAACAAAAATCTTGGAGGATATGTTGTGTTTGATTGTTATGGACCAACAAAAGCATTGGGAAGAGTTATTTCCATTGGTAGAGTTTGCATACAATAACAATTATCAAATCACTATTAAGATGGCGCCTTTCGAGTTTCATTATGGGTGACTGTGTCATACGCCTTTGATTTGGGATCGGCTTGAAGATAGCATCCTGGTGGGACCAAAAGAGATCCAAGAAATGGAAGATCAAATGTGATGCAGGAGCATCCCTCACATCAAGTGAGCCAATGCGAAAGACAAAGGACAGCTGGGCAGACCCAGCCAAATTTTTGAATTTTCCCTTGAAGTTGATGCGCCAAATATAAATGAGATCATTTAATGAAGGTACCTTGGTATAATGTAATCAGACCTTGAGCGCCCTGCTCTCGTCTGAAGTAGATGGAGGCATTTATAGTAGTTAATGCAGGTAGATAGAAATTTAATTCTAGATTAGACTATTTGAGAGCGCAAGAGGGAAACGGGATATAGACACCCTCATTGTGCATTGTAACATAGTTAGAAGCATTGGAGCATTGAGAAGAGAAGCAAAGAGCTGTGTAGAAACACCCATGTATAGTTATTTGGATTAATAGAAGAAATTGATTCAAGTTCATGGCGTTGTGTTTGTTCTCTGTGTATGTATGTTGAATGCTATGCTCATGAGTATTTACTTCCTGCTATGCACTTGTTTTACATGCTATGTATGAATGATGTCTTGCTGAGTGTTTGAAATCTGAGAAAGGAAGTAGAAGAAATAAGTTTCAATTGTTTCTCTATCTGAGCAAGGATTCCTGGAAGGAGTGTAGTTGAATTCGTCCGCAAGGAGTGCATTGACAGAAGGCACAGATAGTTTAACTCTTGTTCTCATTCACCCAGACTTGAAAGTGGGTTATAGGAGACGTGCAAGGAGTGTGCAGGCTAAGGAAAGTCTCAGTTTTGAATCTGAGCAAAGTATTGAAGGACTGCTGCTGCAGGTGTGCACAGAGTCGAAAGAATTCAACACTTGGAAGTGTTTGAGGATTTACGCAAGGGGTGCATGCAAGAGTCTTCGTGGAGACTCAGAATTGTGTGAAGCTTAGGAAGGAAAAAGCTTCCAAGCTCGTCGAAGAGAAGCACAGAGATTCTATGTCGTGGAGTGTTTGAACAGGCGCTGCAAAGTTACACGCAGGAGGACCAGTTTTCATAGAGGAATACGGGGTTCACCCGTAGAAGACATCCAAGAGGAAGAGATCGATGGTTAGGATCTTGTGGAGAATATTTTCAAAATCTCATCAGTCGTTGGATCTGCTAAAGAAGCGAGGAGGTTATGGCCGCATTCAAAGTTCAAGCTCTAGGTGTTGTGAGCCATTGGATCATTGATCAGTTGCCCATCAGTCGTCCGATCTGACCAGAGTTGCACAGGGCTTAACCCTCGTGAGTAGAGTAAGAACCCTGAGAAGCATTGGTGTATCGAGGCATCGGGGTTCGGGAAATCGGGAGTCACGAGAGCAGAAGATCGAGAATTTTCATAAGAAAAATCTCGGGAAGATCTGGACCGCCTATTAGTGGAGACATGTGGTGGAGATCGAGGCGTTCGAGTCGGGATATTGGCATTCCTGTGGATAGGAGATCGGGGAATTCCATAGTGAAAACCTCGATATAATATGAGCCATACATTTGGGGAGACAGGTGTCAGAAATCCGCAGAGAGTCGGTATATTGGCACTCGGGAAATCGGAGTTCCTGAGGTCATAAAAAAATCGGGACACTAGAAGTCTCGAAAATGTGAGGAGAAATCTGAGCCGTCCATATTGAGGGGATGCGTGGCAGCAATCGGAGTCATTGGGGAAAGTCCCGACAGGAAGTCTTCTATCGATAATTTGGTCATCGGGATATCAAGAATACTGGTGACAAGGTGTTTATGCATTTCGGAATTGTGAAGTCTGAAACCCCGATAAGGAGGAAAGTGCCATTGTGGGAGCCAGCTATCAGCATAGCAGAGAACCAGGATTCGAAATATCAGTAGTCCTGTGGGAAAATGTTTTTCGACATTTGAAACCCTGAAGTCCTGAGGGAGATCTGGTGTCGTTAGTCTCACAGGTAATCACGGCCATTGATCAGGCTAAAGGCAGACAGGATTTTCTAGCTGATGTCACGTCGGGAAATTGGGATTCGAGGGATCGCGAATCCTGAGGACAAGTACATTTTGGCATTTGAAAGTCTAAAACCCCGACGAGAAGGAATATAAGGATGTCGTCTTATGGAAAGTGGTCACGTGGACTAAAGGCTTAGCTCGGGAGGCTAAGGCAGCAGGGGAGCGTATCGGGAAATTGGGAATCGGTAAAACAAGTTGTTTGGACATCACAAGTACCAAAATTCTGATAGGAGGAACCCCGGTAACAAAAGGTCGGCATTGATTTAAAAGAAAGAGAGACCCCGTGAGAGAGTTGTTGTGGGTGAAAATTTCCCGATAGGGAAATAGAAGAACCTTTCAGTTCTTTGGGCTGAGGAAGGAGGAAGGATCCTGTAAGAGGATGTGCCTAGTGGGAACGCCTGCGTCAAGTGGTATTAGAGCTTATTTCTTGTCTGTATATTTCAGGCAAGAGAGGCAAGAGGAAAAGAGCACTGTGATACACATCAAGTGGTATCAAAGCTTAGAAAAGCTTATTTTCTTTCTGTAGCAGAGAAAAAGGAGAATTCATCGTGCCTCCAAGAAGAAGGGATAGACAATCACCCGATCCCAAGGAGGAAAGGGAAAAGTCCAGAGGTAGGGGTAGGCAAGTGCAAAATCCAGAAGTGGAAAGAGAACTACATAACTTACGTGCTATGATTGTGGACATGGATATAAGACAAAGGCACACAACTGATGTAGGAGATATCAGTGAGTCTGAAAATGAAGATGATGTTGGACATGCAGAAGAAAAAATCCTGGCAGAAGATGCAGCAAATGAACGCTTACTTAAAGCTATTGCAAGAATGGGTGCAAAGGTGAAAATGGGCATTCCAGTTTATGAGGGAAATTTGGATGTAGAAGAGCTACTAGACTGAATTAGAGCTCTAGACACCTATTTTGACTATGAAGATATTGAAGAGGACAAGAAAGTCAGGCATTCCATCACGAGATTAAAAGGACATCCAACCTTGGGGTGGGATGAACTACAAGAGGATAGGCGTTGCCAAGGCAAACAGAAAATTAAGAGCTGGGATAGGATGATTGCAAAGATGAAGGCAAAATTCATTCCCATGGACTCTCAAATTTCTTTGTTCAGGAGGATGCAGAACCTGAGATAGAAGCTGATGACAGTGAAGGAATACACTGAGGGATTCTATAAACTGAACATCAGAGCAGGTCATCGCGAAAGTAATGATGAAAAAGTGGCCAGGTATATGAATGGCCTGAGATATGAGATTCAGGATGACATGAGCATGGAAACCATCTGAATGGTAGAGGATGCTTATCAAATGGCTTTGAAGGAGGAAGAGAAGCTAAGCTGAAAACAAAGTCAGAGGGGCCGAGGTAGGAGTCAGCCCAGGGGAAAATTAGTTGCCCAGGAAAGAACCCATAAGCCCAGGGATGACTGGAAGAAACCTCATATTCGGACAGAGAGAGGTGGAAGCTCACAACGAGGGTGATATGCTGAACAGATAGAACAACATACTGAGCAGAGAGGAGGATATGCTGATAATAATAGGTTTCCTCGTACCAGAGGTAGAGGAATAGGAAGAGGTGGAGTAATCACATGCTTCACGTGTGGAAAGAATGGGCACAAGTCATTCGAGTGTCCATAGAAAAAGAAAGAAACTGGAGAAGATCACATTGTTGAGGCACAGAGGTGAGGTGTTGAGGCAGAGGATGTTGAAGGTGGAAGATCATTGATGATGCGGAAAGTTCTTTTGACACCCGAAAGGGAGGTGGAGAGTTCAGTCCAAAGGAATAGTCTTTTTCAGACTGCTTGCAAAACCAAGGACAGAGTGTGCAAGGTCATTGTGGACAGTGGTAGCACAGATAATATCGTTTCAACCGAGATGGTAGAAAATCTGGAGCTAGAGACGACTGATCATCCAAATCCATATAAAGTTTCGTGGCTACAAAAGGGACATCAGGTAAATGTCACCAAACAGTGTTTAGTTGAATTTAAGATAGGGAGATATAATGATAAGATTTCATGTGATGTTATTCTTATGGATGTTTGTCATCTATTGTTGGGTAGACCGTGGCAATATGATAGAAATGTGATTCATGATGGGAGGATGAACACATACACCCTGGAGAAGAATGGGAGGACACACATGTTACGTCCAATAAAAGATAAGGAGGTGAAGCCGAAAGTAAGCAACATAGTACTTCTCATGAGTGGGAAGGAACTCCTTACTGAGGTTAAAAAGAAGGAGGATCCACAGTTCATTGTGGTCAGAAAACCAAAGATTGTTTTGACTAGCACAAGAGTGGATGATTTTCCAGAAGAAGTTCAAGGACTGTTGGAAGAGTTCACTGATATTGTAGTGGATGAATTACCTCATTCGTTGCCACCGATCAGGAGTGTGAGTCATCACATTGATCTCATACCAGGAGCCATTTTTCCAAACAAAGCCACGTACAGATTGATGCTGCAAGAGAATGAGGAGGTCAAAAGACAAGTCCAGGAGTTGTTGGACAAAGGTTTGGTCAGGGAAAGCTTGAGTCTGTGTGTTTTTCCAACAGTACTCAGTCCGAAGAAAGACAGAGGCTAGAGGATGTGCATTGATTCAAGAATGATTAACAAGATAACCATCAGGTACAAGTTTCCATTACCAAGGATGGATGATTTAATGGATTTCTTAAGTGGAGCAAAATTCTTTTCAAAGATTAATTTGAAGAGTGGATATCACCAGATTCGCATGAGAGAAGGTGATGAATGGAAAACAACATTCAAGACAAACAAAGGTTTGCATGAATGGCTTGTTATGTTGTTTGGATTAACAAATGTGTCAAGTACCTTGATGAGGTTGATGAATGAAGTCCTGAAGGATTTCATCGGAAAATTTGTTATCGTATATCTGGATGATATACTGATTTTTAGTAAAACGAAAGTTGAACATCTGAAGCATTTAGCCATTGTGATGAAGAGATTACAGCAAGAGAAGCTATTGATAAACATAAATAAGTCCTCATTCATGAAGATAGAACTCATTTATTTGGGATTTGTTATTTCGGAAAATGAGTTGAGGATGGATCCAGATAAGGTGGAGGTAATCAAAAATTGGCCATCACCAAGGAACATATTTGAGGTGAGAAGTTTTCATGGATTGGCTAGTTTCTACCGAAAATTCATTAGGAATTTCAGTGGAATTAGCACAGCAATCATGGATACAGTGAAGAAAATACAAAAATCTTTTCACTGGACTGAAGAGGCTGAGAAGAGTTTCAATTTGTTGAAACGGAAGATTACGGAACAACCAATTCTGGTGTTGCCAGATTTTCAAAAGACATTTCAGGTAAAATGTGATGCAAGCGGGTATGAAATAGGAGTAGTCTTAAGTCAAGATGACAGACCAATTGCATATTTTAGTGAGAAGATGAATGAAGCGAAGGTGAAGTATTCCATGTATGATAAGGAATTTTATGCCATCATCCAGGCATTGAAGAAATGGAGGCACTATTTGATTCTGAAGGAACTTATTTTATATAGTGATAACCATGCATTGCAGTTTGTGACTCAACAGGAAAAGTTGAATCAGAGGCATGTTAAATGGGTTGAATGCATGCATAATTTCACTTTTGTGATAAAACATATTTCTGGTACTGCTAACAAATTTGTTGATGCTTTGAGCAGGAAGTGTTTGTTGTTGCAGGAGTTCAAAGTCAAGATGTTAGGTTTTGATGATCTCAAAGACATGTACGCAGATGATCCAGACTTTAAGGAAGCGTATGAAGCAGCTGAGAATCCAGTTCTCAGAGATAGCAGCAAATGGACCGAATACATCATCTAGGAAGGGTTGTTGTTTAAGGGCAATCAGTTATGTATTCTGAATTGCTCCATGAGGGAGAATCTATTGAATGAAAAACACAGTGGAGGATTGGCCGAACACTTCGGTCATGATAAGACATTCACGAAGCTGAGTGAGTCATAATTTTGGCCAGGGATGCGATTAGAGGTCAAGAGGTTTGTAGAGTGATGCAGAATTTTCCAGCATTCAAAAGGAAGGAAGCAGAATGCGGGTTTTTATCAACCATTGCCCATACCTGAGAAGCCGTGGGATGAAATTAGCATGGATTTCATGCCAAGGACGCAAAGAGGATTTGATTTGATCTTTGTGGTAGTGGATAGATTTTCCAAGATGGCACATTTTATCCCATGTCAGAAAACCAGTGACATGACTCACATCGTGAACCTGTTTTTCAAAGAAGTCATTCGACTTCACGGCTTACCAAGGAGTATTGTTTCTGACAGAGATACAAAGTTCATAGGACACTTTTGGAGGAAATTATGGAAGAAGTTTGGGACTAACTTGTTGTTTAGTTCATCTTATCATCCTCAGATGGATGGACAAATGGAAGTGGTGAACAGAAGTCTGGGAGACTTGCTGAGGAGCCTGGTGGCAGAGCACCACAGCAGTTGGGACAATACATTTCCGCAGGCAGAGTTTGTGTATAATGACTTAGTGAATCGGAGCACAGGCCAGAGTCCATTCCATATTGTATATGGCACGCAGCCGAGAGGAGTTTCTAAATTGAGAGATTCGGAACAGACTACTACTAGGAGCGCTAGTGCAGAAGAATTTGTGGAGGCGATGAAAGAACTTCAAAGCCGGGTGAAGGAGAGACTGCAGAATTCAAGTCAGGGGTATAAGTGGAGAGCAGATCAACATCGAAGATGACTCCAATTTAATGTTGGTGACTTGATTCTAGTGCACTTGAGAAGATAAATGTTCCCGAGAGGAACATACAATAAATTTAAAATGAAGAAAATCGGACCATGCAAGGTCTTGAAGAAAATGGGAGAAAATGCTTATGAGATTGAATTACCCGATGGGGTCGGAATTTCTCCGATATTCAATGTCTCAGATTTGTACCCATACAAAGCTGGGGAAGAAGGAACAAGTGATGAACAGTCAGAGGTTCAGTGGAAGAAGTAGATGCCAGTTGTAGAGAAGCCACAGATGGAGCAGATACTGGATAAACGAGTGGGTAAGAAGACCAGAAGGAAAGAATATTTTGAATATTTGGTCAAGTGGAAGGGCCATCCAGTTGAAGATGCCAGCTGGGAGACTGAAGCAAAGATTCTGAAGCATGGACAGACTATGCAGGAGCTCATGGATAGGATCCCATGAAATTTTTCAAGAGATGGAGTATGATGCAGGAGAATCCCTCACATCAAGCGAGCCAATGCAGAAGACAAAGGACAGCTGGGCAGACCCAGCCAAATTTTTGAATTTTCCCTTGAAGTTGATGCGCCAAATATAAATGAGATCATTTAATGAAGGTGCCTTGGTATAATGTAATCATACCTTGAGCGCCACCCTCTCGTCTGAAGTAGATGGAGGCATTTATAGTATTTAATGCAGGTAGATAGAAATTTAATTCTAGATTAGACTGTTTGAGAGCGCAAGAGGGAAATGGGATATAGACACCCTCATTGTGCATTGTAGCATACTTAGAAGCATTGGAGCATTGAGAAGAGAAGCAAAGAGTTGTGTATAAACACCCATGTATAGTTATTTGGATTAATAGAGGAAATTGATTCAAGTTCATGGCATTGTGTTTGTTCTCTGTGTATGTATGTTGAATGCT
This sequence comes from Picea engelmannii, assembly GCA_009831015.1. Classification (NCBI taxonomy): domain Eukaryota; kingdom Viridiplantae; phylum Streptophyta; class Pinopsida; order Pinales; family Pinaceae; genus Picea; species Picea engelmannii. The sequence goes on along the minus strand of ML780890.1, from coordinate 591,423 downwards.
ATGCTCATGAATATTTACTTCCTATTATGCATTTGTTTTACATGATATGTATGAATGATGTCTTGCTGAGTGTTTGAAATTTGAGAAAGGAAGTAGAAGAAATGAGTTTCAATTGTTTCTCTATCTGAGCAAGGATTCCTGCAAGGAGTGCAGTTGAAGTCGTCCGCAAGGAGTGCATTGACAGAAGGCCCAGATAGTTTAACTCTTGTTCTCGTTCACCCAGACTTGAAATTGGGTTATAGGAGCCATGCAAGGAGTGCGCATGCTAAGGAAAGTCTCAGTTGTGAATCTGAGCAAAGTATTGAAGGACTGCTGCTGCAGGTGTGCGCAGAGTCGAAAGAATTCAACACTTGGAAGTGTTTGAGGATTGTTGCAAGGGGTGCATGCAAGAGTCTTCATGGAGACTCAAAATTGTGTGAATATCAGGAAGGACAAAGCTTCCAAGCTCATCGAAGAGAAGCACAGAGAGTCTATGCGGTGGAGTGTTTGAATAGGCGCTGCAAAGTTACGTGCAGGAGGACCAGTTTTCACAAAGGAATACTCGGTTCACCCGTAGAAGACATCCAAGAGGAAGAGATCGACGGTTAGGATATTATGGAGAAGATTTGCAAAATCCCGTCAGCCATTGGATCTACCAAAGAAGCGAGGAGGTTACGGCTGCGTTCGGAGTTCAAGCTCTAGGGGTCGTGAGCTGTTAGATCATTGATCAGTTACCCGTCAGTCGTCTGATCTGACTGGAGTTGCACAGGGTTTAACCCTCATGAGCAGAGTAAGAACCCCGAGAAGCATTGGGATATCGAGGCGTTGGGGTTCAGGAAATCGAGAGTCATGAGAGCAGAAGATCGAGAATTTCCATAGGAAAAATCTCGGGAAGATCTGGACCGCCCGTTAGTGGAGACACATGGCAGAGATTGAGGTGTAGGAGTCGGGATATCGACATTCCCATGGATAGGAGATCGGGGAAGTCCATAGTGAAAACCCCGATATAATCTGAGCCATCCATTTGGGGAGACAGGTGTCAGAAATATGCAGAGAGTCAGTATATTGGCACTCGGGAAATCGAAGTTGCTGAGGTCGTAAAACAATCGGGACACTAGAAGTCTCGAAAATGTGAGGAGAAATATGATCCGTCCATCTTGAGGGGACGTGTGGCAGCGATCGGAGTCATCGGGGAAAGTCCCGACAGGAAGTCGTCTATCGGTAATTTGGTCATCGGGATATCGGGAATCCTGGTGACAAGGTGTTTATGCATTTCGGAATCGCAAAGTTTGAAACCCCGATAAGGAGGAAAGTTCTATTGTGGGAGCCAGCTGTCAGCATAGCAGAGAACTAGGATTCGAAAGATCGGTAATCCCGTGGGAAAATATTTTTTGACATTTGAAACTCCAAAGTCCCGAGGGAGATCTGGATTCGTTGGTCTCACAGGAAATCACGACCGTTGATCAGGCTAAAGGCAGACAGGAGTTTCTAGATGACGTAATGTCAGGAAATCAGGATTTGAGGGATCGCGAATCCTAAGGACAAGTGCATTTTGGCATTTGAAAGTCTGAAACCCCGACGAGAAGGAATATAAGTCTGCGGTCTTATGGAAAGCGGTCATGTAGACTAAAGTCTTAGCTCGGGAGGCTAAGGCAGCAGGGGAGTGTATCAGGAAATCGAGAATCGGTAAAACAAGTTGTTTGGAAATCACAAGTGCCAAAATTCCGATAGGAGGAACCCCGATAACAAAAGGCCGGTGTTGATTTAAAAGAAAGAGAGACCCCATGAGAGAGTTGTTGTGGGTGAAAATTTCCCGATAGGGAAATAGAAGAACCTTTCAGTTCTTTAGGCCGAGGAAGGAGGAAGGATCCTATGAGAAGACATGCCTAGCAGGCACACCTGCATCAAAATGAAAACAATAAGACAAAGGATCAAGGAAGCGCAGGATCGACAAAAGAGTTATGTAAACGCGCATCGTGTCGATCGTAGTTACAAGTTGGCGATCGAGTCTTCTTGTGGGTGAAACCGCATAAGAGTTCGATCAAGATTGGAAATGGTGTTAAACTCTCTCCTAGGTTCATGGGACCTTTCGATATTTTGGAAAGGAAGGGTCTTGTGGCCTATCAACTAGCCTTGCCTGATTCTTTGAGGCATATGCATAATGTTTTTCACGTATCTGTTTTGAGACATTATGTTAGTGATCCTACACATGTTATTGATGTGAGTACCTTGCAGGTATTGGTCGAGGGTGATCTTACAGAGGATCCAATCCACATCCTGGACCATCACATTTGACAACTATGACATCGAACAGTAGATCAGGTCAAGGTCTAGTGGGGCAACTATAGTCCACATTCGAAGACCTGGGAGGAGGCATGTGATATGCATCGGCAGTTTCCATTTTATTTGATAGCTAGACCTATGATATTCTGATACACTTTATTTCGTCACTTACATACTGTGAAACATTGGGACGAAGTTTAAAACAAGAGGGTGTGTATTTAACATCCCACTCTTGCATGCACTAAGAGAACTTATTCTCTGAGGACACTTGTGTGAAACTGATCTGGGTCATTATACTATTGGTCATTTTGGTTATGATTATGCGATATTGTGGATTTTATGATATGTTATTATGTTTTATTTACATAGGCAGGTGTTATTGACTAAGTTCTCATGAGTCTGTAGGACTCTAGACATTCAGAATGCAGAGGCATCAATGAAACCCATTGGACTCTGGATCGATTCAGGGAGTGGACCGTTAGGGTTTGAATGTTGTTGATGTGACATATGTACATATGATTAGATGTTATGATGATTGATTATTATTGCTGACATGATTCATTGATGGATGCAGGTTGACGATAGATTTCTGACCAGAATCACATTTGGATTAAAGGGGTCATGGAGGACAACCTGAGACATTGAGGTAGAGGTGTGGTAGTATCCCTACCACAACCTACTAGCACTCTTGTCGCGGCTCAAACTGTAGGTTAACAATTACATAGTTCGAGAGACCCGCAATGTTGTGAGGGAAGATTGTGATAGTCGCTCACGATGATTCTAAGGGGTGCGCAATAAGGCATGTTCCTTATTCCTTAGAGGCCCTTAGTCTCCCACAAGATCACCTAATGGAGTATTGACTCCAGGGGTTTGACATCTACCAAATTCAGTCAAGAGGTGTGGAACCCTTGGAGCACGTAGTGCATCTGGAAGGGCACACATCGCAAATAGAACAAAAAGAGGCTAGTGGCACCCTTGGAGCACATAGTGTGTATTGAAGGTCACATCGCGCAATTAAAATGGAAAGAGGCAAGTGGCACCCTTGGAGCACGTAGTGCATCCTGAAGGGCATGTCGTGATTTTAACTAGTAAGTAAATAAACCTAGTGCCTAGAAAACTTTGCCTCATTAAGACCTGTTCAGCCTTAAAATGATGATGTGATAAGTAAAGTTTAATAACATTTTTTTCCCTTAAAAATTGTTGCCCAGCCTAGTGAAATTAAAACCTAGGTCTAAGTAGAACTTTTTGATAAAGAAAAAATTAAATAAACATGTAACGAGAAGGGAGGTAAGAAATTCAAACTTAATTATTAAAGTAAAAAATTTATAATGGAGGATAAAATTTATTAAAATGGTAAATGGTTGTTTTTATCTACACTTGCTAAATTGATTTTTAGTTAAAAAGGAAAAGGGGGGAACTTAAAATAAAAAGGAAACTTAAGGGATAATGGGAACTTAAAGAAAAGTGGAAACTTAAAGAAGAAGATGAATGTCTAACTTAGTAAGGAATCTAGCCTTATGAACTTTTTATTTATGAAATCAAATAGGAATTAAGGCATAACTCATTTAAGAATTGTAAGGGGATAATGGGACACCGATGAGTGTTTCTAGGAACTCTTTTAGGTGGGTGAGGGAAATAGGAATATTTAATTAATTAATAAATTGGTTTTCTGGCGCAACTAGGGGATCGGACGACATGTGTATGAGAGAGTTTTTTCCTAATTAATTAAATGAAAAAGGAATTTAATGATGCTTTGGGATAGTAATGAATAAGAAAATCTATAAAATAGATGGCAGCGGAGGAGTATGGATCACATCTGGCTTACGTAACGTCACACTGCTGAATTTTATCTTGACTGGGTTTCTTTGTGGGAGTTGGGATACCCATCTCGAGTAACGAGTGGTAGCTCTACCTTGCGAGGCGAGATGGGAGCTAGCATGCTCTAGTATTGTGTGCATGGCCCCTTTGTGGATTGGGGGGCCAAGGGAGAAGAATATTACCCCTAGCATTGGTTGGGAGGTACCGGTGAGGTCACATTGGTTGGCAAGCAGGAGCTCGATGAAGGGAACCTGGGACAACGACTTCAGAGCATTCACATTTGGCTACAGTACACATGTGTATATTTGTATTGAATGGTAGTTAAATGATGTTCTTGTGCCTTCAGTTAAGGTACTTATATTGTGCTAAAATTTATGTTTTATTCAGCGTAAGACTATCCAGAGATTTCATTTTTATCTTTTAGTAATTTTTTCTTGATGAGCCCAGTGTTTTATGATCAAAGAATTGAAATTCATCCCAACCTTATGCTCACTGTACTTTTGATTGATTTCCAATGGAAAACCCAAACTCTGAATGCAAATGACTTCTCTTTGTTTTCTTTTATTGTTTTGTACTACAAGGAAAAATTGTGTTTTTATCTAATGTAATTTATCCTTTGATTTATTAGTTTGTTCCTGAGCAGTCAGCTAGGATTCGAATCAAATTTATTTCACTCCAATATTAAATATTTAGATTCAAATGCCCTTCTTTCTTGTGCATGGATAATAATTGTAGGATCCTTTCTCTATCGAGCAAGGAATTCTCTCCTGATCATTTATTCCCTTTTTTGCTCTGGGATTATTGTGATTTTTCTCTGTGAACTCGCGCTTCCACACAACGATTTGGGGATGTCTCTTCAGATTCGCCCAACTTTTCATAATGTATCCTCTACGATTTTATTTTAGTTGTAATATCTACCTCCTTCTCTTTTTACACTGTAATATACCTCAAAAACTGTCTGGAAAAAAAAAGAAAATTGTTTGTATAAATATCCTTGAATAGTTCGAGATTCAAGCAAGTAAGATTTATGTTATAAACCTTGAGTCCATAAGTTTGCAAGATTCCTTACTGTCATCGACTATCATTACCATTCAACTTAAATTTTTCTAATCGACGATAAGTGTTTACTCCTCATTTCAATGTTTATTTCAATTCTTGTGATTATAATTACTTTCCTATCTATTTGTACCTATAACCATTACCACAGTCTTAAAAACACAAATGAATTTGGGACTTTATGGCCAAATCCTTACGCATTAGACCCTACAAATAACCCATTACCATATGTTTACAATACAAACGACTTTGGGGTTGATGGCCTAGGCCCCATGCATTAGTCCATTCACATAAACAGACCCCTATAGTTTTTTTTTTTTTAAATATCTGGATACGGGATAGTGGTTAGGTAAGGCCTTCCAATTAAACTCAGAGTACAAATATTCTATAATCCTTCGATCATATTCAAATTCACCTGCACCGTTGGATTACAAGTACTGGGTCTCGCGCTTATTCCATATGCCCAGTGGTTGTGACCACGGTCCTAATCAAAATGCCTTTCACATTTTGGAATTTCGGCATTTTGGCAAGTCGTAATCCCCGAAATGGAGCCAGATCAACGGTTCACAAAACTTCATAATCTAATCCCTTCTTTTCTTAATCGAATGGTTGACGGGATTTCGATGTTTTTCCCTTCGAGTCATCGTGACTCCAACATTATAAAATTCATGATCACAAAATCTTCGAAGTGAAAGGACAGTTCACATAACCCACTAAGATAGACGGTTGATGAAATTTCAGAGTTCTGCCTTTTGGGTTTTCGAGACTCACAATAGTCCCTTTCAGCATTTCGGAGTTCGAGACTTCATGATGGTGGAGTTTCTGCTTGCTATGTAAAACCTCGAAATAGAAAGTTTCAATGTGACGTAAACCTGCTGACATCACACGTGCATTAACATGTGTCAAATAGCTGCCATGTGTCACTTTGATTCGTGACTTACATGTGCCTGAAATGTTGAATCATCTTGACACTTGGCATTGCCTGATTGTGCCATGTGTCCTTAGCTGACGTGGTTGGTTGATGTGTCTGTTTCGAGATTTCAAGGTTCGCTACTTCAAAGGTTAAAGTTACTTTGATCTTTGATTTCCCGGTCTGTGAAACTCTGAAATGGAGTCTTTGACATGCTCTGATCTTTCGCATTTCACGATTTCATCATTCTTGTGGTGAGTGTCCTTGACACCTCCAACTCTTGGTATCTGAAACTCTGAAATGGCGATTAAGTCGTGGTTTCACATTTCGCGATTTTATCATTCTTGTCGTGAGTGTCCTTGACACCTCCAACTCCCGGTATCTGAAACTCCGAAGTGGCGATTAAGTTGTGGTTTCGCATTTCGTGATTTTATCATTATTGTCTTGAGTGTCCTTGACACCTCCAACTCCCGTTATCTGAAACTCCGGAATGGCGATTAAGTCGTGGTTTCGCATTTCACGATTTTATCATTCTTATCGTGAGTGTCCTTGACACCTCCAACTCCCGGTATCCGAAGCTCCAAAATGGAGATTAATTCATGGTTTCAGTACCATTGATTAAGGGTAACCCATTTTGTGATGGAAAAATCTATCATTGGAAGTAAAACACCGCATGGAATGTTCATTTGTTTCAATTCTGAACGAGATATGTAATACTAGTTTTAAAAGAATTACATGATTTACCTTCTACCTACTTGTAATGGCATACTGGTTATTTTATTGGTTTAATATACTAGCACCATATTGGCTACTTCCTCGAAAGGATTTTGAAAAAGGAAAAAATACTCGGCTATTGCCGGCTATATGTGTATCTTGTTTATAGTTGACTCCAGATTGCATGATGGTATATGAATTCAATTTGCACTTATTGTACTTGTGTTAAAGACTTTCCTTTTGAACTTTTAGGTGATTGTGTTGTTATTTACATAGTTAGGAATTTACTCAGGGGTATGTTTTAAGTTTCGGGATGTCCCTTCTTCCTCGAGCCTTCGCACCTCTCGTGATTAGTTCTGGTAATTAAATTGTGTTAATTCAATTCACTCCAATAATTTTCCAACATTTCAACCTATCACTTTTCATTAAACACCGGTTGATATAAAGATGTGTAAATGTTGTAGATGGTCTATAATAATTCTTGGTATTCGCAAGGTCACTTCCGTACTTTAAATATACATACACACACACACACACACACACACACACACACACACACACACACACACACACACACATATATATATATATATATATATCTTAGACACTTGCGATTAGGGCTATCTCCTAAAAAAATCATGACTGTTCAGCTGGTACATGGAAGAAATCTTAGTTAATTAATCTACTACGGTGCGTGCCTTTACATATCAAAAATTTCCATACAGATATATATATATATATACACTATGTAGTTTTCCATTTGCATTCAATATGTAGGTAAACTCAAATTTGCATCACAATTTACCCGTGGGGTTTTCAACTACGACGCTTTATCTTACTACAGTAGTAATCCAAACCACAGCACAAATCTTCTTTAAGAATTGACTAGTCATATCCTTCCAGCTAGTATACTTTCGGGAACTAGTAATCATAATAGTAATGAGATGCAGAAAAGATAATCCATTCCTAACTAGTAGAGAGACATTCTAGCAATTGCTAAGTTTGCAATAGGATGCATTCGATCTTTCATCCTTAATATTATTTCTATCAAATACATTCTATCAAGTATGTAACCATTTAACATTCAGCCAGAGAAGGGACAGAAATAACATATCTGAAATAATACGCAGAAATACAAAGGGAACAACCACGTTCCTCCCAACCGTAGAATAGGGCAGCCAAACCACTTGCCCAATTCACCCCCTAGCCTGACCATGAATCCATGAGGGCGAACTTGGAAAATATTCTCTTCATGTATGTCCTACAGCTCCAGCAATTTTTCCCTTTCCTCAAACTCAAGAAGTGTTCATAACAGCAAGTAAATCAAAAGTCTCATTTCCCCATCATACTTGGCAGCGTTCTGCCTCCTCTCATATGCTATTTATCATTTGCCTAGGTCTTTTCCCTCCCTTGGAAATTTTCACAGCTTTCTAAATCCCTGATTTTCAGGGGCTGGAAATGGCCAAATCAATGATTTTCCACTTGTAATAATCAACCCAGAGGTAGTTCCAACATGTTCCCCACTCATGGAGTCATGGTCAGCTAAATTTAACATGGTTGTTCCATTTGTCCTCCTGCAATCAATATAAAATACTATGTTTCCATACAAGTGTCATAGTCAAATAGTTAGTTGGTTCAAATCAGGTCTCTGTCCAATAGTCAAAATAATTAATTACAATTACCAAATTTGAAATTCGTAATTGCCATAAATGGCAAAAATTTTCCAAATTCAAATTTACTAAAAACGGAATAAATTTCCAACAATTTTAAATTTCAAAAATATTTTATTTTTGGGGATGTCACATACATTGTGTTTTAACCCTCTCTTTACCCAACGATCCCCTTCCTTTATCTCAGCATGATGCCTCTTAAACTCAGTGAACACATCTTTACATTATTTAATTTATTTATTGTGTTTTTTCCTTTGTGAGTATGCCAACAACTTAAATCATGATGTGATCTGCCACCGATCACGAATCACCTTTAATTATTTCCCTTTATTTCATTTGCTACTATGTGTTTTCCAACCCTTTGAATCCTTTAATAAGATCTACGTTTTAAAATAAATAATTTCATGCGACTTACCTTGGGGTCTGTAAATCTTTTTAAACTGACAGTGTATTTTAAGTTTAGATGACAGTTAGAATGTGCTATCACTATTCATTGTTTTATTCGGCAGTGTATTCCCTTTGTTTAGATGACGAAATGAACGTGTTTTCATTGTATTATCATTTTTATTGGCAGTATATTTGCATTGATTAGATGACAGATTGAATGCGTTGTCATTGTATTATCATTTTTATTGGAGGTATATTTTCATTGATTAGATGATGGATTGAATGTGTTGTCATGGTATTATCTTTTTTTTGGTAGTATATTTTCATTGATTAGATGACAAATTGAACACATTGTCACTATATTATCATTTTTGTTGGTAGTTATCCCCCTCACAACGATTCTTGATGATGTTCTATCTATTTTTTTTAAATTATATAATTTCTCGGCATGGATAACTATGTGGCGTAGCTTATTCCAAAACCACAAACGAAAGACCAGAGATGGAAACTAAACAATGAATGGGAATAAGGACAAGAGTAATTTCCTTCTGGCAGCTATCCCCCACACCTGTGTTTCATTTCCTAGGTTTGTGTTTCATTTCCTTATGGAATCTATCCCCTATGTTTCATTGGGTACTAACAGTGGCCTTCTAATTAATTATAATCCACTTTTAAACTAGTTAACATCCCATTGTTGGAGAATCATGACTTACAGACAGAGTGAAATCATTCTAATTCAAAGAATCTTGGGTTGAGTTGGACTGGGTTTTTAATTTCCTTTAGTAATTACACTGAGGTTTGTTAGTGGACAACGCTAGCAAAAAACGTAAATTAGTTAGATGTTTAGTTAAGCATAATTCAAGTCAATTTGCAATGGTTAGCGCTAACAGTGAATTTGTGATTTAGCTAATTGTGAATAGGAAATGTTTTTTTACTATGACGATGGTATTCATGGCAGGGAATCTAATTGTGATTATCCCTTTTATTGTTAAATTTTTCCACCACATCTTAATAGTTTAATTATTAAATTGTTGATATACTCTTTATTAGTGAATTGTTATATAACAGTTTTACCCTGGAATAATTATATGGCATATTCATATCATCATTGGAAGAGATTAATGGCATAAGTAGAAAGTATTTTTCTTAGGATACCAGTAAATACATGGGTTCCTTAATGTGTATATACCATACCTTTGAACAGAGAAAATATTGATTGAATCTATCAATAAGTGAATATTTGAGTTTTCTTTTAAAAAATAAATGATCAGTGGAGTAAAAACGTGAAGAGAAGAAATGAATGATAATGGGAAAGGTAGAATTATGACTCGAGGCATTAAATTTTACTGAGTGGTTATCTTTTGTTTTTAAAAGATGTATAGTATCAAGAATGCTATAGTAAGATGCTACTTAATTCATTGGATTAAATATGATTAATGATTTGGGTGTTGATGAACTGTGATAATAGAAATTATTAATATGCCTAATCAAAAGTGAAATCATTACTAGATTGATTTTGGAATTTAAAACCTTTGGGAATTAATGATTTCAGCAAGTGGATAAAAGAATGAAAAAATGTTAGAGGATATCACTATAAAAATGATGATAAATCCATAAGAGTCTTAACTCATATAGTCAAATCCTTCTGTGTGGGCATAGAAAATGGAGCATTAATGCTGGTCTGGAAAAGTTAGGCAATAATTTGAAGACACTAGTTCAAATTGAAAGGATTCAAGCTTGACCAAAGTGTACAAAGGATTGTGAAGAATTGAATCTAGGTAAAGATATGAGGATTCATGTAGAAATAGTTAGTATTTTGTAAGAAGAGTAAAGAAAATTGAATTCTTGTAATTTATTATTAAACTATGATTGGAGAGTCTATGTCATATTCACAACGGAGGATATGCATATTTAAATATAATAAAGTTAGAAGTATTTGATAATGAATTGATCCCTAAAAGAAGACACTAAAATTTTATAATAGTACTTTGTGGTGCGTGGTGGAAGGCCATGTAATGTACCTAAAAATTCTCATAAAAAAAAAATTATGTGGTACAATATTTGCTACTCAATTTTGTTTGATCCACTCGTGAGCCAGGTACTTACACTTTGTTTTTTACTTGCATGACCTTATAACATGCTAGCTTAACACACCTGGCTTAAGCTTAATACCCTTGGCTTAATATCTTACACAAAATTCGAAAGCAAGTATAGTCTAAATCTCACTTTATTATAAGGCTTTATTATAATGCACACCCTACCTATACTCAAGGATGGGTATTTCAGTCCCTTTGTGTTTAATAGGAATGGACTATGCACATGGAACTATGTCTCGGTTTTCAAAGCTCATGTACTACCTAACTGTGTCAACATCGGTCTTTAAGTCATGACAAGAAAGGTTATTAAGGAGGTTAATAAATGTTTTCAGAAAGGTTTCCAGGTGTTTTCCTTTGATGGTTCTACTTTCGTTATGTTACAACTTGTCCTCCCATAATGAATCGAACACGATCCTGTCCGCGTCATTCTCCACACAAATAAATCTAACTAAACCTCCTCCGCTGGCTAGAGTAACGAAACGATAATTTCATGGTTTGGCAGCCGACTAGTTCATTGGACAGTCATAGTTTTACTATTTGGTTTACTTTCTATCTCTTGCATTTAGGGTGGCAGATGTGCCTTTCAGGAGGATTTTAAGACTGTGTCAAGGAATTAATTAAGGGTCCTTCAATCCGCAGCCCTGATGTCTCTTCCTCCTACTCTTCCCAATCTGGATACGCCAGCTTACACTAGAGTAAGGTCTTGTACGTCTCATGTTGTAAAGAGTAATAATCATGCCTCTTAGGTTTTTGGCGGTCTCATTTCTCCCTTATGCCTTTGAAGGGAAGGGATCTGTATCAAGCAACTTCCACAAGAAACATCTACCACCTCCGTGAGCAACCCTTGGTGCAGTCAACAGCAATGCCTGGTAAGTTTTCTCTAAGGGACTGTCGTATTTCAGATTCAAATAGAGTTTAATGTTTCTGGTTGGAGCCGAGAATAAAAACAAATTCCTGTACTTTATTGTGGGTTACATATTTTCCATGCTCCCATAGAGTCTACGCGATTCCTTTTAATTTCGTAGTGACAGTAAAATGTTTTCTTACTATAACCATGGGTCGCAGACTCTCTACTTATGGGAACTATACTTAGAGTTTACTGTGTGTGTCCCATGGGTCTATCTCCGGTTTAATATTTTGTCTACCCTATATATAGCAACTATAAACTAGGTTGACTCAGAGTAGTATCCCTCGATGAAGTTCGGTTTTTCTTCATGATTACTTTTATTGGTGAAAAGTATGATGTCATTCCTTGCATTCTTTACTTTGTTCGTCAAGGGTTTTATCAAATGATTTATTGTTTGAATTCACACTACTATTTTATTTTGTCAAGGAAAAAATATTTGACATTCGGCTTTCTATGTATTAATGGTGGGGCTCTTACTGTTGCAAGGGTACCCACCAGGAGATTCCATACTCTTCTCCCCTCCGTATGGGTTGAATACGAAGAAAATCATGGCAACGGGAGGATGTGGCGTTTTGGCCCTAAGTTAAGTAATCTGTCAGATATGGTTATCATTGTTCCTTTTTCAGTTTATAAATCAAGATTTTACTTTGTAAATTTTCTAATGTATTATCATGATGGCCAAATGCAGGTGTGCCCCTTTCACCGCGCGGGTTCCAGCCTCTACTTTAACTCGCAAAGGTACTCGGGTTCCAAAAATATGCCCCTTCAACTTGTTAATATCGGGAGGTCTCAAAATATGTTCGTAGCTTTTCTTTTATGATGTTAAGAGGACCTATGTTCGAGCATTGATTCTCTGTATCAGATAACTAAGGTTTTAAACCCATTTTTTTTATCAAAGTTCCAATTTATATGTAAGCATGCAGTGAGGGACTTGGGAATGAAATTCTTGTTTTCTTTTGTTTAAAATGACTTTTTACCCCAACTGAATCGTTACTAAAGGTCTCGCAACTTCCAACTTTGTGTGTTCGTATGTGTTTTTTTTTTATTGGTTATATCTTTAGCAAGGATTTGCATCGCTCTGTCATTTCTGAGAATGCGAAACGATTTAATAAAAATAAAAATGCTTGTTCCTTTCCGCGCACAGCATGAATAAGATATGTAGTGACAAGTTTTCTATATGTTCTCCTGCATGATTATCTCGTCCAAGAAATAGGGTTCACACTCCTATGCTTCATCGTTCTCGTCTGTATAATGAATTTTGTTTATAGTTTTGAAACATTTATATGCACATAATCATTTTGTTCGTGCATTGATATATATATATATATATATATATATATATATATATATATATATATATATATATATATATATA